>CM076569.1:777620364-777967711 GCA_034641835.2 Pinus albicaulis | reverse complement strand
TCATCCATTTAAAGCAAGTACAGTTGCTACTTCATTTATGGAAACAATTCAAAATCTACATGGAAACCCAAAGATTATGGTAAGCGACAGAAATCCCATTTTTACTGGAAATTTTTGGACGAAATTATTTTCTTGTTTGGGTACTCAACTAGCTCATAGCTCATCTTATCATCCTCAATCTGATGGTAAAACTGAGATAGTGAACACATGTTTGGAAGGATATCTTCATTATTTTGTATTTGATAAACAAACACAATGGGTCAAGTGGTTACCTCTAGCTGAATGGTGGTATAACACTTCCTTCCATACTACAGCGAAAATGACCCCATTTATAATTCCAACGATGTCGTCATTATAAAATTCGGTTGAACTTTAATAAGTGTGTTTTCACCATCACATCTGGTTGAATGTTGGGATTCATCATGTCTACGGAAGGGATTCGGGTAGATCCCTTCAAGGTTGAGGCAATACTTTAGTTTCCTCCCCCATATTCTATTCGTCAGCTTTAAAGTCTACAAGGTAAGGCCAATTTCTTAAGGAGATTTATCGTTAATTATGTCGAGGTTACGAAAGGATTTATGAGGTTGTTAAAGAAAGGATTTCCATTCTTTTGGGATGAATTTTCTCAATGCTCCTTCAATTATTTGAAAAAGGCATTGACCTCTGCTCCATTATTGATTCCACCTGATTATAGCAGAGAATTCCTTTATATCTCATTGCAACAAAATATACTATCATTATGGTTTTGGTTCAGGAGGACGATGCTCTTTTTGAGCATGTTATTTACTACCTTCATTAGGGGAATTTTGAGGTCTAAAATGGGCCTCCTAAGAAAAATGTACAACAAAAATAAAATTTATAACAACCAATAGGATTCAAGATGATGATTTCAACCATGGGGGATGATTTACCATTTTTTAAATAAAAAGGTAAAAATATTAAAAAATAATAAAATAATAAAACTACTTTTTCAACTCGTATTTTCAACTTATCTCCCAAAATTTTTACTCAAATTTAAAGTGGGAGTACTCGTTGGATGAAAAATTTAATTCCTCATCCAAGGAGTACCCATGTTGCATACTTTCGATGAACTCTACTACACGAAAAATGAGAAATACATAAAAAAAAAAAATGTGATTGTAATCATGTTTTTATGTATTTCTCATTTTTCGTGTAGTAGGACCCATCGAAAGTATGCAACATGGGTACTCCTTGGATGGGGAATTAAATTTCGCATCCAACGAGTACTCCCGCTCGAAATTTGAGTAAAAACTTTGGGAGATAAGTTGAAAATATGAGTTGAAAAAGTAGTTTTTTTCATTTTTCCCTCTAAAATTTGATGATGTCATCAAATCTTATTTGATTTTTTCCACTATTATTTTATAATTTCCTTAGGAGGCCCATTTTAGACCTCAAAATTCCTCTAATGAGTCGAGGCTTGGTGGGTCCTGAACTATGGTATTATCCCATTGAGAAATTAGCTTTGGAAGTTGTCCATGATGTCTAGCGACTTAGGCATTATATACTTCTTTGCAAAACTTATGTTTTGGTAGAAGTTAATCCATTTCAATTTTTTCTCAATATGCGAGTGATAGGGTCAAATACAATCGATGGATTGTCATTTTACAAGTGTTTGATCTCGAATTCCTGTCTACCAAATCCAAGAAATATTTGGTTTTTGTGGAGTTGATCTCTGAGTTGCCCTATGGATATGAGATTTTTTATGAAGAGTCGTTCCCTGATGAACATATTTTCCTCATTTATTCATAGGATCCTTGGTTTGGAGATCTCATTTTTTATCTCCAGAATTCGAAGTTTCCCTTAGCCTTTTCAAAATACGAGCGTTGAAAGTTGTGTCACTTAGCAAAAAGTTATCTTATTATCGGTGACACTCTATATGATCATCATGGGGTCGATTCAATCCTTAGACGTTGCTTGACTCTCAAAGAAGTTGAGGTTGTGCTAAATGATTGCCACAGTGGAGCTTGTGGTGGTCATTTATCTGGGCTTGCTACAGCCCAAAATATTTTGTGCGCAGGATATTTTTGGCCCTCGATTTGCAAAGATTGTGTTGAGGCGGTCAAAAAATGTCATCCTTTTCAAGTCTATAGTCGAAAGATGTGCTCTCATCTAGCTCCTCTCTTTCCTATTGTCACTATTGATCCGTTCACAAATTTGGGTATTTATTATACTACTTATAACCCGCCTTCGGCAAAGGGTCATAAGCACATTATCATAGCAATAGACTAATTTACGAAGTGGGTTGAGGCTATGCCTACTTTTGTGAATGATGGTGAAACAACAACCCTGTTTCTATTCAACCAAGACATTTCTAGCTTTGGTATTCCCAAAGAGATTGTCTCTGACCATGGAAGTCATTTTTAGAACAATATGATGGTTGAATTGGCTCTCAAATTTGGTTTTTGGCAGGAACATTTGTCTCTGTATTATCCTCAAGCCAATGGGCAGGTTGAAGCCGTAAAAAAGTCCTTAAAGGTTATCCTTCAACGGAAAATTAATAAAGCCAACTCCAATTGGCATGTCATGTTGTGTCCTGCACTTTGGGCATATCCGATGTCAATTAAGACTGCAACCGGATTCACTCTATTCCAACTAGTTTATGGGCTGGAATCAATATTTCTTGTTGAATGCAAGATTCCTTCCCTTAAGCTGGATTTCGAGCTTCTTCCTGACACTTCGAGTCTTAAAGAATGCCTTATAACATCTCTATGAGCAGTTCCAAGATGCAACTACGATGAACGAGGCTCATAAGAAATGAGTGAAGGTTCAGTACGATAAGGTGGTCAAACCTAGGGTTTTCTCTAAAGGTGACCTTGTTTTGGTTTATGCTCAAGACAAGGATGCCTTGGGGGAAGGCAAGTTCAAATCCATGTGGTATGGCCCTTTTATTATTAAAAAGGTCCTAAAAAAAGGAGCTTATGCCTTAGTTGATTTCGACGAAAACGAGCTGGCGGAACCTAGAAATGGGCTCTATCTGAAGAAGTGTTATGCCTAGGCTTTCACCTAGCATTTGCTTTGTTTGTGTAAATTTTACTTTTGTACATGTCTGTATATAAATTTTTGATGTGACTTTGATGATTTTAATCTGTTTTGGCTGGTGTTTTTGGATGAAATAATTCATTTTGGCTTTATCGATGGTGCTAGTAGACATATCCGAAATATTTCTTCTGCGGCTTGGGTAATTCACTATCCATCTGGTCAGTTGCTAGTTCCAAGGGGTGTATGCATTGGTTATGCTTCGAACAATGTGGTAGAGTACACTGCAGTGGTCAACCTACTCTCAGAGGCAATATCTCTTGGTGTTGATTCATTAGTAGTATACTTGGATTCACAACTGGCGGTCTCACAATTAAATAACACCTATCGTGTCACAGACCCATTTTTACATCGATTATTTCTGAGGGTGTGTTTTTTATGACGTTCATTTCAATATGTTACATTCATTCACATTCCTTGTTCATAAAATTGGTTTGTAGACTCATTAGCTATTCAATCAATTGATTGGCATATTAATCATTCAACACATTAAATATCGAAAAATCGTTCATCATTGTACATTTGGGAAAATCACATCATATAAAATTGTTGTATATATATATATCAGAGTTGTGTTCAAAATATACAAAAAAAATCAGACAATCATGTCCTAGAAAATTAGGGCTTATGCCTGATCATGTTCATCATCAAAAAATATTACATTCATCCGATCAATAAAATATATCCCTGTGGGCCCTGCCCAAGATAGGTGTTACGGAAGAACACTATAGTTGTCGCCACATGGCGGAATAGCCACACCTAATCATGTGGTACTCCAACCCCACATCTCTGTATAGCCTCCAGGAGGTCCTCTATGGTAGCCATAGGGACTTGGTGAGTCAAGCTCTCCAAGTTTCTCTATATAGAATGGAGGGTCCTCCCTGGGTCTTTTGTGGCATCCTCAGCTTCTCTTCCGCAGCACCTGTGCCTTGGGAAGCCCTCATCTCCCATGGCTACAGCATGATCCATAAAATTTGTAAGTCATATTTTCCTAACAAGAATATTTTTCATTTTCATATAATTTGAAAATAATAAAAAATAATATAATCGAAAAATCATTGTGATATCTTACCAATCGCCCCCCATGCTGCACCGGGTGGAAGGGTAAAATATGGATCTCCCCTGAAATCCATGCTAGCATAGAGATATTCCTCTACTACGATGACTTGTTCTCCCCACCAAAGGAAAAACTCATCATCCCAAGTAGTCAGGGGGACCTCTCTGCCCCCCAATCCCTTCATCAGATCTTCCCACCTAGCTATCCGTGGATCACAAGGGTTGCTGATGGTAGAGATGATCTTGGGGCGAAGCCCTGGAATCCTCTCAAAGAATAATGTGCATAGGATGGTATCATAACCACTTTGTCGTATTCTTCTAGATTGAAGTTGTTTCTTTAAGTTTGTTAGTAAGGGTGTGCACCAATCATATAATGTAGTCAAGCAATCAAATTCTAGACTCATGCTTCCTCGTGAAGCCTGATGTAAGGAAGTTGATCTGGGTACCCTCACAATGGTGAAAAGTAGTATCTTCATCTACAAACCTTGCACATATTTAATTGGGATCTGTGTCATGACTTTATGATTACCCTCAACACAGAAAATACAAATATAATCCTCGATATTTAACCCCCCTGTGGGCTTTCCCTACAAATTAACTAGTTCCCCTCTCCAAGAGAGTCCAGTTGGGAAATAAATGTCTTTGATGCCAATCCTTAGTCGAATTTGATCTATCATGAAATAATAATCATCCTAATAACTTACAAGAATTTTGAGCAATATTGTGTTCATTTTCATGTTTGGAATTTTGAAGTATTTCTATAATCGACATCCTCGGAGTATATCCAAGGATAACTGGTCTTCCATGACCTCATTATCAATAGTTCTATGCTCTCTTTCCCTCCAGCTTAGGGTCATCCTCCATCATTTCATCCAAAAACCATTTAGAAATTCATTTTAAAATTCCTCTCTACGCATACACAAGTCCATTCAAAAACTATCATGTCTATACGCGAGTTCATCATTATGAACCCTCATATACATAGAGGGTTTTAGAAAAAAACATAATTTCTATGGTGAAAATCCCAAAACTTTACTTGAATTGATAAAGAAACTAATGACTAAGCTGAGTATGAGGCTTACCTGAAAGATTTGGATCGATTCGGTGGTTAATTGTTGTTTCCAAGAAAGGGATTTTTTGCTCCATAGCACTTTCACAGTTTCTTCACAGCACAAAGGATCAAATGTGAGTCCAAAAGCCCTATTTATGCCCAGAATTCAAACAAAAAATTGCAAATTTCTTTTGTGATCATTTTTTGAATTTGTTAACGATTGTTTAACCTTTTGTCTTGTAAGTGTTAGGATAGGTTATTTTTAGGTCTATTATGGTGATTTTGAGACAATTCCATTTTTGCTTCATTTCCATGACCGCTGACCTGTCATGGTAGGTATTTTATTCTGAACTGGCATATAGGTTAGGGAATTCACCTTCCATTGCACTTATGCATACTAGCATCCATTCTAAAATATTTCCATAGGGTCGACCCTATCGACCCCATCATGTTGTGATTATTAAAACAATTTCACTCACTGACTTATACATCGTGATATGATGGTAGAGTCATCCTTTACATGGGCTTCTTAGTTATGTCCTCGCTAGCATTTGTCACCCATGCTATAATTTTTGTAGGCTTGGGAGTCCTATTTAGTCCCACCATGACTTATGCGTTGAAGTTTCATTCTTCTTCTTCTTCGCTATATTTCTCTGGCCATATACCTTAGAGGCTCCCATTTTGTTGTTGAGTTGTTTTGTTGCATTGCATACTGACCATTTGTATATCTTGGCCTTTAGCCAGCTTTGTTTGGAATCGTGTTTAAGCCATCTTTTGACCATGTCTTTCTGCAAATTCAATTGTGTGATCACTTAGCCTTTACAACTTGACACCTTTACCCATGGATGGAACATTCCTTTGAGTGTCACTTACCAATTTTCACCACCTTGCATTAAGCATAGGATTGTTCCTTTCCTAGGAACTCGTGCATCTATTTAACAACACTTTTTCTATCCATTTTACTATAGGCATTCTTTTATTCTTTTTCAGGCTTTGAAATATGAAAAAGACAAAAAAATAAAATATTCCAAATAGATCAAGAACGGGACATTACTTCCATATTTGATGGAAGCTAAAGATTTAGTTTTGTCGCCCTTGAACAAACCACAAAAAAACTAAGACTTTTCTCCATTTAGGATGGGTTTAGTTTTGAATAAGGAGAATTCGTAACCTTGTTATCGAGTCAGTACTCCCCCGGTTGGTTATCTCTTCCAATCATATGGAGGGTTTGTTTATGCCTCCTGCATGACAAACTTATACAAAGTTATCATATGCTTCCATATTCAACATGAGTCGTGCTTTTGTTCAAGGGAAGTAAACCTGATTTGGTCTTTCTACGGTGTCTCTTGACTCATTTTTCAGTCAGCCATCCTAGTCTGTCAGAGTCTTGTTCTATCACATCGATAATTTGGTCCTTTGTTCGTGTTGGTTTGAGAAGGTCTCCATTAACTTCTTTCCGGCGGGTTTGTCACTTATTGACTTCGACAAATTGATCTGAGAGTGAACCTAGAGCCGCACCCTAGCCCTATTTACATCATTGATAGGTGACCTTGTGCTCGGCATTTGATCAACACCATGGGTCTTTGACTAAGTGGTTTCCCTTGTGTACGAATTCAGCTTACATTATCACACGTGGGATTTGTGCAGTGCCTTGGTTTCCATTTGACCCTATCGGTGGATTCCTCGCCTCTTTGTCATCTTTCATTATTGGTTGGTTCAGAGGGTTTCTGCCGTGTGCTAGCTACATTTTGTGCATGCTAAAAATGTACTTCGAGTTGGTTACTTCACTTTCCTTCATCTGATTCCTTCCAAATTTTGGCCTGTGGGTTACACTCGCATTGGATTTATGTGGGATGCCTTAATTCCTTCCTTCCAGCAGATATTTTCCCATCGAATCTGACTCATTACTCTAGGAATAAGTTCTAGAGTCCTTTTGTCATTACCTTAGGGTTTGCAGTCATCAGTGGTAGACTCCTTCGCTATCGACAGTGAGAATACATCAATGTCTCCTGATTGGTAGATTCTCTCAAGTATTCGACTTCAGCTCATTTATTCGCACTTATTAGATTGTATTGGGGCACCTTGACTCTCATCATCATTATCAGTGAGTTGTCTCGCGTTTGTTAATGGTATACATAAATGACCGGTAATCAAATGATTTCACACATGGTCAACCTTAGGTCATTTCAATTAGGGAAATTTTGAGGTCTAAAATGGGGCTCCTAAGGAAATAATAAAATAATAGTTAAACCAATAAAATAATATTTATGAATCTGCAATTCACTTTTTGCACCACAATCCATATAACCATAGTTAAATTCAATTCAAAAGTTGTACCAAAATAAAATTAATAAAAAAATTGTATTGATGTGACTATAAATAAGAATGATTTTTTCAAGAAAAAGTCATTATCATTGAACAACTAATGCATTTGTCCTTTGTACTTAAATAACTTAAAATAAAATATAAATATAAATTGATAAATTATTAATTATGTTATATGCTATTAATTAAAATTGATATTATTTAAATTGTATAATAACATGTAATTAATATACTATATAAAAATAATATAATATAATAAATGTATAGGGATATGCATTGTTTCTTTCAAGAAATATGAAATGACAATAATATATTTTTATTCAAAAAGTGTGAAATGACATTTATTATGAGTATTTTACTTTGACTTTAAGAGTACTTAGAGCACTACCATGGTTAACCATGAGTTTTTATCCACCATTGAGAATGTAACAAGTAAGTACCTTTAACTCAAGCAATGCCACCTCAACCATTAGGGATGATGCCATGCCCTTAAATGTGATTGGTTCTCATAAAGTGAATTTGATTGTACATTTTCCTTAGGAGGCCCATTTTAGACCTCAAAATTCCCCTAATGATTCCCATTATGTAGAATTGTGCCATGGTGATCGGTGAAGACCTTGGGTTTGCATCAGCATGTTTTAGCTCACTTTGACAACTTCTTCAGTTTTATACCAATAACACCATCCACCCTTATATGTTGCAATTCATCACAGCAACATCTTATATGTTGGCACCCGATTTGTGTGCAGTACCATTTTTTCCACCACTTATGATTTGGTACTTGGAGATTCAGTTGCGACTTCAGTGATCAAATATATTTGCAGCATCATTGATCAATATTTTATATGCGATACTTAGACATAATTTTGATATGTACTTTCGGGGAGTGATCAGATGGTTCACAATGTACTTTATAGTTTAGTTATACTTGTATACATATTGGATCCGCTCCATGCTTGATATGCGGACATGATTTTCTTTCACTAAGCATGGGTATGCCCGCCTCATACATGAGCTTTCTTTCTTATTTCTTTCACTTGTTTTGGTAGGCTGAAATATGGTGAAGTCCTCTCTAGTCCTTGCAAGATTCTTTATTATGCACATAATACGTTTTGGCCATCATGTACCCCTTTTGACCTCATATATTAGGGAGCATTTGTTATAGAATCATTTATCACCTCTATATACTTTATGACTTATGCATTGGCCTTGGGCAACCCTTCCATTCAGACTTGGTCAAACTTCTTAAAAGACAATATTTTGAATTCCATACGCAACTCTACCCAAAATTTTCTGCGTGCAGACATGGGTCCACCAATATTTGACCCGCGTATACAATTTAAAATATTAAAAAAATAATAAACTCCCTATTAATTGGGTGGGGTGTATGGGTTTTTCCAATAACTTAACTACCTCATCTTGTGGCCAAATTGTTTCCCAATTGAAAAAACGGATTTGAGGAAGTATAAATACACCTCAAGGGAATGGCCTAAGGGAGGAGAGAGAATGTTATTGATATTATAGCCTGTTATAGCTCTTATCAAGTCTGATATTTCTCTGTGCCCCATGCACTTCCTAGGTTCAGGAAACCCTTGTTTCCTTGTGATGTTCACCCCCTCTTTATGTGACATCCTTTGTGCACCCTTTATGGAAGAAGATTTGTGAGGCTAGGGCTGGATGGATCTGGAGGACAGTTTCTCTTGGAGCCATGAAAAATCTCAGGTGATTTCTCCACTTTCTCTTTACATATTTTTAATAAAAGAAGCTCTGTCTTGTTATCGATGTCCTTGTGTTATATGTCTCCTATACATGTTGAATGATCTTGTAATGATTTAATTCATGTTATTTTTATGAGATTATATAATCTAACATGCTGAAATCTGGGATATATATGTTGTGAAACTAGTTTGTGTGCTTTGTCTTGATTGATTTGCAGGTCTTTAAGCATGAGGAGTAGTAGAGGGTTTGCACCCTACAGGATCGAACTCAAACATAGGGCACATGGGTAAGGTCGTTTATCCTCAGTTTTCTAGTTCAAGCGTTAGGACTTGTAATTTGAGTGTTTCTTGTGATGATATGCCTTCCGCTCTGTTAGGTCCTTCAACCTAGACCTTAGGGTAGCCTTTCCTATAAAAAATGCATGCATAGTCTTATACAAACTATTGGCATGACTTGGTGGTAAGACATGTGATTTGTGTGGGGGAGGTTGTAGGGTCGACCCCGACCTCTACCCATCCTTCGACAATAATTTTTGCACCATATAATATACGCTAATTCGACCTTGGACTTAAAAAAATTTGGCCTTTGAGGGGAAGGGGGGCACATGGCGACCTCTGGGCTTGCCATGTGTCCTCTTCCCACTGGCTCCTCCCAAATGCAATAAAATTACAACAAGCCATCCTCTTCAACAACTAACCACAAATTGACACTTGGCATAGTGTCATTGGGAAATTTGAAGGAATATTACTAGAATATTCTTTTTTGCTAACTAGGCTGCCACGTCACCATTCTGTCATTTCTACAAAAATTTTAGTTGTTTAGGAAAATGAACAATAGGCTCTATCTTCCTCATATGGAGTCAGTTTTTGATGAAATGAATTGTGCCAAATTCCTGGCGACGAGCTCTTTGTTTTCGTTCAAGTTCCAATCGATTATGAGCACTTCCATTTTTTAGCTTAATACTGAGAACTTGATCATTCCTCCCCACTAGAAGCCTTTGGGACCCCAAAATTTCTTTTATTACTGAACATGTGGATGAGGGTACAGTTCCCTCACCCTTTCAATCTCAATCCACTGAACTTTTCCCATTTTCATCAACTTGAGGTTTTCACAAAAACTAATATTTTTCCTTAACTCTTGAGATCCTCTCTTGTTGTTGTAGATACCGTCATGATATAATTTCCCTGAATTTCCAGAGCAGCAAGTTTTCCTTGTAGAAAAAAATGTGTTCCCACCTCAGTCGTGAATCAAAGGAAACTTGAAAACTGTCTCACCTCGAACACTGTTGTCATGGCGATTCTTAGTTGATCTTGATTTGAACTTGCGTCAACTTTTGACCAAATATTTTAACCATTGCCATGTACCCTTTGGAAACCAAAAACAAGCACTTATGGAACCTATGCCTTCTTTTTCAAATTGCTTTAGCACTTTCTCTTTGATATTTTCTCTCTCTTGCACTGGCATCTTGTTTCCAACACTGCTCAACATTAATGTTGACTGTTGCAAATCTTTCACATCTTGTTCACCTCCTTTCAAAGGAAACCTATTAGAGTCCTTAAAAAACTTATTACAAGCATAATAAAATTCAATGAAATCAACTTTTTCATTCAATGCATATTTTTTAAAGGTTTCATTCAAAACATCTATATGCTTGATTATTAACAAAGTCAAATTATGACTTGAATTCTCTATTCTCTTCATTTTTCCTGCATGTATAAGAGACAAACTTGTCTTCTTCTTATGCGCTCTAACTATGTACTCAATTCCATCTTTAACAAGTGATACTTATTCTCATGGCTATGAAATACTACTTTCCTATCATAAAGGTAAGGACTTCCTAAAACAATCCCTGAAATATCAAGCGACACTACATCAAGTTCAACTTCGTCAAGAAAGTTTGAACTAATGGAAAACCTTAGAATGCACTTCCTTGTTACCTGAAAGTTTTCATTCTCGCATATCCACCCGAAAGGATAGGGTCTTGGATGTGTAACATTTTCAAGATTGATCTCCTTGACTAAGTCTTCGGAAATCAAATTAGCTTGAGAACCACTATCAAATAGTGTGTCTATTTTGGTATGTTTAGAAACGACTCTAATATGAAAGATTTCAATTCTTGTATCTTAATCTTGAGTTACATTGGAACAACTTGAAGAACTAGTGCTTTCTATGTTATTACCTTTCAAACCCATTGTTGTAATCTTGGTTTCATCTCCTGAATCTGAACCTAATTCAAGTACAATGATTGCAACAGTTTTTCACTTTTCTTTGGCTTTCATTTTGTTTGGCTTCAACTCTGGATGAAGTTGCCAACAATGGTCTTCATCATGGCCATTCTTCGAACAATGTTTACATGTGAGTCTCTCTCTCTCTTTTGATATAGTTATTTCTCTTTCCTCTTCCATTAAACTTGCCCTTTCCTTTACCCCCATACTCAAGGAAACTATCACTTTTCTCATCTACACTCGGTTTCCCTCTTGCTTCTAAATGTGTGGCTTGAATGAAAACCTCATCTAAGTTTGTGGGATTAAACATGAGAATAGTGTGCCTAAGGTAACTTTGCAAACCCCCAAATATAATTTAACAAAGTTTCTTGATAATACAAATTAATACCCAAAATAAGAGCTCTTCCCCTAAATTCATGAGTATAATATTGCACACTTTTCCCTTTAAATTGTCTAAAATTATGCCAATCCATAATGGCTTTTTTCATCTAATATAGAGGGTAAAATTTCTTTTTAATGGCAGCAATAAAACTTGACCAAGACATTGAGATCTTACCATGGTTTTTAATCTCTTCTTGAGTCCTTGATTCCCACCATACAAGTGTTAATCCCTCCATCCTCAATGAAGCCAATTCAATTCTTATGTCATCCTCTTGAAGGTTCAGAATTCTGCAGTAAACCTCCAATTGACGAATCCAATTATCCAGCTTCTTTGCATTCACTTCTCCATTATACATTGGAAGCTCAAATTTGACACAAGTTTGAGTAAGGGAGTTTTTCCTTTTAAGGTTTTTGAGTGAGTATGGTCATTTTGGTTGTGGAAGTGGAAGATGATGTTGATGGTGATGATGAGGATGATGATGAAGATGGTGGAGATGGAGGAGGCTTTCCTCCACTGCCCTTTGAATCCTTCTCTTCATCCTTTCTGTCTTTTGAGGTTCCCTCTCCATGTGGAGACTTAGAATTCTATTCAACCATCCTGGTACTCCTTTCCTCAAAGAGGATCCTAACCCTTTTAGTTAGGTCATATAAATCCTTCTTGTATGATTCCTCTTCTGAAATACCTTTAGTCTCTCCTACATATGACATGATGGCTATGGATTCAACCTCATCTTCTGGTGCAAATTGTACCTTCTTAATATCATATAGAGATAAAACTTGAGGTGCTTCAAGTGCAGTTGTCAGTGAAACTTTGGGTGGAGATGGTGGCCTTGAGCCTCTCCTTCTTATGGTCCTAACCTCAGGACTAGAAACCAATAGTTTCCCTTCTCCTCTCTACAACGTTAACCTTGGAAGCATCACAAATTTTCAACCATTAAAAACCCTACTTGCACAAAACTCAAGAAAATATCCAGAAAATAACCTTTCAACCTTTGATCTGATACCACCTTGATTTGAATCTTAATGCTCGTTTTGTTATGCTAATTTCATCTTCAGAATTATAAATAGATTGTTGATCTTTTGCTTTGTGTGCATAGGTTTCTTAAGGTGTTTTTGATTGTTAAATAGGTAAATGTATTGAGTTTTATGTTAAATTCATGAGCATAATAACATTAAAACATAATGTTGAACAACATAAATACAATGTACAAAAAACCATAAAATGATTTGTTAACAAATTTTTTTGATGAAGGAGATCACCCCTCCTGGGCTACATCTCCTTGGTCTAGCTTCCATGGCTTGGGCCTCTGTATTAGCTCCAAATGACAAAAATGTGTTATTCACAATCCTCTAATACTCCTGAAACATGCTCTATGGCCTAATCAATTATGGCCTAGGAAACCCCACTAGAACTGGAGAAACTCCAGTTAGCGCCACTAATTTTGGAGTCCCGCCGAAAATGGTGGAATCTTCCAAACTGGCTGCCAAATTAAGAGTGTATTAATTAAGTGTTAAGTGTTTTTAAATGGTCGTTTAGGCACATTAAGCAAATTTGAAAAAAAACCATATTAAACATAAGAATTAGTGAAAATAACTGTTATTATGGTTAATTAAACCTGCACTATGGTTTAAATGTGCCATTAGAAGAAGACCTGCTCTCCTGGTCTTCCGCCTTAAGTCACATGGTGAGGGGGATGGCCTACGGGGCTGGCCCCCTCCTTCGCCCAACAGTCAAACTATATGAATTAAAATATACACTGCTCGCATAGTCTTATAAGAACTGTTGGCACGGCTTGGTGGTAAGACATGTGATTTGTGTGGGGGAGGTTGCGGGGTCGACCCCAACCTCTGCCTGTCCTTCGACAATAATTTTTTCACCTTATAATATACGTTAATTCGATATTGGACTTTAAAAAATTCGGCCTTTGAAGTGGGGGTACGTGGCGGCCTCTGGTCTTGCCACTTGTCCTCTTCCCATTGGCTCCTACCAAATCTAATTAAATTACAAGTCACCAACTTCAATAAATGACCACAAATTGACACTTGGAATAGTGTCATTGAGCGATTTGAATGAATATTACCAAAATATTATTTTTTTGCTGACTAGGCTGCCATGTCACCATTCTGTGCTTTCTAAAAAATTTTAAGTTGTTTATGAAAATGAACAACAAGCTCTATCTTCCTCATACGAAGTCAGTTTTCAATGAGACTAATTGCGCTGAATTCCTAGAGACGAGATCTTCGTTGTCGTTTAGGTTCCAAATGATTTTGAACACTTCCATTTTTGAGCTTAACACTAAGCACCTGATCAGTAGGTTATGGGAATAACAAACAAATTTTGGTGGCAGTTTAGCTCATGGCATAAGAATTGAATTCCGCACAAGCCTGGACCACTAGATGTCACATATTGACTTGGCATACCAAAATGACCTTGTGCTGGCACTTGCATGGTTCACAATGATTCACACAGTTTATTACTCCTACAGCCTGCTGGTGTTACATTGCTTGTTGCATGATTTGCAGAAGTACCCTTGTTGCATAAGTACTGACCTATGCTTCTGTTCAATTTACTACGCAAGCATACATGTCATAGGTGAGCTTACCATACAATGATATGTATTAGAGATATGATTGGAATGAATGACAATAATAGCACTCAGACAGGGAAGGTCATTTCTAGTTTGAGAGGGCTTGTGGGATACTCATTTAAATATTTTGCTACAGGAAATCAGGATACTACTTGTATAATCTGGGACACTCAAACTTAAGCTTTTTTGTAGCAGTCTTGAGGTGAAATGTGGTTATTGAGACTTCATCAGATGTCTGTCTTGGATGCTACGACCAATTATGATCAATGTCAAGAGATCGACTGTTTAGGTGAAATCCCTGGCATATTATTAAATCCAGACATAGAGGGACCTTTTATTAAAACATATGACCGAATATATGGGGGCTTGCTAGAGAACAATCGATGCCATGCTGAAATAGGAGTCAAATTATGGAAGGTTCCAAGGGGTTTGGAGTAGATTCCTCTATCGCTAAATGAACTTACTCAAAGGCCTTTTGGTGGTAAGTTCAAACTATAGGGTTATATCTATATCTATATCTATATATATATATATAGATATATATAGTTAAAAAAATGGAGAGATACATATACATTATATTAATAATGTGAGAGGGGTGTTACATTATTCATCACAAATTAAGGGTAGATTTTGAATTTGCAGATATAATTTCACTGTTAGAGTGTATAATAATGTGAGAGGGTTGTTACATTCTTCGTCGGAAATTAAGAGTAGATTTTGCATTTGCAGATATAATTTCACTGTTAGAGGCAGTCTGATGGCTCCCAAAAACAAGAGCCACTATATAGAACCATTGCCAAATGGTTGAGTTACATATAATATTCAACCATGACAAGATGGAATTCTATGGGCTAAATTAGACTCCAGATGCATTTTGTCCCACCAGCGAAACTTGACTAGTGACTTGGAAGAAATTGGCCAGTCAACCCACCCATGATTATCTATATATATATATATATATATATATATATATATATATATATATATATATATATATATTCTCCGTATAATGAATTTAGTTTCTTTGAGTTAGATTTATCATTTATTTTCCTAGACTTGCTAAAATCATCTGTAATCCCTTATTAGCTGTTAAAATTTGTTTTATGCACCTCAGCATCGATTAGACAAGGATTTTATTTGTTTGGTTCCAAAATCCTTTTGGACATATTGGTTTCTGGAGATGTGGAGGAAGCACTACAGGCCTGTGGGTCATCAAAATCTTAATATGAAGGGAAGAAACTTATGATAAAGGACAAATACTAGATGAAGGGCCAATCTATGGTGTGTCTATCCATCTCAGTGGGATGACTTGATGCTATTGTCTGAGGGTGGAGGGGTGCCTTCTGTAAGGGTGATCTCTGTCTTGGGATCTGTGTTGGCAGCTCTATGAGGGTCTTGTTGGGGAGGGTGGCCGCAGGATACCCCTCTACTGGAATGGTGTTGTTGAATGTTATCTTGTCGGTGTCCCTATTAGCTAGTAAGACTGAAAAAAGTATGTAATCATTTAAGTGTTGCTTGGAACTGGGTGGGGGGTGGGGAAGGTGGTGATTGTCTTAAACATGGAAGTATGGAGTCATCAAGCTGTGGCATGAATGAGGAGAGGATATTGAATTTTGTTAACGCGCTTAGGATAGACCTTATAAATTGAAAGTATGCAGTCTGTAGCTGATATGAATTTAAAGTGACAAATAAACTAATTTGTGCATTTCCTATTTATTGTGCTAACCTTGGCTCTTCAAAGTGGCGTTAATTACTAGATAGTTCAAGCTTGGATATCATGGGGCTAATGTTACTTTTCAAATTTTAGGGCACTAGTCTATTTTTGAGTTAAGTTTTATTATGCTTGTTATGACTTGATTCTGACAATGCTTGTAACTTGATTTCTTATTGTCATTTGTAGGTTATTGCAACTTGGGGATTTCATAACAACATTGCATTTCATTCTTTGTCATACACTTAACATGCTGAAGACATTAGACAAGTAAGACCGATGATATAAGAAGTACATTCTTGATTTTTTTTTGAACTTGTACTATTACTTCTAACTATTATGATGGAATCCCAAGGCCTCATTAATATTGTAAATGATAATTTGGTACCTTAGTGGGGAAATATTTCTTCCCTATGATTTAATATGAGTATCCATATTAATGAAAGTCTAAATCTTTATTAATGCTGGTGTTGTTGTGTGTTGGCCTTTTTAGTTAGTTGGTCCTATAATTATGACTGAAATATTTAATATGTGTTGCAGACTTAGGTGAGCTTGATATAACATGTATTAATATGTGAATTGGGTCTTGCACTCTCTTCCCACTATTCAAAATTCTCCCTTTAAGCAAATGCTACCTTGGCACCAATAGTAAAAGGGCCTGCCTTACCTTGCTCCATTTGTTTAAAATTCTACCTCAGTAAAGTATGTGTATCAGCCATAACACATGGTGGAACCTTCCTTACATTTATCCACTGGTTGAGGGAGTTGATGAGGTTCACAATGTCAGTCTAATGTTTTCTGGTTCACCAGATTATATACATCCCCTTTCTTTGAGCCTTTTAGACATGCAATTTTGGCATAGATTAGTTCCAATGGAATTCTCTGAGGTAGAGCCTTTTTTAGTGAAGTTATATGATGGGTCATTATCACATGACTAGCCTTGTGATAAAGGTGAAGGTGCAGAGTAATGATTGTTGTTCCATCAAGAAACTGGAAAATGCTTTAAATTATCCATGTTGTCAAAATTTCATGCATTAGGAGACAGTCTTGAGTGGGCCTAATGGTTAATACCATGTGTTTCCTCCTAAGAGGTTGCGTGTTCAAGGCCAAAAGGGGGTAGAGTATGTATGTCTTCGTAGCACTCAAATCGTTGAGGGGTCTCATACACCAATTTGGTGTATGGCTTGGCTGCGATCTTAAAATTGAATAATAATAATTATATAGCCATTAGATAGCAGTAAGAAGGATTTATGCAATCCTGTGCATCTCAATTTTTGATAGTCAGTAGCAGAGACAATCTTAAATAATCACCCGCATTACAAAAGAATTTGTTACTGCTATATGAACAAGTCGCGAATGTATTGGATGCCACTAGGTGTTTGTCAATGTCAAAGTAGAGAGAGAGAGATTTGATCTGACTTATGAACACTTGATGCGATTAAATGGAGTAGGATTGTTATTCCCTGTAATTGCTAGGATGCTTATACTTCCCAGGCTTGTTATTCCCTGTAGTTTCTTGGATGCTTACAATTCCTATCTAGGTAAACAATCCTTACATAGAAATTTCTCATGACCTTGGAAATTTCTTATGACCTCAATGTAGGGCAGTTTCTGGGCATAAGTGGAGCATGCTCCAGCACCAATCAGAGTTGTTAACTTATTCCTAGATATGGTCTTCCTAGCACTAGCATCACCTTGCTATTTTGAATCCATAAAGCTATGCAACATCAATTTTCCATCCTCAACATACCTTAACCGATAATGAAATGTGCCCTTCAAATAGTGAAGCAAATGCTTTGCAGTAGTTGAGTGAATTTTCCTTGAACTAGATCAATTGATTAATTACAAAGGAAAAAGCAAATGTGAGTTTGGTTATTCACCAAATACGAGAGGTAACCTCTCTTTTTGAGAATCTTCATCCAATGAATGTGGTGTTTTACTTCTGTCTGCTCTTGTTAGCCACATGATTCATCTTCTACAACAACCTAGGTTCAATCATTGTTTCCAACCATTCCCTTTCAGATATTGTGGTTTTTCATGAGGATGACTCACTTGAAAAGAAGTCTTTGGAGCTCCAACTTGCTCCTGTGTCTTGTGCAATGTGTGGGTGTGCCATGCGTGCTCTGTGTTTGCATTGGAACTTTCTTGATCTGAATGTTGAAATAACAATGAGATATTTCTATCAATTACACATTTAAAATAAATAATTCAATGATACAAGAATAAATAGTGTCAACATAAGTCAAATGGAATTCACATTTAGAATTTACAAATTACTTGTACACCAAAAAATTTCTCTACATATTTCAAATGAAAATTATATTTAAAATTAGCATGTTAACACTACAATGAGCATGTAGTGCAAATGATGTCAGTATATGGCCATTTAAGAAAACCAACACTTGAAAACCAATATTAATATCAACATGGAAGGAAATCGATATGTGAAAACTATTGGATGTTTTGGCAACATGATCATTTGGAATCAACAAGCCAATACTCCGAATTAAATAGCATATAACATCAAAGTACTACAAATTTAGTGCACATATAAAAGTTTGTTAACTTTGATCATACAACTAATGCCAATATATATATATATATATATATATATATATATATATATATATATATATATATATATATATATATATATATATATATATACACATGGATTATTTTTTTTTTTTTAAATGGAACATATTCTGAGCATATTTATATGAAATCATGTAACAAGTATAGAGTTTGTGCACTATCCACATTTTTTTAGTTTGATGTTAATTGCACACATTTTTTTTTTCTAATTACATAAAATAATTAAAATTCTAATTTATATTCCATACATCTTAGTTCTCTTTCATTTGAAGTTATTAAAATGTTTGAAAATAATTACTAATTCAAATTGAATGTGCACGAGTTAGAATATATCACATTTGATTTCAATGATCTTAAACAAAGCAAAATTACTCTTTTATAAAATAAAAGTAAAGATGGTGGTTGGCATATTGTCATTAGGATCTCTTAGGATCTCTTAATTGCTCAGTTGCAATGCAATGGATATTTCTCCATTATTATCCCTAGCCCTTCGATATTGTGTTCATCATCAATTAACATGCTATTAACTAAAAAAAATTGAATCATAATATAAAAGCTAATAAACAAAAATATTTTTTTTTTAATATTTTCATTTTATTTATTTAATTTTTTATTCAGTTTTATTCTTACAGTGTTTGACAGGATAAAGGACATATTTGCAGTGATAGGCCTCACATTCGTATACAAATTTGTCTGTCCAGCACACAAAATAGTCTGGATTGCAGTTTTTTGCCGGTAAAATAAAATTCAAAAAATCAGGTAGTTGGATACATTTTTGATAGTGAAAATGGATTCAGCACTATCTTTTTTTTTGTAAATTGGGCGGGACCTTACTATTTTCTATTTATGATAAAAGGGCAAGTTACAAAAAATAGAAACCATGTTGTGGCCTCAACCTGCCCGTAGGAAACCAGGTCTGTTGGCCACCTGTAAGTGTGAAAAGCATACCAAAACTGGAATTGTTTCATTTGTCTATACCTAACATGAGCTATCTGTCCTCCTACATCCTTATATACCTTCTTATAACATAAGGAAAATTCATATACATATACATAGTGCATAAAAAGAAAAGACTGAAAGGCAACTATCCATCAGATGAGGAAACTGGAGCAGGATCCTTCACTGTTGACCTGGGCATGTCGACTTGCTGCATCTGTTGGAGAGTATTTGCTATACAACCTATCATGTTATCCAGTCTACTAATGTGGTCTGTAGCTTGATATTGGGTGATCTTAATGTGTTGCAATTGGTCATGGATATCTTTCAGCAGATCTTGAATACTTGGTTCTATCTTTAGCTGGCCTACCTTAACATTAGCAGGTGGAAAACTCTGCATTTCTTTTGCTATGAGGCATTTTACTATCTAATAAGTGTGAATAGTTTGATTGAACAAGGTAAGCCAGCCACGAGTGTTACCTGGGTCTATAATGAAGTCTAAGATCTCAGCCTCTGCTTCATTGTTTTCCGGGTCTGTCTGGATGTCTCTTTCCCATCCTCGTATTTGTTGACGCATAGTGGAAGAGTTACCCATGACATAGTTAGCGGCGAGAGTTTCCAGATGCTCCTGATTTGTCTTCCGGCCTCATTTCTTTGGCACATGTTCCAACTGTATCTTCTGTTTTCCTCTCTCTGCCTCTGACCTTTTTCTTCTTTTCCCCATGTACGGATGAATCCTGTGCAATAACGGAGAACTGCATTATGAATTCGTGAGGGAGTTTGTGTCAGTGACTAGCCCGCCGGTGTAAGTCCATGACGTGTATCTATCGTTATTAAGAGAAAATCCTAACAGACAAACCCAATGTATAGAGATATGTGACCCATGCAACTCGACCGAATAATTTCCTAGAGGTTTGAGAACCACTGACTCCTTCGTCTTATGATTGAAAAGGTGGCTTGAATGAACAGGAAAAATGGTAGGAGGCGGAGTCAGCCTCTTGATTGCAGGGGTGGCCAAGCGTGGCTGAAACACTCTTCTAGGTTTAGACAGAGCATGGAGACTATGAGGACATTTCAGGGGTCTACGAATCCTCTTTGAACCCCCATTCCTTTCGAAATTCTAGTGACCATTAACAATGTGATTTGGGGGCAGGGTAATTCTGCATGCGCCACCCAGAGTCGGGAGCCTCTCACAATCTCCCTCCCAGCACAACTGTTCCATCAAAAGACAAATACAAAACCTACACAGATAATTCTTGTGACTTCCATAGACACATAGCATGGTTAAGAGGCCTGACCTGCCCGGACTGTTGACAAGAGTCAAGGGATTCACAAACTGAAGACAAGGATCGCGAAAATATGGAGGAACTGGGTTTAAAAAGGGAGTGTAAAACCAAACAATTCCTAAAAATACCCAAACTGCCATGATTGCCAGACGCGTGAACCAGACCAAACCTAGAAGCATTTTGAAAACAAAAGGGCAAACAGAAACGTACCCTGGTTGAGTAGCAAGGTTGATGAAATGAGGAGAGCCCGGCATCCTCCTCTGCTGGCTCCAAGTGTTTGCATGCAGTGAGCAAAGCATTAACAAATGGAGTGCAGGAAGGAGCCGACTTACCTTAACTATGAACTTCCCTCGCTGCTCTGACATACCAGCCTGTCGATAGTGCGGAAAAATCATAAGTTTTGATATTGTGACGCACTTCATTGATCGAGAATGACGGTGGTCCATCAACCCTCTTAATTGCCCGAAGGCCAGACTAATGCCATGTTGCCATTCCGTTCTGCCACTTGTACACCCCAATCGGGGGGTTGAATATCCTTACTCATAATCAGCTGTAGGGAATCTAGCTCCACATCCCATATTGCATCAGTGGGTCGAGTTTCTATGGGGCGTTCTATGTGTTGGCATCCCCAATTAGCCAAATAGTCCGCCGCTGCGTTGCCTTTTCTCTGGATGTGGCTTGGAAGTAAATACTGAATCTGTTTTAGTAATTTTCTTACTTCTTCGATGAGTGCTACAGTTCTCCAGCTTTGCGATATTTTCTCCCAGGGTGTGCCTTGCTGAAATTTCTGGAGAATACCTGTTACCATTGCCAAATCTCCCTGAACTGTGAGCCTCTGATAATTTTCTCTGATCGCTATGAGGAGCCCTTGCTTAACTGCCATGAGTTCTGCTTCATTATTTGTGGCGTGGCCTAAGTCAAAAGCATAAAACCGGCATACTGCCCCATGAGAGTTACGAAAAATCCCTCCTGAGCCTGCTTGCCCTGGGTTTCCTTTGGAGGCCCCATCATAATTGAGTTTTAGAAAGCCTGGTTGAGGCGGTAACCAGTGTTCCTCAATGGATTGATTGGGAGGTCGGTACTTCCATAAACATTTGTGAAGCATCTGCGGTTTAAGGTTTAGGTACTCTAGAATTTGAGATTCTATACCCTCTATTTTCCAGTCTTCATCTGACCAACTTTCTATTAGGATGGTTTCTCGAATATTTTCTATTGAGCGCTGCCAAATGTTTTGCATTGATTGTACCGTTTCTTGAAAAAATCTGTTATTCCTTTCTTTCCAAATGTTCCAGAGAAGGAAACCGAATGAGAGGGCCCATGCTTGATTGATAACTTGACATTGGTATCTTCCTTTTCGCCAATTACCAATAGTATCTGGAATACTATCATTATTTTTATCCGTTTGCTTAAATAACTGTTCCAGGTTCCTCCAGAGTGGCTGCACGAAGGGGCATGAATTGAGAATATGTTATGTTGTTTCAATCTCAAATTAGTAGAATGGGAAGCGAGAAGGGCTTATCATTCCTCTTTTCTGCAGGTTCTCCCAAGTCAATATTCTACGATGGCTTACCAGCCATAAGAAAAACTCCACTTTAGGCCAGTGTTTCAATGCCCATATTTTTTTCCATATCGGTCAAGCATTGTTCTGGGCTTGTTGGGATGCAATATAATATCCTTCTTTAATGGTAAACTACACTTTTGTTGTCTAGCCCCATCTAAGGATGCCTGGTCCTGTTACTCTTCTGATTTTATGGGTTTTGAGTTCTTTATGAAGATTATCCCATTGTTGCGTTGCTGGAGCTGTTGGCCACTCATTCTTGTATTTCCATTTCCGCCACAATTCATTGTGATTGGGCACCCAGTAGTGTTTTACGAGCCTCTGATTCAGGATGTTTGTGAATAGAAAAATCTCTCCCAAGTCCAGTCGACTAAAACATTTTTCCCTTTGTTGCCAAGAGTCCTCCCAAAACAGAGCTGTGCTTCCTTCCTTGATTTCCCAAAAGCTACGGGTTTGAATTAAAGATCTATTCATAGCTGCCAGGTTCCAGATGGAGGAGCCTTTAGGGACATTATCTACCTTCAAACATCTTGAGATTGGGGTTGGAATGGCATATTTTGTGCTCCAAATATTCTTCCAAAGGTCTTGTCCTCCATGGAGCCAACGCCACCACAATTTAGCTCCCAGCATGTTATTCAAGATGAACGGGTCACGGAGGCCCAATCTGCCGGCAACTTTCAATTTCAATATTTTGTCCCAAGTTAAGAGTGCCCATTTCCTATTGGCTTGAGCTCCCTGCCATAGAAATGTTTTAAACATGCTGACCAATTGAGTGCAAATCCCTTTCGGGCAGGCCCTTCCTGATAGTTGATATACTGGTAAATATTGAAGCACTGATCTTAACATTATGATGCGTCCTGGTGCATTCAGCACTCTGAAAGCCCAGTTCTGTATCCTTTTCTCAACCCTTATTATAATATCCGGCCAATATGCTATTCGAATTGGGCCTGAATTTAAAAACATACCTAGGTATTTCAAAGGGAAGGAGCCTCGTTGAAACCCCAGGGTCCTTGCAAGAAAATTCTACATTGGAGCTGGACAATTAAAGAAGTAGACATTAGACTTATCATTATTGATCTGAGTTCTAGATGCATCCATGAAGACTTCTAGAATTTTTATGATAGCTTTGCATTCTTTCAATGTTGCCATGCAGAATAATAGGATCTCATCTACAAATTGTTGATGAGTTAGCGGAAGCTGAGGTCCCCACAGTTTTAGACCTTGTAGTTTCCTTTCTGCTACATGAGCTTTAATGAGTCTACCCAGCCCTTCTGCTGCAATAATAAAGAGAAAAGGAGAGAGGGGGTCACCTTGCCTGAGACCTTGTGAGCTATTAAATGAGGCTGTAGGGATTCCATTCAAAAGGATTGAGAAATGCGGGGAGGAAATGAATGAGCGTAACCACTGAAGCCACCTTTCATCGAACCCAAAGGCTCACATCACCTCTATGAGGTATTACCAACTTATGTGATCATATGCTTTAGATAGATCCAGCTTGATTAGCAGCCCCTTCCTTTTGTCTTTCTTAAGTGTATGGATTGCTTCCTGGGCTACCACAATGCCATCCAAGATTTGTCTTCCTTTTACAAAACCAGTTTGCTCAGGGGATATGATAGTAGGCAGCAAAGGTTTTAACCGATTTACCATAATAGTGGACAAGATTTTGTAGATGACATTACAGAGGGCTATCAGTTGAAAGCCTGCTGGAGTATCTACATTTTGTTGTTTGGGGATAAGAGTAACAAAAGTGGCGTTTAGGGCTGGATAAACTCTCTTTCTTCTTCTGGATTCTTCCACTACATCTAAGATATCCGAACCAATGAATGACCAAGCAGCTTTGAAGAATTCGCTTGTAAATCCGTCTGGCCCAGGGGCTTTATTCTTAGGTAAATGCAGGACCACTTCTTCTCCCTCTTGTAAAGTGACTTCCCGAAGCAAGGCTAAGTTCTGTTCCCGAGTGATCGTTTGAGGAATGTGCGCTGTTATATTCTGAATTGCTACCTGTTGGTTCGGGAGGGGTTCTGTAAGAAGATCTTTGAAATGATTTACCAGCTCACTCTCCATAACTTCCTGTTTGATTAATCGCTCCCCATTTTCTGTTTTCAGCGAAAATATTCTGTTGTGCTGACGTCGCTGAAGCATAGCTTTGTGGAAGAATTTTGTGTTGCGGTCACCTTCTTTAAGCTAGTTTACTCGAGATTTATGTTTCCATAGTATCTCCTCTTGCTTTCGTCGCTCTTCTTGTAGACTGAGAGTGCGCCTTTCCTCCAGAGCTAGCTCCTCTGTTCGACCCTGGAGGATTATTTGCTGTTGTATATCCTTCATTTTTTCCTGCAGTCTGGTTTGGTCATGGTGGATATTACCAAATTCTAAACGATTCCAGCGTTTAATTTCTGCTTTTAATTGTTTGAGGCGCAGCTGGAATGAATGCATTTTTTTGTGACCCCTTACCAGATTTTAACACCACCAGTGTTTAACCTTTTCCATAAACCCTGGATCCCGTAGCCAAAAGAGTTCAAACCGGAAGGGTCTGTTGTAGCTGCTTGCCTTCACATCTATCTCCAAGCCAATCGGCCAATGATCAGAGCCCAGGGTAGGGAGGATAGTAGCTTCAAATAGATATCCATACTTACCAAGGCCTCTGTAGCTAAAAATTGATCCAACCTAGAGGCAATCTGATGCCACTCTCCTCTACGATTATTCCAAGTGAACTCTCCATTTACAGTTGGAATATCTACTAAACGGAGGTCATTTAACAAGTCGCAGAAGAGAGCCATTTCTGGGTCCTCTCTTCTTAGCCCTCCCTTTTTTTCAGAGAGATTCAAAATCATGTTGAATTCCCCTCCTAAAAGCCAATAATTTTCATTATGCATAGTACTAAGCATTCGAATACTCTGCAGAAACGCAACTCGCTCTCCTGGGGTTGGAGGTCCATACACAATGGAGATGAGGATCCTTTCCTCAAATCCTATCTGACGGAAAGTGGCTGTTAGAATTCTAGGGAAACCTATCCATCATTCTGCATTGATCTCGGCTACATTCCAGAGGATGGCTATTCCCCCCGATGTTCCTACTGAATCAATAGCCATACATTCATATTGCATTTTGAATGATTGAAGTATAGACTAAAGCTTTTGCTCAGAAAATTTTGTTTCTTGTAATAACATGACCTGAGGTTTCTCGGACTTCAATTTTTCTTTCAGATATCGCTGCTTACCCTTGCTGTTCAGACCTCTAATGTTCCAAGAGAGCACCTTCATTAGTAATTTTTGTGCAGTTGTTGGAATACCGTTGTTAACGATATTATCTTTCCTGTATTAATCAACATTTCTCCCACTAACTGTATCGATTCCTGTAGGGTTCTCCTTCCTTAATTTTTTGTCAGTTTTGAGGGAGGGGTTGCCTTCTTGCTGGCTGATTTTTCTCATTCTTGAGCTTCTTGTTTCGCTCGAAGGTTTCTTTATACAATTTCTTCTGATCTGCCGGGATGAATCTGTCATCAAGATTTCTCCATTCAAACAGGAGCCGCTTCAAAATTTTCTCTTCGGCGCTCAAATATTCTTTTGGCTGTTCTACTTCCATCGGTATAAGTTCTTGCATCATGCTTTCATCAGGCGTCTCCATATCTTGCCCTACTTTTCGTTTTGAAGAATGGATTTTCTAAGGAATCTCCTCATGTCCATCTACTGGGCCTTCTGCAACAATCTCAACAACTATCAGTTCGCCTTCTTCTTGTAATACTTCATACCTATTGTCAGTTGCTTTCACGCCAGGAGGGTTTTGTTTTGAGGCCGGGCCCGGAGCGGCATTCCCTGGACGAGAAGAGTGTTTTTTTGCAGTGACCGGAACAAACCCCTCTTCATCTTGCCGGGGTTGCATTTCAGGACCATTAACTTGAAGTTGTTGTTTTTCAGGGTCATTTAAGGGGCAGGATCTGTGCAAATGACCATACTCATGACAACGGCGACATCGAAAAGGGATATGCTCATAGTTTAGCAGCTGAAGCCAGATTTTACCTTCATATTCGAGTTCAATCATCTCTGGTAGAGGTTCAGAGATGTTCATATATACACAGATTCTTGCAAATGATGTATATCGACCCTGAGTAGTGGAGTCTGCAATCTTGACAAAATTACCTAATGAATTTCCTATACCTTCCAAAATTTCAGGGTCCCAGAAATCCATGGGGAGCCCAAAGAGCTGAACCCATACTGGAGCATCTAGAAATTGCTCTTGTTCAAGGTTGTAACATTCCTCCCATTGTCTGAGGAAAAGCCCTGCATTGCTGTAAAAATAGGGTCCTCCCTCAAAAATGCGTTCTTTATCTTGTAAATTAGAAAAAATAACTGTAAAAAAACCCTTCGCCCCTAATTTTAGATCAATGTGACCTTTGGGCTGCCATTTTATTTGTATCCATTTCAATAACTCTTTTTCTAAGGGCCATATACCTATGAACTTACAGATCAGAGCGTGATTCTTCATGTAACCTTTGTACTCCTCCAACTTCATCGCCGGGATAACAAATCTTGGTTTCTTGAGTGCCCGTGGTAAGCATTGTCCTTTCATTTTGGCTTGCCATTCTGCTCCTAATACTGGGGCAGTTTGCTGAGTATTGGCTGAATGGGATGACCATAGGGAGTGGTCTCCGTTGGTTACATTGCGGTAGTAGGGTGGATGCCCTCCTCCCGAGGACGCCGCCATGGATGAACTAGTCGGCAATGGCGTCTAGCTTTTGAACCCTAGCAAACTATGTTGTCTCTTCGCCGCGTTCTTGGAGCGATCTCATTCCATCCTTTGTCGGAGGTTGAGTAAATAATAAATGGATTCAGCACTATCAAAAACCTTAATAACACAAAAAATACTGAAGTTTAACAATTATAAACAAGATTCTAATAAATCTTAGATGATTTTTTTCAAAATCTTTGTCCAATTTGAATCATTCTATTACTTTTTAAGACTACGGCTTTACACACCAATATGCGTTGACTCAGTAGAATCAGAGGTGTAAGAAACCGCGTGATGACTCATCCATGTACGGTGCTCACGTCAGCGGGATTATGTTTTCCTTTCCCCACGTGCATCCGTGATCGTTGTTGAGGTGACCATTTTTGTTAAGTTTTTCTCGCCGACGATTATGGTTTTTCAATAATTTAACAAAAAGGTGGTATAACTACGATATGAATGCATACTATATCTTAACTATAGTTAAGTTTGTTTGTGTTAATTAATCATAGAAATTCATTTAAATATATCTCATAAGAAGTTATATATTCTATAAAAATTTCCTTCCTCATCCCTTAAAATAATATAATGAGTTGTTAATTATTTTTAATCTAAAATTTTCTAAGAGGAAGCCAATTTAAACCAATTAAATTATATATATTAAATATTAATAAATAAAAATTATTTTATAATATTGATATTATGATGTTAATGAGACTAATTAGATTTTTTTAACATATTTTATGCTTGAAAATAAGTGAGAGTAGTGTTTTCATGTCACTATATTTTTGCTAACTTAGAAAATCAAGAAAGTTGGTAGTACACATATTTTATGACACAATATTAAAGAAAGTGTTTTACATTCTCAATCCTCTTAGCATTGTAGTGACAGACTCTTTCATCACATGGCATTTTAAGAAATGGTCGTTTCACTATGAAGCTCATGAGAATTTGGTCTTATCATAGTAATGCTCATTTTCTTCTTAATATTAGTCAATACAAGAAGATAATTTTGGTTTTCGAGATTGGTGTTGATGAGCTCCTCATACTATCTTTGTTTCCTTTTTCTTATAACTTTTTATTGTCCCACAAATTCTCCTTAAAGTTGGAAGTTACAATACTTTTAATATTATCTTTATTCTGCAAGATGATATCCTCTTGTATCCCCCAATGGACTAGCCAAGCGTGGGCATCATTATGCCATCCTCGCTTAAGCAAAAATTAGGAATTTTAGGTAGAGATACAAACATTTTTAAGAAATCCCTTGATTTCATGTTGAATCACATTTTCTGTAATATTCTCAATTAGCCATGAGCTAGTTGGAATATTAAATTTTGTTTTGCTGATTTGTTTTATGAATAAGAGGGCAATGGAGGTCCATAAAACTCCTTAATAATGAATAAATCAATGCCAATGTGAAAGAAATAAATCTTGGCAGCTTAATTGAGCACCCTTTGGTGTGAAAAGGGGCTGGAACACCTTGACTCGGTCAACCTTGACCAAATCAATAGCGTTGTTATGGAGGAGTGATCATCAATGAAAGATAGCACAGTTTTAGATGGAGATGCTTTGTATGGATTTAGTGCTATTATTGGATGGGGATTAGGGTTTGCAAGCTCATATCTTATTTACGGAATAGGATGGCAGCCATTGTTCATTATGTTATATTTGATATTTCTGAATATATGGTCTGTTTATACATATATCTTTCTCTTGCTGTTTAGCCCAGATTAAGTGTTGTTTATCACAGGGTGTTCCTGATCGGGAATCCCAACTCTTCCATTGAGGAGCTCTTGGAAGAGTCTTGTACTACATTGTCCACTATCAAGCTTAAGTCCAAGCTTCATCTTTCATCTACAATGCAGATCCTGTTGAGGGTTTGGTTGTTTTGCAGGTTGCAACAAGTGGAGTCTAGATCTAGGTCGTTTCATTGCTCATTTTCAATGGAGGAGGCTTTCTTTCCATTGGGAGGACAATACTGAAAGCCTTTGTGCATATTTTCAGATCTTGGCATCAAGCCAACTGGTTATTTATCCCTACAGCACATTTTACTTCTAGATCTGCGTTATTTATGTAGGAGGAGTTGCAGGGTGGTTTAGCACACCATTTGGAGAGCTGATTTTCTAGTGAAGGGGATCTTCCTTTCACTTAGAGGATATGTTGGAGGAGGCTACTGTATTGATCATATCAGATCAGACACACTTTCCAGATCTATATTTTGCAGTGGATCTGCAACCCTAGGGCTTAGATCTACATCTTGTACATGGTGTTTTGCTAAAAACCCTTAAGGGGTTCTTCAAAGGAGCTTGTATAGTGCTCAGATCTGTAGTAGATGTATCGTTTGAGGCACATATCAACCCTAGATCTTATGTGTAATCATTTTCTATAGAAGAGCTAATAAAACAACATTGTAAGGGTCTTCCTGCTTTTGTATATAGTTGCAGCACCTCATTTGAGGGATTTTGTCCATTGGAGGCTTGTACTTTCTTGTTATGTATCTTATGGCCCATTTCTTATGCATATTTTGCTACTGTTATAACATATGAAAGGTCTCCATATTGGCCTCCTGCTTTTATATGATGATTTACACTATTGTTCCATCATTTTGCATTATATTCCTACTTTTTCCATTTGGGAATATTACAGTGGTATCAGAGCATTATCTTGGCATAGCCCGTGCATCTTGAAAAGCCAATATGCCATCTGAAGAAGGATAACCTTTTACTGATAGAGAGAAGAGGTATCAAAGAAGAAGACACTGGAAGTTTAATTATACAAATGATAAAGAAGACAAGGGTAAAACCCCTTTATCTGGAGGAGAAGATGAAGAGAAGGAGTTTCCCAAGATCATTCTTAGAGCCATGCAAGACATTGCTAGAGAGATCAAGGAGATGAGGATGGATAGATACAAGGAATCCCCTAAAGGATTTCATCATGGTGAAGGCTCTGACAAGTCTCATCACCGAAGTGATCAACCAATGTACCAACAACAAGTTTCCCAATGCTCTAAAATGCCTACATTCTTGGCTGTGGGAAATGAAGGGTTTCAAGAACATGAATCTCTTGAAGACTATTTCATGGAGTATGAGTCTCAAAATCAGAGATTCAAGGATCACTTGAGTTTTCAAGAATTTTGTCAAATCAAGGACAATAAGATACCAAGGCATCACAATAGAGGTGGAGGATTCATTCAGAATCATGATCGACACCACACAATGGGCAGATTTTTCTTACCCAACTTTGATGGGTCATACAAGTGCACTGCCAAATCATGGGTAGAGAAGCTTGGCATCTACTTCCAATTGAACAAAGTTCCAGGGATGGATGCCATTAAGATTGAGGGTGAAGCAAATGACTGGTGGTTCCATGGCTTGTCTACATTAGGTCATGCCAATGTGACTACATATTCAGAGTTCACTAGGAGGCTGGTGGAAAGGTTTGATAGAAGAGATCATGAAGCACCATTCATGGGGCTTGCAAAGCTAAAACATTCAGGTAATACAGAAACTTACATTTCTGAATTTTTAAGTCTTTCTGTTATGGTTCCAGATTTATTTGCAGCAAGAAGGGTGTATATGTTCATTGATGGGTTAGATGAACCTCTTCATGGGTTGGTTAATTCTACCAAGCCCACTACCCTTCAAGATGAAATTGAAAGGGCTAGAGATCTTCAAGATGCCTTACCAAAAGCAAAAGAAAATTTTCAGCACAAGCCCTCTTTTCCATTAAAGGGAAAAGAAGACAAGGCTCCTCTTTCAAAGGAGAGCCAATACAAAATACCTCTTGATGATGATGTCTGGAAAGACTTGAAGGGGAGGAATCTTTGCTTCACATTCCAAGAATCTTGGGCACCTAGACATAGATGTGCAGCAAGGAAGGCACACTACATAGAAGTCTTCTCAGATGATGATGAGGAAGAAGAAGAAGAACAAGAGAGTGGTCATGGTGCTGGAAGAGCAAGAGATGATCCACCACCACCAGGAGGTGAGGATGGAGAAATTTCTCCAACTAGAGGGACTCTTGCATCTATGAGAGTGATACCCAATTATCATGAAGCTTCCACACAAAAAACAGAATTGGATTTGCACAGTGGAATCAAGGACATAGTAGTTCCATCTATTATGCATATGAGAATGGTCCATGAGACATCACTATCTTGTGGTAAACCACCTGGGAGGCCACCTGATCTAGATTTAGTGAGAGATGTCTCACATCATGATGCGCCATTCATAGATATGGAAGGAATGGGAGCATTAGAAGACCATGATACATCTCTTAGATTCTTGGGTAGGCTCAAGGAGGAGAGGAATATTCTACCACTATCATCATTACCCACTCTCACATCTCATACTACGCTGAGAGGAAATGCTACAGGATTGGAGGATGACACCATCATGGGGCAAGAAGACCATTCCTTGGCTATGGAGACTTAGAAGATGTTCTCATTTGAGGAGAAATATTCCATACATGGTAGAATATGGTAGCCACACATGCATGCTTTGGCTAAACCAAGGAAGTTTTGGATGGATGATAGCTTCCCATGGGAGACTAACCTCCAAAGGCTTCAATCTTTACTTGAGCATGTGCATATGCAAGAAGAGCAACAAGGAGGGGATAGCAACCTTCCAACATATACCTTTGGCATGGGAGATGTCAAGGAGGAGAGCAGCCATATGACATATATTCTTGGTGATAGATCATCAATGTTGTCACTATGGGAGATTGATCCATATTGGAAATCCCAATTGTTGGTGGATTACTCCAAGGATCTTTTCACATGCATGATACTTGATGACCAGTTACATGAAGAGGGCTATTTAGTCCAAGAAGGAGTCATCTACTATCATGGGAGGATATTCTTATCTAGAGCCTCCAAGATCAAAGAGAAGTTGCTACAAAGAGATTATGAAGAGTTATTTTTCAGCCATACTTATTCCATGAAGGCCTACAACACTATCATGGAAAGCTACACTTGGGAAGGCTTTGAAGAGGAACTATATCAACATTTTCAAAGATGCATGAACCATGTGGAGTTGGAAGAGAGACATGACTCAATGAAGGAGTTATTTCAGCCACCTCTTTCCTCTTTTGGAATAAGAGGAGATATATCTATGCACCACTCCACTTATATGAGGAGAATTTTTGGTGAAGAATATACTTATGTACATAATTTTTCATTTGATTATTATATGTATTTCTTTACCATGTATATGTAGGCCATAGCTCCAAGGAGGAACATTCTTCCTTATAAACTTCATGGCAAAATTTTTTCCATATACATTTCTGAACATGGTCACTCCCTTGGAGGATATAGGGAGATGTTGTATCATTGTGGGTGCACTCCAAAGACACCAAAAATATCTCACACTTTCAACCATTGTGTGAATACTTGGGAAACAAGTAAGTGGTGGGGAAACCACTTACCACATCATTATTTAATGTAGTCAGGAGATATACGATGCTGGTTCCACATGTGGGACTATGATCCACCTCCATTTATGCAAATTTCTGCTTGTATGTATTTATTTTTTATCCCATACATTGATGATGTACTTGTACTTTTTATGGGAATGTATGGAGGGAGGATGGAAGGAATATATGTGCCCTTTGGAAGAGATATTCTCCATGTTTCTTATGTTACATGTTTTAGGGAGGACATTGGGCAAACCATGTTTGTTTCATTTGAACTATTGTCTCCTTATGGGATGGCTTATTTTCATCTCATGAGAACTTTGGAGGAACATTTCATGGGGGGATGGATTGGTAGACACTTAGCTTAAGGAAGCTTATCACATGATGGTGTCACTAATGATGGAGAGTTGCAACACTCACCTTGTCAGTTGCTTGATGACAAGTAACATTTGGGAAGGGAGGACTGTAATATTCCCAATTAGCCATGAGCTAGTTGGAATATTAAATTTTGTTTTGTTGTTTTGTTTTATGAATAAGAGGGAAATGGAAGTCCATAAAACTCCTTAATAATGAATAAATCAATGTCAATGTGAAAGAGATAAATCTTGGCAGCTTAATTGAGCACCCTTTGTTGTGAAAAGGGGCTAGAACACCTTGACTGGGTCAACCTTGACCAAATCAATAGCACTGTCTTGGAGGAGTGATCATCAATGAAAGACAACACAGTTTTAGATGGAGATTCTTTGTATGGATGTAGTTCTATTATTGGATGGGGCTTAGGGTTTGCAAGCTCATATCTTATTTAAGGAAGAGGATGGCAGCCATTGTTCATTATGTTATGTATTTGATATTTCTGAATATATGGTCTATTTACACATATATCTTTCTCTTGCTGTTTAGCCAAGATTGAGTAATGTTTAGCATAGGGTGTTCCTGTTCAGGAATCCCACCTCTTCCATTAAGGAGCTCTTGGAGGATTCTTGTACTACATTGTCCACTATCAAGCTTAAGGCCAAGCTTGATCTTTCATCTACAATGCAAATCCCATTGAGGGTTTGGTTGTTTTGTAGGTTGCAGCAAGTGGAGTCTAGATCTAGGCCATTTCATTGCTCATTTTCAGTGGAGGAGGCTTCCTTTCCATTGGGAGGACAGTAATGAAGGCCTTTGTGCTTATTTTCAGGTCTTGGCATCAGGCCAATTGGTTATTCATTCCTAAAGCACAGTTTACTTCCAGATTTGCGTTATTTCTGTAGGAGAAGTTGCAGGGTGGTTTAGCACAACATTTGGAGAGCTGATTTTCTAGTGAAGGGCATCTGCCTTTCACTTAGAGGATCTGTTGGAGGAAGCTACTGTATTGATCATATCAGATCAGCCACACTTTCCATATCTATATTTTGACGTGGATCTACAGCCCTAGGGCTTAGATCTACATCTTGTACATGGTGTTTTGCTGAAAACCCTTAAGGGGTTCTTCAAAGGAGCTTGTATAGTGCTCAGATCTGTAGTAGATCTATCTTTTGAGGCACATATCAAGCCTAGATCTGATGTATACTAATTTTCTATAGCGGAGCTAACAAATCAATGCTGTCAGGGTATTCCTGCTTTTATATATAGTTGCAGCACCTCATTTGAGGGATTTTGTCCATTGGAGGCTTGTACTTTCTTGTTATGTATCTTATGGCCCATTTCTTATGCATATTTTGCTGCTATTATAACATATGAAAGGTCTCAAAATTGGCCTCCTGCTTTTATATGATGATTTACACTATTGTTCTAGCATTTTGCACTATATTCCTGTTTTTCCCATTTGGGAATATTACATTTTCTCATGCATAGTATATCTAATAAAAAATAATAAAAATATTTAAAATTACTCAATTCAATTATAACACAATGTTAATATTAAACACTAATCCAATTTTTTTTTAACTGCACCACAATATTTCTTTTTTTTTTGTCAGGTTGTCTGAGGTCATCAAACATTACATCAAGCTTGACATGTGGCTTGAGAAACTGCGACCCAAGGGCATCTAAGCCGTCAAAATCACCCGGGGATTGCACCTGACCTAAACTACACCAACACTAAGCAAACTAAGTTTAACTTGTCTCCTTCCCCTAGCACGGGAACAACAGCCTCCGTGAGGTTTGATCCTATGTCACCTTTTGACGAGGCCCATCCTCAACCGGTTGTGCTAATGAGACTTGACGACTATAACACAATATTAATATTAAACACTAATCCAATTTTATTCCGAGTACAATACAATATTAATATTCTTTTTGGGGTGTAAATGCCTTTGATTTGATTTTTTCACATAAAATGTCACTAACAAAAACACTTAATCACTCTCAATCCAAAAGCCCATATACATAATAAAATATTAATATCAAACACTAATCCAATTTTATTTAAACTTTAACCTAATATTAGAAATTTTGCTTCTGTGATCCATAAAATGTATATAAAGTCTTTCGGTGATAATCACATCTAAAAATATATTTTGCTCACCCATTTCAAACCAACCAATATAATTCATCATCAAAACAAAATAATATTCAATTATCAAATTTTATTTTAAACAATATTAATATTCGATTATCAAATTTTATTTTAACTTCTCTATTGTTGTTAACTAAAAAGATAAATGCTAACAAACATCAATTTAACTTTCAAGCATTGGGAAAACAAATCGCACGTTCCTCACGCATTGGAAATGCATTAATCATAACTCACTATATTCATAAAATACTTTTAAATAATTTTTTAACACATCTAGGGAGCCATTTTGATTGTGGCCTTATCTTAAATTCTTACTTTTGGTTAAATATTGTATTCTTGTATTACGATTTGAAATATACTAGTAATTAATTTTCCCATATATTTTATAATTTAAGTTTACGGGTAAATTTTCTCTATTAATTCAAGTTTACGGTTAAAGTTTCTTTATTGTAATTTTTTATTAAAAGATAATGATTTTCCATTTTATTTTTTATTTAACATTATAATTTTTTAAAGAAATTAATTTCATATTATTGAAATTTTAAAAATAAATTATGCACAAAATTTATTAGAATTTCTAATAATATGATTCATTAAATTATTTTTTTATTTTCATTGAAATTTTAAAATCAATAAAAATAAAAATGATAAACAATATCTTAAAAATAAAATAGATAAGTTCATGGGATTTTGGATAGAGAATGATGAAGTGGGTTGTTAAGGCACTCCTTAATATGAAGTCACTCATTCAATTCTTTAATCTGAAGTCATCAATTCAATTTTCCATGTATTTGGACATAATGATGAAGATGTAGTCATATGGAGCTTACAAAAAAAAAGATAAGAATGTGGTAAGGGGAACTCAATGGAAATTCAATAACAATTACAAATAAAAATCATTAATTTTTAAATCATTTCAAAATTACTGTTTTTTAGTTATTTATGATTTTTCAAATTTTTAAATTATTGATAGTTTTTAAATTATTATTGCTTAATTGAGAAATTTAATTGTTTTATAAAAATTAAAAATAGGTAAAGAACATATATTAAGATTTAGAAATAAGTATAATATATTAAGAATATATTTTTAATTTTATTGAAATAATATATATCAAACCTAATTTAATAGTTAATAAGTTTCATGAAAATCTTAATGTGTGTTGGAAAATGCATATGTTACAATAAATTGATGATATATTATAATAATAAATCTTTTTTATAAATTATATAACCGTTTCAATATAATTATTGAAAATGAAAAGAAAATTAATTTTAATAACCTTTTCAATAAATTATATAACATATTTGGATTCTCTTTTCTAATAACTTGGTAGTCAACTTTGAAAAAAACACCAAATAATTTTCATTGCTATTGTTGAAAGTGAAAGTTAAAATGATTTCAATGGTTGTTAATAAATCTCATGATTATATGAAAAAGAAATGATACAAAAAACTTTATGTATATTGAAAAATGGATATGTTAGGATAAATGGATTACAATGCCCTCTCTTCAATTATCGAGCAATTTTCCCCTACAATAATTTAGTAAGAAACTTTCATTACAAAATAAAACGAAGAAATATGTATTAAATTTTATAAAAATAGCCATTCACAAATAGAGTTCTTATTATCTCTACCTAGCATAGATAATGCAATCATGAATTATCTTGTTATTTTAATTGTATTTTTCATTAATATAAAGTTGTATGTCTTTATTGTTTTACTCTGATTTAACTATATTTAAACTATTTGTCAATAATCTTTCAGAAAATCACATCATAATTTAGAGAGCCAACGCGTTTTGACCTGCTTAATGTAGTTCATCATTAGGAGAATGATATTTAAACTAAGCGAGAGTAGCTACTTTGTAGCCCTTGTTCAAATGTGCTAGTTGTTTTATAATTAAACTAAGCGGCAGGGAACACTAGCTATCTGACCTTGTTATGTATAACACCGTTATCTATGTACTTTAGAAAAATTTATAACATTCCCTTGCTAAAATTTATGGTTGGATCATACTAATAATTACTTAGATTAGTGCTAGGAAATGCCAAGTTGACCTTGAAGTACCATATTTCCATTAAGATGTTCATTTATTCTATCCTTGACCATTGTTTACATTAAAAAAATCCATTCATAATTTAAAGTTGATTAGGAGACTAGGAGATGCATAATGAAAAAACACAAATTGATATTGGTATGTCTTCTAAGAACTTTAGGATTTGTCCATAATAAAAATCTTCGAGAGATCTGGATAGCGAGAGTTCTGGTTTTAAGGTCTTTTGCCTCAGTGTGACAAAATGACGTGTAATAGGGAGTTGTCTCGAGACTATGAGCAACTTCTTGACATGGAAAACAAGGGATGAGTCATTCTAAGCAAAACTTGGAGGTTTCTTCATGTAGATTTATTCATTCAACTTCCCATGAAGAAAAGTGCTTGTAATGTCCAATTTACTTCCCAACCTTAAGAATTAGCAAGTGAAAGAACGAATAGGAATAAATCCATCTTTGTAATAGAAGTAAAAGTTTTCAAGTAATAAATACCTTCAACTTGTGATGAACCTTTTATTGCATGGAAGAATTAAGTGTATTCATGTTACCCTTTATTAAAAACTTGGTTAAGTACACCAATTTGCACTAAATAATCTAGGCTTCATGTAGAGAATATCCCTAGTGTCATATTTAATTATGGAGTTCATTTTCTCTTGCATAATTTCTTTGCATTCAAGTTGACTACTTGTTTCTTTATAAGTTTGAGGATATTTTGGCTCACTATGATGCATCATAAGAACTTAATGACTTATATAAAACCAAGAGCATGTCATGTGAGTACCTGACATATTATCAACTAAATTACTGGTGGGTTCCCTTCTTCTTTCAACCCATTTTAGAAGTGGAGATGTTTGAGATGTAGGATCTATATATTCAATAAACCATTGAAGGTGCGAGATTGGAAGAATAAACCATTGATTAAGGCGTCGAAAAAGTTCATTCTCATGTGATTTTAACTAAAAGTTTTCTAAAAATTCCTATGGATCAAAGAAGCCTCAATTCAAATATAAGAGGATTAATTAAATTTGTTGGTTTAGTTTCATCATCATACGAGTAAGAATCATCATTTGAAAAAGATACAAGTCCCAAAGAAGTAGAAGAAGAAGAGATAAGTGGTAAATAAGATGTAAGCATGCAAGCCAATGAGAGTTCATCAAATTGAACATCTCTCTTAAAGAAAACCTTTGAAGTGTGAGAAGGAAAAATTTGTTCAACTTTTACATCTTCAACATAAATTGAAAAAATGTAGTTCTCACCTTTTTATTACATTTTAGTACGCTTTTCATTAGGAATATGTTCCCATGCTTCATAGTTAGAAACTTTAAAGTGTTTGACATCAATATTGATTTGAGACTAAGATTCTTTTGGAGTTCATTCATTGCAACTTTTTTAAGAGTATAATATGATTAATACTATTTATAACTTATGCTTATTAAAACCATAGTGCTAATTTTTTTGATTGAACAATAAAATTTTCCATCTATTTACATTTTCAACATATATCCATTCTTATATGGATTGTAAAGCAAAATATGTTGCATGTGAATGCAATTATAAATGTGAATCCTCTAGATTATATGACCTTGTTTCTTTTCAAGCAATTCTTTACAAGAAATAAAGAGATTGAAAAGTTCACTTCAAGAAGTAAACCCAAGTGTGCCTTGTGTGATCATCAATGAAAGTGAGAATATATCATGCTCCTAAAAATGATGGATTAGGAAATGACTCATTGATATCACTGTGAACTAATGCAAGTGGCATTGATGTTGGCCATCAATGACTAGAAGGAATTAGGGATCGATGTGATGCTTACCCAAATAACAATAATGAAAAACACCATTGTTGCATGATATAATGAGTAGACTATGCACCATTTGGTGCTTCAAGAGTTGTTGCTTGTAGAATTTGTTCAAATGATCAAAATTTCTCATACCAAAATTTTCTCAAGTCATTGACATGAGAAAGAAGGGTGGAAAGGCTATGAAGATTCAAATTCATTAAATTTATATGATGTTAAAGAGTCATCAACATGTCTTGAAGCTACTACAAATTGATGGACCTTGTATATCTCTATTTATGACATCATTAGGTGATACTGAATAGTTTTTCCATCACCAAAGTGAGGTATTTGAAATATTGGAAGAAAATTTGGAGAGAGATCATGAACATAAAAGGTCTTGATAAATTTCCAACTAGGACAATCTACCTTTCCTATTACTGCAACACCTAACATACATATATCATTAACAAAAATTTATTTGGATTTTCAATCATCAATACTGGAGAAAAGATCCCTACAATTGGTCGTATGGTGAGAGACATCTAAGTCTAAGATCCATTCATGAGATGGTTGACATACTATTGTAGAAATAGCATGAGGCTTGGAAGAAGTAGAAAAGGTTGAAGAATTTGTTAGCCACCTATTAATTTTGACAGAGCAAACGTGTGGCTAAATTTATTTATGAGCCTTCAAGAGATACATTTCCCCTGAAAATATCTCATCCTTGAAGCCTCCTTGTGTTGTGTACCCTATGAATATTCCTCACTGCTACTTCCATTGAAAAGGCCTCCCTGTTGGTGAAAGAATTATGCTCAAGAAAGCCTCCATTTGCTCCCTTGTGTCCCTGCAAATTCCACATTTTCACCCCTTTTTTTTTCCTTCTCCAAATTTCCCTAAAGACCCTCAAAATCCCTTCCTAAGTCATCTAAATCATCAAATTCCCATTTTAAAACCTTGTGAATCCCTTCATTTGGTTAAAAAATCCCTTTTTCCCCTTACCGGAACCCCTCACTTGGCCTAAAAAAGCATTATTTTGGGCTAAAAACCCTCTATGTTACACTATAAGAGAGTCTAGCCCCGAGGAATTATACGTTGTAGCCCCCTTCTTCATATAGCCGTAGCTCACAATCAGGTGCTTAAATTCCCAAAAAACCCTTTAAAAGGCCTATAAAACCTTTCTCCGCTCCTTTATGATGCTAAGCCCAGAGGGCTTAGTTCTGTTAACACCTCACCCATATAACCTACGCTTAGGACCAGGCGCTAGCCCTAATTACAATCGAAACTTTCAATGAGCACCTTTTCCTTTGTTCTTTAAAATCTTCCGATGCGATGGGTTCTATTTCCCTCGACCTCCGATTCAGTTTTGGCCGTCAATTTTCACAGATCCGATGGTCACGATTATTTCACACACCATATAACCTTTCCCCCCCTTTTGTAAAGCCTTCCGCTTCATCATTGAATCGTGACCATCCATCATATAGATCTAATGGCTTGCATTTAAACTGATGATCCGATGTGCCCCCGTCAATCCGTCCAATCTCATCTATTCATCCACCACTGATCCTATGGTCCATAGTGAACCTGATGGCCCACTTCTGCTCACGCATCTTCCCACATCGTACTGTCTTTTCCACTGTAGGATCTCCCCGCCCCGCATCCGATGGCTGAGGTGTATAGCAGATGTATATCGCGCAGTGTATGGAATCGCATAGATTTTATGAAAACCATATACTGCCAGCGACCCCACGCGAAAACCGCTGCCTGTTTCTGCTTACCACCATCCTCCACAGTGCAATTTCCATCCATTGATCTAATCTGAAAGCCTATATTTCATCGCGACCCCCATGGTCTGTTCTTTTCATTAACCCTCCCAATGATTTTTTCGGGCAAATTAGTGTCGTTCATCATCCCGATCGAACGACCCCAACATAATATCGCCTCCGCTCATTTTCCACACCATCTAACCCCGTGAAGTAATCGTAGCCGTCCATTGCTATGATCTGACAGCCACGATGTAATCTTTCGCCCTATTCATTATTCATTTGTCCATCAACCCAATAGTTCCACCGGAGAATCCTGGCCGTAGATCGCCACTATGTAATCTGATTAAACGATCCAGAATCCTCCTTGCACCAAAGCCCCATCAGGTCATTTTTTACCATTCCGCCATGTTTTTCACTGTTTCATCGCCGCATCCACGATTTCCTTCATCGTGCCACCATGTTCACAGGCCTCCAGAGCAATCCTCCTCCATTCCCATTGGTTTTCTTAACGTGTTTATTGTGTTTGCAAGGGTTGCAGATCGTGAAATCATTTCCTTTCATAGTCACTGTCATGGTGATACAGGGCACAAAATGTCATTTTTCAAAGTGAAAGATCACATGGAAGACCACTGAAGAGGTTTTAAAGCATGTTTTTATCAGGGGATCAGTGTGAAACCCTCTCATAAACCCTCTGGCACCATTAAAACCTATTTGGTCACCAAAAAAGTGAAGAAAAGTGGCAAAGTGTATCAATGACAGCTTAAAGGGATTAAATGCCTGTTATTGAAGATTTAATGCTTTAATCCAGTGTTTTAAAGGACAGAAACACAGTTTGAAGACCTCAAAAATGATCAGAAAGCCTGATAAGGCCTAACACACATGAAACAAGCCATATTAGTGTTTTCAAATCAGCAGAATGTTCTTTCCCAAAAAGGACAAGTTCCCATAATGTTTTTTATTCTCCACCAACGTTCCTGAGAAGATCACCACCCTGACAAAAGTCCTAAAAACTGTCAGTGCATTAGTTGCAAAGTATGGAAGGCTTGAATGTCAGATTTTCATCCTTTCTTGTTCCAGCGTACAAACAGAGTAAAAATAGACAGAAAGTACTTCAAGAGACATATCAGCCTGTCGAAGACCCCTGATCCACCTAAAGGGTACTAAAAATCAATGCAGGGATATTAAAACAGAATGGGCCTCAAGCAATATTTCTCCTTTGTTTTAATGTTTCATTTAAAGTTCTATCTACCTCCTCTGCCTCTCTTTCAACTATAAAACTCATGAAAAATACATTGTAAAGTTGTTGTTTGGATAACCGTGGGTTGTAAGTTGTTCCTTTCAGATAGAGTTCTGTGTGTATCAGCTGTAAAATAGGCTGAGCTGATGATTTCAAACTGAATATCAAGCTGTTGGAAAATGTTGTATATGATTGGTGTTGCTCTTTAATATGACAAGCATGTTTCATTGGATCCTGATTTAAATCAGCGGTGATGTGTTCTATCTTTGTAAACGTTATCTCTTTGTTTTTCATCATATTTCATTTCTCTGATAAGAATCAGTAATCTGGCTTAGGATATACCCTTGCATGGTACCCTAATGCTTCCTGCTCTTCTTATATTGGATTTTTTCTGCTAATTGTGCAATCTGAGAACAAATTTGAGATAATTTGACCAGTATAGTAGTTGGTTATTCACTACTTACTGATGTGTGAATTTAAGAGTTTGTTTTTAGATGTTCTTGTCTAGTTTTAGCTGAAAGAATTGGGATACTGGGAGATTTAGAGTTGATTCTGTCCCACTAGGGTCCTTTTCCAACAGTTAAGCTTTTCTAAGATCTCTTAACTTGAATGTCAAAGAATTGAAAGTTAAAAGTCTTTCTCTGATCTCAAGCTTCACCTTTGCGTTAAATATTTAATGTTTTCTATTGTCTGAAGAGTTAGCCCGTTAGGAGTTTGATCACAGACAGTTAAGGCATGCCCTGTCCCTGGATTAGCTCTTAAGGTGGCCACATTGGAAGGCTTTCTTGTCATTCACTTTCGTTCCTTATCATTTCACCCCATACTATCATCTTTAAAAGATCCCCTGTTTTAGATGACTAGCCCATTTGAAAGCCTTGGATATTGAATTTCAAGTAAACCCTTTTATGACTCTTTTGCCCAATGGTCTTGAGTTCCCTTTGAATTGTCTCCCATTGCCAAAATCCTCTTTTCTCACCTCTTTTTCTTACATTGAACCCTTCTTTCATGTTTCCCAACAACCAAACAAATAAAAAAACAGAACAACAACCCTTGTGCCTTATAACTAGCCTAATAACTTAAAATCGAACTTCAAAGATATATATTTCCTTACATTTATAGAGAGATCCCTCTTTGGATCCAGGAGGGCTAGTTCCTAAGATCCAAAAGTGGTTTGATGTTGTCTTACCTTTTGGTATTGCCAAATCTGCCAAAACATAGGAACCCCAACATAATGGTGACTCCGCTCGAGAAATTTCTGAGTATTTTCTATCTTATACATCCTTAGGACCTCATAAATCCAAAATCTCTGGTTATATTGGCAGTTAATCACTGTGGCGGACAGTAATATCCTTTGAAACATTCTAAACCTTCCACCTGGCGACTCCACAACTCCTTCATGACTAAAGACTCCACTAGTGATCAGTAGGCCTGCTGATTATCTTGGTTTTCACAAGACTCCACTGGGAGACCAGCTTTCATTACAACATTAGCCATATTAGAAGAAACACATAGGATTAAGCTTCTTTGTCAAGAGACAGACATACTGGATTCAAGAACAATCTATGCAAGAGCTTATCCTAACCCAAACCCACCTGAAATAGTTGACAACCCAGAGGACATTCTTAGGAAGTCTCCCACCCCTAGAAAGCCAACTATTATCAGATCCATTTATAGAGCTAATTCTGCACCAGAACACTTTACAGCTCTATCAGACACTCATTTTAAATTAGGCTTAGCAAGCAGTTTACCAAGAACTAAGTCATTCAGTGCTTTAGATCATACAGACCTTGAGCCTCCAAGTTCACCATCTCACAGTGGTCAGCACATTAGGGATAGAGAGACCCCTCCATCTACACCTCCTGACATTCATTTCATTCAGAACTTGGGCCTCTATCACCCTAAATCAACTCAACAGTGTGTTGTTGGTCCTAGCATTTTTGTCATCGATATACCTGCTACTCAAGCCAACCCTTTACCTCCACAGAACACCATCATGGCAGCCTGGTATGCACCTCTGGTGTTACCACAGCCTTTGGCTCCACTACCCAATGATTATCAATCAAAAATCCCTCACTTCACTGGGAAAGAGTCTACCACAACTCAACATCATGTAGATAGGATGGAAGATGCCTTTGACTATATGGAAATTGAAGATGAAACCATTAAGATGAGGATCTTTGCTCAGAGTTTAGGAGGAGAAGTGAAGAAGTGGTTTAAAGGCCTACGTCCTAATAGCATCAATGACCTTCCCTCTTTGCACCAAAATTTCATAAACAAGTGGAAATTCAAAAGTAACCCTCTCCAAATATTAGAAGAATACAAAAATCTGAAAAGAAATCAGGGAGAGAGTGTCCATGACTATTCCACCAGATTTAACAGTGTCTACAATGCTCTTCCACCACATATGAAACCTCCCCAAGGAATGGCCTTAGTGAAATACCCTGAAGCATTTGATGCTGACATGGCCTATCAGCTTAGGGAGAGACATTACAACACATTGGAAGATATGCAAAAAGGAGCAATGAGTGTAGAAGCAAACCTAATAGAAAAAAGAGATAGAATAAGGGCTGAGAAGAAGGTAACTTGTAGGGATGACACATTAGCTTCCACATCTGATCCCAAATATGATAGTCTAGCCAAAAACATGGAAAGGCTAGAGAAAATGATGGAGAAAATGGTTGTCACAGTCAGCAACCAAAACAGAAACCAAAATCAAAACCAGAACCAGAACTTTAGGAGAAACAATCCCCCAAACAGACAGAGAGACTCTGATCAACAAGTCATACACCCATTTCAAGAGAATTTCCTTGATGAGGACGAGGGGATAATAGAAGAGTCTGAGGGAACCACAATAAACATGGTGGAAGTAGACAACTCTATCCACACCTATTCCATGGAAGATAATCAGACCTCATACTCACATTGGGACGAGGAAAGGTTAGAATCTGAGGATTATAGGTTAGGATTTGAAAATGCCATCATGCAGGTCAGAGAGCAATATGAACTTAGAAGCAAGAAGAGCTTAGACAATTCCAAACCAAAATCCTCTGAGATTACCATTAAGAAGAGACCTGAGAAAACTCCTAAAGTGACTACTGAAAGTAACAAATTGGTAGCTGAGAGTTCTGGGAAGAACAAAGAGAAGGACAGCCAAAATACTGATAAAAAAAGCCAATAAACTAGTAGCATTGCAACTAATGCTCCTAAAAAAAAAGCTTCAAACATTGTACATACTAAGAATCAACAAGCTAATTCTACCAATAAAATGGTGGCCAATAGAATAGAATTAAGCCTTTCAAAGAGTCAATCTCCTTTCAATTTGGAAAGTGAGATAGCCCAAATCAAAATTTATGTTCCTCTCACTGAGTTAGCTACTCAGGATGCATATAAAGGCCAAATTTTGAAAACTCTAAATCTAGGAGAAAACAGTGACCCTGTCAATCTAAGTGATGATCAACCAACCCTTCTGTTTGGTCCAAAGATAGAAGGAAGGTTTCAGGAAGGGATAGTACCTCCTTTTTATATCAGCCTCAATGTCCATGACAAAATCCTTCACAACAAAATGCATGACTCTGGGGCTTCACACAACATTATGCCTAAGGTAATTATGGAGAAGTTAGGCCTAGAAATAACTAGACCTTATAAGGACTTATGTTCCTTTGACTCTAGCAGGGTGAAGTACCTTGGCCTAATCAAATATCTTTGTGTGAATATGACTCAAATCCCAGCCAAGTGCATGGTTATGGATGTTGTAGTGGGAGATGTGCCTCCTAAGTATGGCATGTTGTTGTCAAGGTCATGGGGTGCCAAGCTGCAAGGTACAATGCAGATGGATGGCTCATATGCCACAATCCCTGTCTTTAGCTAGCTTAGGAGACTATATAGAGAGGCACAAATGAAGTTTATTGTTAGCAGCCCTGAAAAACCTGAGAATTCACCTCTGTACTCTGTCCATAGAGATCTGAACTCTTTCATCCTTTTCAATGATGAATCCATAGATGGGCCAGAGCTAGAAGACAGAGATGCAAACAATAGAGTAGAGCTCACATATCTTAACATAATGGCCACTCTAGATATAGAGGAAAACGAGAGAGAAACCTTAGATCAGTGCACTGAATCAGAAGCTCAGAGTGAACAAAACCAAGACTGCAAATAGCAGAATACTCTCCACTCTGAACTCCATGAAAATCCCGAAGAACAAAACACTGCACAACCTGGTGCAGACCCCATAATACAACATAATGGTGAACCCAACATCAGGGATGAAAATGATGATAAACCTGTAAACAATCTCTTATGGAGGATGAAATTTGATGGGTCTTGCACTAGGAAGAATGCAGGGGCTGGAGTGTGGTTACATAATACTGAGAGTGACTATGCTGAGAGTCATGCCTTCAAACTAGACTTTAAATTTACAAACAATATCTCAGAGTATGAGGCTCTCATCCTAGGATTGAATCTATTGAAAAGACTAGGAGCCCGAAGGATAGCTGTCCATGGAGAATCTGAGTTAGTCATCAAACAAGTGAATGGAGAGTACACTGCAAAGCATCCTAGATTAAGGGCATACATGAATGATGCCATGGATTTACTGAAAACCTTTGTAGAATATGAGCTTGTGTTTGTTCCTAGGAGTTAGAACATTATTGCAAATGGATTAGCTTGCATTGCTAGCTCATATTAGAAATCACCTAGTGACAAACAAATCATCATTCAAACAAAATATAGACCTGCGGTGCTAGATAACGAGAAATATTGGCAGGTATTTGAGGACGACAAGCAGATAGAGGATTTCTTGATTGGCAGGAATGAGTTTGAATTCTCTGATTCAGACTCTAAATCCGATGAAATTTGCCTGAATGAAGAGCCCCCTGATGAAGAAAAATCACCCCATAATGTAGAAATAAACCTGTTAACCAAAGAACTTGGAACTCAAATCGAAGAGTACCAGAACGCAGAAAAAGAAGAAATAGAGGTGCTGCAGTCCAAAGACAAGAATATACCTAGAGGACTAGCACCCTTAGAGGAACTTTTTTATTTTAATGATGTAGCGAAGAAACCCACTATATAACACATAGATTCTGATGTCAAGGAATGTAATATAGGCACCGAGGATAAACCTAAGAGGATTAAACTAGCTAAGTCCTTGCCAACAGACATGAAGAGGAAATATATTGAGTTATTTAAAGAGTTTGTCGACGTGTTTTCCTGGAGCTATGAGGACTTAAAGGCCTATGATACAGAAATCATCCAATACAAGATCCCTTTGAAAGAAAACCAAAAACCCTTCAGACAGAAACTTCACAGAATTAACCCAGTACAAATGCCTCTATTTGAAAAGGAAATCAAGAAAATGTATGAGGCAAGAATCATAGTGCCTGTGAGGTTTTCCGATTGGGTTTTCAACCTTGTAGCTGTGAGGAAAAAGATAGGTGAGATCAGACTGTGCATTGATTTTAGAAACCTTAATATAGCTTCACTTAAGGACAATTACCCCTTACCCAAGATGGAACACATCCTACAGAGGGTAGTTGGCTCAAAAAGTATATCTCTGTTAGATGGTTTTTCAGGGTATAACCAAGTTTTAGTACTCCCGGAAGATCAACTTAAAAAATCTTTCACCACTCCATGGGGCACTTTCATGTACGTGAAAATGCATTTTGGACTAATGAACGCTGGTGCAACCTTCCAAAGAGCTATAGACATAGCCTTTTCAGAGGAAACAGGGCACTTCATTTTCATTTATCTTGATGACATAATAGTCTATTCCAAGACTAATGAAGAGCACCTTAAACATCTTAGAATAGTATTTGAGAAATGTATAAGGTTCGAGCCGTCTTTGAATCCCAAGAAGACTGTATTTGGCCTCCAAGAAGGTAAGCTTCTTGGCCACATTATATCAGAAAAGGGGATTAAAATAGACCCAAAAAGAGTTGAGGGAATACTGTAGATTACCCACCTGAGAAACATAAAAGAGTTGCAGTCCTTTATTGGGAAAATCAACTTCTTAAGGAGGTTTATTCCCAACTTAGCAGAGCTCCTCAGAGATATGACAAGCATGCTAAAAAAAGATGTATGGGTTAAGTGGACTTTAGAGGCCAGAAAATATTTTGAATTAGTTAAACTCGCACTCACCCGGGCACCAGTCCTAATCAGCCCTGACTTTTCAAAAGATTTCCTTATATTTTCCTTTGCCTTCGAGCATACAGTGGATGCAGTCCTGCTGCAGAAAAATCCAGAGGGCCAGGAACAACCTATTTCTTTCTTCAGCAAGGCACTAAGGGATGTAACCTTGAAATACAACATAATGGAAAAACAGGCCTATGCCTTCGTAAAGGCCTTGAAAGACTTCAGGGTGTATATTCTACATTCTCACATCATTGCCTACATGCCAAACATAGTGGTAAAAGTCATTTTGTCCCAAGATCCAGATGGAAAGAAGGGAAAATGGATTGTTGTAATACTAGAGTATGATCTGGAGATAAAACCCACAAAACTTATCAAAGGTCAAGGCTTAGCTCAACTAATGGCCGAATCTAACTTACAAGCCCTTGACATAAACATGGTAGATGCTTTTGATGAGCATGAAGGATTTCCTGACCTTACTGTTGAAGAAAAATTTCAAAACTCTCCTTGGTATTCTGACATCCTGTATGTGCTTACAAACCTTAATGCTCCTCCTGAATTAACAAAGACTAAGGCTAGGTTTTTGAAGTTAAAAGCCAGGAACTATTGCATTTTAAATGAATTTTTATGCTAGAAAAATGAAAATGGTTTGCTGCTTAAATGTCTGCCTGAAACTAAAGCAGAGAGGATTAAAAATGAGTTCCACACAGGAGAGTGTGGAGGCCATCTAAACTGGAAAGCCACTGCTAACAAAATACTCAGGGCTGGCTATTACTGGCCTACCCTTTTCACTGATATCCATAAAATGAAAGTTTCCTGCCATAAGTGCCAGATTTTTGAGGGAAAAAGAAAGCTTCTCCCTTTACCATTACAACCTATCACTGTTGAAGCACCCTTTCAATAGTGGGGCCTAGATTTCATAGGAGAGATACATCCTGCTTCATCTGCCCAACACAAATGGATTCTCATAGCCACAGACTATTTCACAAAATGGATAGAGGCCATCCCTTCTAGGAATGCCACAGATTTTGTTATCATTAAGTTCCTAGAAGACCATATCCTCTATAGATTTGGCTACCCTAGGAAGATTATCACTGATAATGCTACTGCTTTCAGATCCAAAAAGATGATTTATTTTTTTCACAGGTATCAAATTGCTCTTGGTCATTCTACTGCTTATTACCCACGAGGTAATGGGCTAGCAGAATCATCAAATAAAATCTTGGTGACCATCATCAAAAAGCTACTTGAAGAGAATAAGAAGTCATGGAATAACAAGTTAGTGCATGCTTTATGGGCTGACAGGTTAACTACAAAGAAATCCATTGGAACGTCCCTGTATTAGTTAGTCTATGGAACAGAGGCAATTTTTCCTACCAGCCTAGGGGTACCAGTGATTAAATTGGTCCAAGAAATATAGATAGAAGAGGACAGCATGGTAAGGAGGATAAATCAAACCATACATCTCCAGCAGACAAGAGAAGAAGTCTACAACAGACTCTGAAAGTGCAAGAAAACATTAAAAAGTTGTTTGATAAGAGAACAAAGGCTTGTGACTTCAAAATTGGAGACAAGGTACTTAAGTGGGACTCTAGGAGTAAGGACAAAGGAAAGCATGGAAAATTTGACAGCTTGTGGCAAGGTCCTTATGTTATTCAGTCCACCATTGGTCCAAATGCATTCTTTCTGCAAGAGTTAGATGGTACAGATTTGTTTGGGGGTCCTGTCAATGGTAGGATGCTCAAGTATTACTACTGTTGATTTCCAGTTTAAAGTTTTCATTCCCATTGTAAATACCGTGGCTGTGTTTTATTTTAAATAAAAAAGAGAAAAACTGTTTCAAAAAAGAGAGAAAAGAAAGGTTTAGACATGCTCAAAGCTTGAACCTCTGAAGTCCCAAAAGATTGGCTCAAATCAGCTCAAAACCTAAGCCAAAGAAAGTATAGGCTGGTTCTAATATGCCCAAAATCTGAACCAGCAAAGAAATAAAGAAGAATCAGCTCTAACAAGCCCAAATCCAGAGCTAAGATGAAGAAGAAAAGTGACTCTAACAAGCTCAAAACCTGATTCACAGGGAAAGAAGGATGTTTCAAAGTTCCAGAAAATCAAAGCCTTCACATTTTGTTTCCAATTTTCTGCAAATTTTAGTTCATGTGCAGCTGTCTTTATGCCATGGACCCACAACAAACTAAACTGTCTAATCCTTGTTTGACTGTTTTTAAATTTCTGTTGTAGAATGTAGAGAATGAAATCCGCTAGACAGATTAATCCTAGAAGACAATAGTTTAATTAGAGAAGCTATGAGGCCAACTGTCTAATATAGTCTCATGGAGGAATAAGGGTAGAATTAGATTAGTTTGTTTTCTACTTTCAAAAAGAAATGATGAAAAAAGGTCTACAAATTTAAATGCACCTTGAAGAAAAAATGTTAGGACTGCAGGATGGGTAGGTAGATTGTTTGGGAGAATGTTTTCTGCTGATTTGATGTCTTCATGAGTTGTGGCAGCTGATTAAAGAAAGAAAATATGTGTCAAGTGCCAGGAATCTAGCCTACTTCCAAAGATCATGTTATGAGATTCTTGACATATTCAAAAAGATGCCATCCCCATGTGGAGCCACTCTTAGCCACCTATTAATTTTGACAGAGGAAACAGGTGGCTAAATTTATTTCTGAGCCTTCAAGAGATACATTTCCCCTGAAAATTTGTCATCCTTGAAGCCTCCTTGTGTTGTGTACCCTCTGAATAGTCCTCACTGCTACTTCCATTGAAAAGGCCTCCCCGTTGGTGAAATAATTGTGCTCAAGAAAGCCTCCATTTGCTCCCTTGTATCCCTACAAATTCCACATTTTCACCCCCTTTTTTTTCCTTCTCCAAATTTCCCTAAAGACCCTCAAAATCCCTTCCTAAGTCATCTAAATCATCAAATTCCCCTTTTAAAACCTTGTGAATCCATTCATTTGGTTTAAAATCCCTTTTTCCCCTTACTGGAACCCCTCACTTGGCCTAAAAAGCATTATTTTGGGCTAAAAACCCTCTATGTTACACTATAACAGAGTCTAGCCCCGAGGGCTTATACACTGTAGCCCCCTTCTTCATATAATCACAGCTCGCAATCGGGCGCTTAAATTCCCAAAAAAACTGTTCAAAATGCCTATAAAACCTTTCTCCGCTCTTTTATGATGTTAAGCCCAGAGGGCTTAGTTCTGTTAACACCTCCCCCATATAACCTGCGCTCAGGACCAGGTGCTAGCCCTAGTCGCAATCGAAACTTTCAATGAGTGCGTTTTCCTTTGTTCTTTAAAATCTTCCGATGCGATGGGTTCTATTTCCCCTGACCTTCGTTTCAGTTCTGGCCATCGATTTTCATAGATCCGATGGTCACGATTATTTCGCACACCATATAAGCTTTCCCCCACTTCTATAAAGCCTTTCGCTTCATCGTCAAATTGCAACCGTACATCGTATAGATCTAATGGATCGCATTTAAACCGATGATCTGATGTGCCCCCGTCGCTTCGTCCAATCTCAGCCATTCATCCATCATCGATCCTACAGTCCATATTGAACCCGATGGCCCACTTCCTCTCATGCATCTTCCCACATCGCGCTATCTTTTCCACCGCAGGATCTCCTTGCCCCACATTCGACAGCTGAGGTGTATATCGCGTTGATTTGATGTTCGAACGTTAAAATTTTGAAGCCGCACGATATGGGTAGTTTTGCTTTGCCACATGGCACGCGGTGTACGGAATCAGGCAGATTTTATGAAAACCATATACCGCCTCTGACCCCGCACGAAAACTACTGTCGGTTTCCGCTTACCACCATCCTCTGCAGTGCAATTCCTCATTTGATCGCTGCCATCCGTTGATCTGATCTGATGGCCTATATTTCATCGTGACCCCCATGGTATGTTATTTTCATCAGCCCTCCCAATGATTTCATCGGGAAAATCACCGCCGTTCATCGTCCCGATCAAACGGCCCCAACATAATATTGCCTCTGCTCATTTTCCACACCATCTGACCCCGTGAAGTGATCGTAGTCATCCATTGCTATGATTCGACGATCATGATGTAATATTTCCCCCTATTCATTATTCATTCGTCCATCAACCCAATAATTCCACTGGAGAATCCTGGCCATAGATCGCCACTATGTAATCTGATCCGACAGTCCAGAATCCTCCTCGCACCAAAGCCCCATCAGGTCATTTTTCACCATTCCGCCATGTTTTTCACCATTTCTTCACCACATCCATGATTTCTGTCATTGTGCCACCATGTCCACGAGCCTCCAGAGAAATCCTCCTCCATTCCCATTTGTTTTCTTAACATGTTTATTGTGTTTACAGGGTTGTAGATTGTGAAATCATTTCCTTTCAGAGTCACTGTCATGGTAATACAGGGCGCAGAATGTCATTTTTCAAAGCCGAAGATCACATGGAAGACCACTGAAGAGGTTTTAAAGCATGTTTTTATCAAGGGATCAGTGTGAAACCCTCTCATAAACCCTTCGGCGCCATTAAAACCTATTCGGTCACCAAACAGTGACGAAAAGTGGCAAAGTGTATTAGTGACAACTTAAAGGGATTAAATGCCTGTTATTGAAGATTTAATGCTTTAATCCAGTTTTTTAAAGGACAGAAACACAATTTGAAGACCTCAAAAATGGTCAGAAAGCTTAATAAGGTCTAAAGCACATGAAACAAGCCATATCAGTGTTTTAAAATCAGCAAAATGTTCTTTGCCAAAAAGGACAAGTTCCCATAATGTTTTTTATTCTCCACCAACATTCCTAAGAAGATCACCACCCTGACAGAAGTCCTAAAAACTGTCAGTGCATTAGTTGCAAAGTATGGAAGGCCTAAATGTCATATTTTCATCCTTTCTTGTTCCAGCGTACAAACAGAGTACAGACAACCAGAAAGTACTTCAAGAGACATACCTAAAGTTATTATCATCCTGTCGAAGACCCCTGATCCACCTAAAGGGTACTGAAAATCAATTCAGGGATATTAAAATCGAATGGGCCTTAAGCACTCTTTCTCCCATATTTTAATGTTTCATTTAAAGTTTTATCTGCCTCCTCTGCCTCTCTTTCAACTATAAAACTCATGAAAAATACATTGTAAAGTTGTTGTTTGGATAACCGTGGATTGTAAGATGTTCCTTTGAGACAGAGTTCTGTGTGTATCAATTGTAAAATAGGCTGAGGTGATGATTTTAGACTGAATATCAAGCTATTGGACAATGTTGTATATGACTGGTGTTTCTCTTTAATATGACAAGCATGTTTCATTGGATCCTGATTTAAAGCAGCGGTGATGTGTTCTATCTTTGTAAACGTTATCTCTCTGTTTTTCATCATATTTCATTTCTCTGATAAGAATCAGTAATTTGGCTTATGATATACCCTCGCATGGTAGCCTAATGCTTCCTGCTCTTCTTATATTGGGTTTTTTCTGCTAATTGTGCGATTTGAGAACAAATTTGAGATATTAGGAATTTGGCTTCTGTGATCCATAAAATATGTGTAAAAAGATTTTTCGGTGAAAATCACATAGGAGAAATTTGTGTCGATGCGTTTCGAACCAGCTAGTGTGGTTCATCATCAGGACAAGATGAGAAATCTGATCAGGAAACCAGTTTAAGTAGAACAAGACTGCTCCAACTAGCCGTTGGAAAAACGACTAGTTTGACTAGAATAGAAAATTTATTATTATTATTATTTATTTATTTTATTTATTTATTTATTTTTAAATTAGATTATGTTTTTATTATAAATTCTATGTAAATAAAAATAAAATATAAAATCAACTAATAAATTAAATAAAAAATCAAATACAAAATCAAATCAAATAAATAAATAAGTAATAATAATAATAATACTACTAATTAATCAAATAACTTAATATTAATAATATAAGATTTAAAAAAAATAAAAATAAATAAAATAAAAATAAAAATAAAAATAAAAAAATAAATAAATAATAATAAAAATTAAAAATAATAAATAAATAAATAAATAAAAATAAAATAAATAAATAAATAAAAAATAAAACAAAAATTAAAATTAAAATATAATAATTTAAAATAAAATTAAAAATAAAACAAAATAAATAAACAAATAAATAATATATATATATATATATATATATATATGTAATAATAATAATAATAATAATAATAAAATAAAATAAAAACAAAACAAAAATCCTAACCAAAACCAAATTAGAAAAAATAAGAGCATTCAGATAGAGGAATCAAGATCGACTAAGAGTGAAGAGCCGGAATCCAGCATCTGCTAACATTCCACCCATCATCCCTATTAAGGTTAACCATCCTCTTTTCTATTTCCAAGGCTTCCCTTAACTTTCGGTGGTGGAAGTGGTCAATGGTTGTAATAACCTTAGTATCTTCAATACAAATATGGTGATTTGTTTTTTCAGCATGCTCTGCCAAGGTAGAGGACCGTGATCTACCGTGTCTAAGGTCAGCGACATATTCATGAATTCTTTGGTTGATAGATCGACCCATTTCACCAATGTAAGGGGCCCCACAGGAACATGGAATCAAATAAACACCCTTACCATCCATTGGGCAAATCGGGTCTTTAACCGATCTAAGAGAACCACGTATAGTGCGGACAGGCTTGAAAGTTGAAGAGACATTGTGTTTCTTCAATATCCTTGCGATTTTATCAGTAGTGCCTTGGATAAAAGGAAGGTGAAATCCAGATAACCGATCGTAAGGATCTTTCTTAACCTTTGGACCTTTCTCAGCTTTTTGAAAAGCTCTAAGACACTGAGCCCTGCTATAACCGTTCTTACAGAAGACATTAAGGAGATGCGATTTTTCACCTTCAAAGTGGTTCACATCTGAGATTCTAAAGGCTCTGGTTGCTAGGGTACTGAGAACCCCAAGCTTCTGAGCCGGGAAATGATGAGAACTAGCATGTAAATACTGTTCAGTATGGGTCTTCTTTCTAAAAACTTGATGAGAGAAGGAACCATCATCATTTCTCGAAAGAAGGACATCCAAAAAGGTTAGGCTACCATCAACTTCGAATTCCATGGTACACTTAATGAAGTCAGATTGATCATTAAGATGCTGGAAGAAAAGGTCCAATTTCTCTTTACCATGGGGCCACAATACACAGGTGTCATCAACAAACCTTTTCCAAAGCTTCGGTTGAAAAAGGGAAGAGGAAAGGGCCTTCGATTCAAAGTGTTCCATGAAAAGATTAGCAACAACAGGGGAAAGGGGGGAACCCATGGCCACACCACAGGTCTGTTCATAGAAAACACCCTCGAAACTAAAGAAGGTCGAGGTAAGACAAATCTCTACAAGATGAGCAGTATCAGGATCCGTGATACGAGAGATGACATCGATGGCTTCCTTAATGGGAATGCAAGTATATAATGATACAACATCAAAACTTACAAACCTATCGTCTGGATCCAACTTAATGTCCATCTCTGCGTATTACGGATCTTGATCTGCTCTCTTGTGGAGATTTGTCTTACCTCGACCTTCTGGTTCGAGGGTGTTTTCTTGTGGTGTGGCCATGGAATTCCCCCTCCCCCTGTTGTTGCTAATCTTTTCATGGAACATCATCTTTTCCCCTTTCAGCCGCTGGAAAAAGACTGTTGATGACACACCGCGCCATTGTTGTGGCCCCATGGTAAAGAGAGTAGACAACAACTCCGGCATCTTAATGATCAATCTGACTTCATTAAGTTGCAAAGTGGGTCGAGTTGATATTTATTTTGCCACTACAGTGGATATATCTCATCAATTTTTAAAAAGAAGACCTGCTGAAACAGTCATTTTGCATGCGAGTTCTCATCATTTCCGGCTCAGCCAGATTATCAGATTTTAGCAACCCGAGCACTTAGAATACTCTAATGTAATTTGAAAGGTGAAAATCGCATCTCATATAACATGTAAACGGTTATAGGGCATAGTGTGTGCTTAGAGCTTTTCAAAAACATTGAAAGGTCCAAGGCAAGAAGATCCCGATGATTCACCTTCACACTACATCAAAATTACTCTTGATAAAATCACAAGGATGAAGAAGCACGATGTCTCTTCAACAAAACTCTCACACCATCCGTGGTTCTCTTCGTCAGTGCCCATTTGCCCGATGGATAAATTCTTTATTTGATTCCATGATACTGTGAGCCACCCTGTAATTGGCGAATTCGATAATAACGCATTCTGAGAACATGTCGCTGACCTTGGAAACATGGCAGATCTCGATCCTCTATATAGCAACATATGAAAAAACAAATCACCATATCTACCCGAAGATACTAAGGCAGACTATTGACCACTTCCACCACATACAGATTAAAGAAACTTGGAAATAGAGAAAGGCAGTCTAATAGAATGATAGGTGGAAGTGGACCAGCGATCTTTGGATTTCTGCACTTCACTCTTAGTTGATCTTATTCCTCTGTGTACTCCTTTATTTCTTATTTAATTTGATAGATTTTTGTTTTGTTATTATATATATATATATATATAATTATTTATTTATTTAATTTTTAATTTTTTAATTAATTTATTTATTTTTAAGTTATTGTATTTTATTTTTATTATTTATTTATTTATTTATATTTATATTTTTATTTTATTTTTATTTTATATTTTTATTTTATTTTGATTTCTATTTTTATATTTTTATTTATTTTTATTTTTTATATTTTTTAAATCTTACCTCTTTAGTAATATTATATTATTTGATTAATTATTATTATTATTATTATTATTTATTTGATTTGATTTCATATTTTATTTATTTTATTTTATTTTATTTATATAGAATTTATAATAAAAACATAATCAAAATTCAAATAAATAAAATAAATAAATAATATATATAATAATTTCCTATTCTAGTCAAACTATTTGTTTTCCAACGGCTAGTTGGGCTATCTATTCTACTTAAATTGGTTTCACGATCAGATTTCTCATCTTGTCACGATGATGAACCACACTAGCTGGTTCGAAACGCGTCGACACAAATTTCTCCCATGTGATTTTCACCGAAAAATCTTTTTACACAAATTTGAGATAATTTAACCAATATAGTAGTTGGTTATTCACTACTTACTGATGTGTGAATTTAAGAGTTTGTTTAGATGTTCTTGTCAGAGTTTAGGCGGAAAGAATTGGGATGCGGGAGAGATTTAGAGTTGATTCTATCTCACTAGGGTCTTTTTCCAACAGTTAAGCTTTTCTAAGATCCCTTAACTTGAATTTCAAAGCATTGAAAGTTAAAAGTATTTCTCTGATCTCTGGCTTCACCTTTGCGTTAAATCTTTAATGTTTTCTATTGTCGAAGTTGTGATAGGGTTTGAGTCACAATAGTTAAAGGCATGCTTGTCCTGAGATTAGCTCTTAAGGTGGCCACCTTGGAAGGCTTTCTTGTCTAAAACTCACCTTCTTCATATCATTTCACCCCATACTATCATCTTTAAAATATATGTTTTATATGACTAGCCCATTTGAAAGCCTTGGATATTGAATTGCAAGTAAACCCTTTTATGACTCCATTGCCTAATGGTCTTGAGTTCCCTTTGAATTGTCTCCCATTGCCAAAATCCTCTTTGCTCACCTCTTTGTCTTACATTGAACCCTTCTTTCATTTTTCCCAACAACCAAACAAACAGAACAACAACCCTTGTGCCTTATAACTAGCTTAATACCTTAAAATCGAACTTCAAAGATATATATTTCTTTAAATTTACAGAGAGATCCCTCTCTGGATCCAGGAGGGTCAGATCCTGAGATCCAAAATTGGTTTGATGTTGTCTTATCTTTTGGTATTTCCAAATCTGCCAAAACATAGGAACCCCAACAGAATTAAAATGAATATTATGTATTTTCATGGAAACTTCCAACTCTTGCATCTTCTCCCAAAATGGATGTTAAGATGCCCATATTTACCACAAAGGAACAAGATCTAAGTGGTTTGTTTTCCTTTGAATTGGTGCCCTATTGAGACTTTGGATGAGGAGTCATTTTAGGTGATTTTGTAGTCATGGGTTGTTTGGATCCTTTAAATATTCTTTTAAGGGTTTGGAGCCCTTGCGATTATATGAAAACAATAATTTTTCCTTACTACATGTATCAAAGTGCACCCATATGAAACAATTATCTTGCTCATGTGTCAACTAATCAAAAAATAGCTCAAAAGTAGGCATATTATTATAATTTTTTAGTCATTATGTCTAATTTAATAAAAAATAGAAAAAAATATCAAAGGGCTTTCAATTTAGATAATAATTAATTATTTCCTAAATAAATACCTACAATCACTAGAATGAAACCTTCAGAGCTTAAATTGTGTGATATAATTCTCAAATTGATGAAGTTTTGGAAAATCAAGGGTGATGAGTTGGTTTCCACTTGATGAACAAATATTAAATTTGTCTTCCCAAAGAGTTGCTCAAACTTTATCCTTGCTTCTTAAGACATGCTAATATATTGAATGTGGAATTTAAGATGTTAACAGATCATCCATGACCAATTAAATCTCTATCTTCATCGTTATGATTAAGCCATTTTCTTTGCTTATGATCATGGATTAGTCCAAGAGCTAGCCCAAGATTCATTTGATTCTTTGGATTGGTACCAATTGGATACATTTTTTTTTTTTTTACATAAAAGTTCCAATTTGGAATCCACACATTTTCGATCTCCTTTTTTGAATTCATTAAGATGATCGAAAAGAATAACAACAACTTAAACTTCAACACATATGCTAGAATACATCCAATTTGATCTCCATGACATCAAATAGATATTTTAGGAGCTCTTATGGCACCATCTCCACAATTGTTTTTAGCACTAACTTAGATATTTGTTGCCACAATCTTGTTTATTTGAAACTTTGAAAATGAAATTTTCGAGATAGATTTGAAATGACATTGCCACCTTATGCAAAGAAGAAATTATTTACATGCATAAAGTAAATGATTCAAAATCACGCACAATATAAATAATACAAATTCTTAGCACCATCGGTTTAGTGTTACATGCCTTGAATTATGGAACATGACTATGACACGAGAAGAGTCATGACCACATGTCTTCTCAACAAGATTCAGCTAGAATATAATCCCTTTGCATTGCTCTTTTATAAGATAAAAGGATGTGGAGGTGGTGGTTGATGTAGTACCACTAGGAATTCTCAATTGCTTAATCAAGGTTTTAGAGATGCAAAAAATGTTTCTCCGTTATTCCCCATTGCATCATCTCTTGTACTCTAGTAAAACTAACAACTCCCCCTTGCTAAAAGTTGGGCTTGGGTCATACCAATAATTACTAAAGTTAGTGTTGCTAAGTTAATCTTGAAGTAATATGTTTGCATTAAGATGGTCATTTAAGTTTTTTTTGGCTATTGTTTACATGAAAAAAATGGAGTTAAAACATAAACTTGATTAGGAGATGGGGATATGAAAAACATAAATACAAATATTGATATCATTGTTACTACCCTCATTAATTGTCTTCTAAGTATTGTAAGATTTTTCCATGACAAGTATCTCTTGACGAAACATGGTTTCCACAAGAATACTATGTTATCCCTACACTAAAACAAAGAAACTTCTTTATTTATGAAAGCTAAACTTCATCTCATTTAAACCTCTTTCTTGTAAACCTCTTCAGTTTCCCTCCTCCAATCTTTGTTTGAACAACATATAGGAATCCTCATACCTCAACCATTAAATTCAAACCCATTTTTCATAGTAAAACCTTATTACTTAATATTTTCAATGTCAATGCAAAGATCATAGTTTCATCAGAGCTCCTTATCTTTGAAAAAATAATATATTAATTACTAAAAACTAATGAATTTTGCAAAGTTAACTGAATATGAAAATGGCTCAAACATGTACAAACTAACATAAAGATAAAAAATATTTATATTTTTATCAATAAACTTAGAAAAAATAAGAATGTAATATCTTTAAAAGCACATAGAACTTAAAAATAAATTAAAAAACAAAATAATCATTGCAATATTATAATAATTAATATAAATAAAATTCAACAATTATACAATCTAATCTAAAGTAAATGTTCTTTTCTTCACCACTTTTTTTCTTTCATAAATTTACTTTTCCACTCATAAAATGGATTTATTTTTTCACCATTTATTTTTATTTCATACATTTAATTTACTACTCTTAAAGATTAAGATTCCTTATGAAAAGACCTTCACTTTAGTGAATTGATGTTTATTGAGTTATTCAACCATAATAAATAAAAGGAAAAAAGGGGGGAAATTAGATTTTTCTATTGATTTTTATTTGATAAACTTTCAAATTTAAGATACTTCATTAAAAAAATCCACTTTTTGACATTTATTGAATTATTTAAAAATAAAAATAAAAACAAAAAAAAAAATTCCGTGAAAAGACCACCCCTTCTAATAATTTCTAACCAGAATAAAAATATAAATAAAAATAAAAAAATTTTCTTCCTACTGAATCATTCTTCAAATACTTCCAAATAAAAATTTAGCTAGAAAAAGAAGACTCAAATAAATAATTCATTTGGTTTAAAATATCAAAAAATGGAAATCACATCAGAATTGCAGCATGCTATTTTGCGCCACAAGTTTAAAAAATTTACAATAGTAGAGGGCTTGACCATAAAGATCCCTTTGCATCCCTTGAAAGGAGTTATTGAAACATATTCTCAGCTAGGTGAAGTCATTATAGTGGGTGATTTCAATGCTAGGTTATGATGAGCAAGCTAGAATTATTTGTTGTAAAGAAGACTGCAACCCTATTGTAATGTTCCAAAATTTTAGCCTCAAAGCTAAATGGAACATTAGAGTTAGCAGCAGCACTAGTCGGTGAATAAATGGGTAAAAAAACCCATAAGTCTCCTAAGGAGGATAAAAACACTTCCAATGTGAAAGGAGACACTCTTTCTAGCTTAATAAAACACCTCCATGTGTGAAATGGGATACAATCAAGCTGCTTTGACTAAGTGAACAATGCAGTTTTAGAGGAGGAGGAATCCCAGGAATAATAACGCAGTTTTGGAGGGATATGTATCTTTGGATAGAGATGACTTAATTGAGTGGGGCCAAGGGCAAGAAAACTCATATTTTATATAAGGAAGAGGATGGCAGCTTTATTGATCATGTCTTAGATTATTATTCTTATCTGCCAAGACTTGTTTTTTCTTTGCTGCTTAGTAGAGTTGTAGTGTTTTTTAGCACTGGGTGTTCCCGAGCGGGAATCCCACCTCTTTCCTTCGAGGAACCTCATTTGGAGAGTTTTTATTCATCATTCCACATCAAGTTTTCAGGCCAAGCTTGAGCCATCTTCATCAGCGCAGTTCTTTCCAGATATTGTGCAGTGTTGCTGGGTGCGGCAGTGGAAGGGATTGGAATCCCGAGTTCCTGAGCTAGTTTCTAATTGGAGGGAGGTTTCCTTCACTTGAGAGACCTATTTGGAGAGCTCCAGAGCTTATTTCAGATCTATGGTATCACACCACACATTTACCATACATTCCCAATGCTATTTCTGCTAGGGAATGCATTATTTTGGAGGCAGTGTTCATTGCATGGTTTGGTGGCTCCGTTGTTGAGTTTCCTTGTGATTGGTCGTGTTTTCATGGGAGGAAGCCCTTGAGGGATCTACATAAAATCAGAAATACTTCAGCCTTATACACTCATGTGCTTTAGTGTTGCGGTGGTGATTCGGTAAATTGCGATATCACATTTTGTATGCGAGTGTTTGTGAGAAACCCTTCTTTGGTTTCTTTTGTATTTTTTATAAGGAGATTAGATATTTGTTCTTCAGCATTATTTATCAATACATGAGTATATCTATTGTTATCCTATGATTTTATGTGTAAACCCTCTTTTACCAACTGGCAGTCACTTAAACTGACAGCTCAGCATTTTGCAGGTCTTGGGTTTTTAGCACTTTTTGGCAATCCTAGGTGTGGGAGATTTGTTTAACCCACCTAGTTTGCTTTGTTTCAGCTCTAATCTTGGATTTATATTTTATATTGATTATTTTATGGGATCCAAGGGTCCATTCCATTTTTTTATTGCATTTTTTTTTTGGAAATGCATTTTTACTGCTTGATTCATGAGCTGTTCCTAATCTAGAATATTACAGTGGTATCAAAGCATGATCTACGCTCAGCCTGTGAGATCTAGCTATCAGAGGAATGAGATATGGATAGAAGCTAGGAAGCTTCAGTATGTGAAAGGAAAAAGAACAAGCTCCATAAAGCTTCTTCCAAAATCTATCCGAGCACCGAGGAGGGCGAAGAGAATGAGGTGGAGATGGGATCTCCAAAGGAGGTTGAATATGAGAGCTTAATCTAGATTTTCACATGGTGAGTGTAAGCATCATGAATGCACACCATGATACACAATATGATCAAGTTCCCAGATCTATCTTGAGATGGATGGGAGGAGGAAGAAAGCCTAAGAGGAGAACTCTTAGTGATTTGTTGCATGAGTATGAATCTCAAGCTGAGAGGTTTTAGAATCATGCGATTTCAAGAGTTTTGCAACATCCATGTGGAGAAGAAAGCGACAAGATACGGATATATTTCTTCTATCTACTTTCCTTATCACCTACATCGTCGGTAGGAGCTTGGGTGAAGGAGCTAGACTCCTATTTGCAGTTGCACCACATTTTTAAAGATGAAGCCATCAGAGTTGTAGCACTGCATTTCAGAGGTAAGGCTCATGCATGGTGGATTTTTGAATCTTGTTCTTTAAATAATGCAAACACTTCTTATTATCCAAGATTCATAGAGACTTTGATGGGAAGATTTGGTGAAAAACTTCCTAAGACACATGAGCAAGGAAAACTTGAGAAAACAAAACCCTTGCATGTGATGGAGGAAAATCAACTTTAGAAATCCATGGGAGGAGATGATATCTTGCATTACACATTGCCAGAAGCAAGGCCTCCAGTTGATATTCTTGAACAAGAGGGCATAGGGATCTCTTTTCCACAAGAGGATCCAACTGTTGAAGTGTTGCCTACACACATTGAGGGAGATGAGGGCAAAAATGATGTCACATCTAGAGCACATCCAGTGCCTCATGCAGAGGAGGGAGGATCACATGCTCCAACAGGAGGGATTCTTGTATCCTTACAAGAAGTTCCCCAGGATCTCATTCATAGAGGTCCAAGCACAATCAATGAGCAGCATGATTGTGCAGCATTGAAGCTGGATGGAGGAGGTAGGGAGGAAGAGCAGCATCAGTTTATGAGGAGAACACACCCTTCTCTATTTCAGAAAGCTAGTGAAAATAGCAGACAGAATGTATTGCGCTGTGAGATCAAGGGCAAGGTTGCCCAACCATATTTGCAGTCTAACCTTGACATTGATGTCTCACTACAGGGAGGCATTCCACTAGGAAGGCCACCAGATCTATAGTTAATGAGAGATATCTTGTCTTTGGGTTCACCACTTTTGGATTTTGGAGAGGTGAAGAGTTTGGAGGAATAATTTGGCATGGGGGATGTCAAAGTAGCAAGAAGAAGCATGAGGAGAGCTTCACATGCCAGATCACCAGCATTGTCTCTTAGGAGGATTGATCCTTATGGAGATCTCAGCTTTTGGTAGAGTACTCCAAGGATCTTGGTGCATGCATGATTCTTGATGACCCGAATGGAGATGATAGATACATGGTGGATGATGTGGTCATCTATTCCTATGGCGGGATCTTCTTGACTAGATCTTCTAGTCTTAAGGAGAAGTTGCTAGATGCGACACATGAGGGACTTCTCTTCTATGCCTTTGATGCATATTTCCGAGTTGATGGAGGAGTTCGCTTGGGAGGGCATTCAGCATGACATATTTCAGCATATGGAGAGATGCATAGCCTAGATGGTGATAGAGAGGATGTCTGACCACCTTCCTACTCATTGGGTGTAAGGGAGAATTTCCAGTTGAGCCATTTCAGCTCAAGACCTCAAGTACATGATGGAGGAGGTATCATTTCATATTTTGTACTGTAATTCTTTCCAGTATTTGAGCAACATGATGTAACAAGAATAAGTATCTCTTCTTGCATATTGTATGGTGATGTACTTGCATCTACTTGTAGCATTGATTTTGGCTATCGTTTTGATGGTTTGTGGGGGAAGCCACATGTATCTGGGTGTTCACCATTGGCACCAACTTGTAACTACATGTTTTCATCTTATGAGATGTCTGTGGCAGCAAAAAAGTGGCTAGAAAGGCACTTGTTATTTCTTATTTTGATGCAGGCCAAGGATGCACTGCGCTAGTTCCATGAGAGGAACTATGATTCCCTCTCCGGTTGTCATTTGGAAACTTGCTCTTATTGTACCTTTCTTCCATATACTACGTATGTTTATGATCATGAGGAGCTTTGTTTGGAGAGTGGGTTTGAGATGGAAGATGCCCATTGGGAGCATGATTCTCCCCACTTTATATGTTGTACATTTTAGGAGGAACCATGGGCAAACCATGATTGCCATATCACACTTTTTCTCTTCTTGTGGGAGGGACCACTTGGAGAACTTGAGAAGGCACTTGATGGCTGATTTGTTTGTTGGGACATCATACAAGTTGACCATCATGATCTTACTATGTGGCTTGTATGAGGGAGATATGAGGCAACAACAAAGGTTGTTGTTGCTATGGTTGCACTTGGGAGAGTATGGGCATAAATTTTCCCATACTTTTCATGATATTTCCGGAAATAAGGAAGTTAAATTCATGGTGCAAGGAGGCTACCCTTCAACATTGGAGGATTATGAGAGGCTTCCATATCAGAAGAAGATCTTCTCACATAGCAGCATAATGGTGGATGGCTTTGGCATATGGAATGTCAAAGGGAGGAGTCATCGAGCCTTATTTCTAAGGCTTACAGTGCTGTCACATGGGAGTGTGTTCTTATTGATGGGTATTCCAAGGAGTATATGTATCCCTTATTCTTGTAGATTTTTATGGGAGGATCCTCGTGGGGAAACTTATACATGGACTCACTTCCAGCCTACTCACTATGCATGGTAAGAAATACATTTATATGCTTTTTGATTACTCTATTGAGTATTTGTACTTTCTCACCATATGTAAACAGTGCATTGCTCCACATGAGGGCAAGATTATTTATGGGTTTCATGGTCACTTTAGGACCAAATCTTGTAACATTGATAACCCATATCTACATTACTTTGGGCAAGTCTTGTATTTCTTTGATTGTAAAAAACTGGTATATGTGGCAGCTTACTTCTTTATAGTAGATGAGCTAACATGCATAGCTGCAAATTCCTTGAAGAACAACTTGCCACTTGACCACCAGTTGAAAGAACTGCACTGCATCCACCAGAGAGACCATATGTATCATCCAAACTTGAACATAACCTTCAGCCATTTTCTGATTTGGATGCCATGTGGTGATGATGTGCCATTCATATTGTATGGAATGGTTTGGGTTGGCATGACTCATGATCTTGGAGGAGGGGTCTTTGGAGACTCAATCTTCTTCTTGCCATTGGAGGGCAATCATGTTGCAGCCCAAGATCAGCATGCCCTCTACACTTATCATAAGTGGAGATGAGGAAAACATGGGATAGGCCCTCTTTCCTATCATGTTCTTTTATTCATCCCACCTACATTTCCAAAGCACAAGGTGGAGGAGGTTTTTCATGAGTTACCATGTTGGAGGGTGACTCAATTAATTTGGATGATAGCATGGGTGAGGGAAGCACACATTCACCATGATGATCATCATCCCTACTTTGTTGAGGCCATGAGACAGCAAGCAAGTTTCCATTCACACTTTCCACCTTTGATTGATGTAGACCATTTGGTTTTGTACACTTGGGAGGAAACATTGGACTACAGTTTTTTTGCATATTCTCTTGATGCAGTGATGGAGGCTATTGATGGGGGGCCACATGAGGAGGAGGGGAGGAATTTTTCTCTCGTTACACATTTTCTTGAGGACAAGTAAATATTTTGGAGGGGAGGACTGTAATATTCCAAAACTTTAGCCTCAAAGCTAAATGGAACATTAGAGTTAGCAGCAGCACTAGTCAGTGAATAAATGGGTAGAAATACATAAGTCTCCTAGGAGGATAAAAAATTCAGAGTGTGAAAGGAGACACTCTTTCTAGCTTGTCTAAAACACCTCCATGTGTGAACAAGGATACTGTCAGTACACTTTGACTAAGTCAGCACTTCGAGTTTAGAGGAGGAGGAATCCAAGGAAGAATAACGCAGTTTTGGAGGGATATGTATCTTTGGATAGAGATGACCTAATTGAGTGGGGACAAGAGCAATAAAACTCATATTTTATATAAGGAAGAGGATGGAAGCCTTATTGATCATGTCTTATATTATTATTCTTGTCTGCCAAGACTTGTTGTTGCTTTGCTGCTTAGCAGAGTTGCATTGTTGTTTAGCACTGGGTGTTCTCGAGCGGGAATCCCACCTCTTTCATTTGAGGAACCTCATCGAGAGAGTTTTAATTCATTATTCCACATCATATTTTCATGCCAAGCTTCATCCATCTTCATCAGTGTAGTTCTTGCGGAAGATTGTGCGGTGTTCTTTGAGTGCGACGGTGGAGGGTGAATCTGATTCACGAGCTATTTTCTCATTGGAGGGAGGTTTCCTTCACTTAAGAAGAGAAATTTTTGAAGCTACGGAAGGCTTATTTCATATACGTAGTATCATACCACACATTTCCCATACATTACGAGCATTGTTTACGCTGGGAATGCGTTATTTTGGAAATGAGTGTTCATTGCATGGTTTGGTGGCTACGTTCTTTGGTTCCTTGTGATTGAGGGTTCATCCTTCAGGAGGAAGCCCTTGGGGATATACATCAGATCAGACATATTTCAGCCTCGTACACTCATGTCCTTCCTTTTGCAATGGTGATTCGATGGGTGTGAGTATCACATTTTGTATGCAGAGTGTTTGATAAGAAACCCTTGCCGATTTCTTTTGTATTTTGTATAAGGAGACTAGATCTCTGTTCTTCAGAATTATTTATCAATAAATCAGTAGATCTATTTTTCTCATATGATTTTATGTGTAAACCCTCTTTTATACTGTACAGTCCCTTGAGCAGCAACTTCGACATTTTACAGTCTTGGAGTTTTAGCACTTTTTGGCAATCCTAGGTGTGGGAGATCTGTTTAACGCACCTAGTTTTCTTTGTTTAAGCTCTAATATTGGATTTAGATTGTATATTGATTATTTTATGGGATCCAAGGGTCCATTCCACTATTTTATTGCATTTTTTGCTGGAAATGCATTTTTACTGCTTGATTCATGCATTGTTCCTAATCTGGAATATTACACCTATCTGGATTACAGAAAAGAGTAATCATCAGTTGGAAATAATTTTAGAGGACAAAGGCTGCAATATCTTTTGTGAAAAATTTATTACTCTATGTGGGGCTTTTGATTTAGTCATTTGTAATGGTTTGACTAGATGGGAAAAGTCTGGTAATTTCACTTGCAATACTTGTTAGTATGAATCCTTTGTCGAAGTGTACGAAAAATGACCTCTTTAGCTACGCATAACTAATAGCCATAAAAACAAAAGTGGCTGCCAATATATTCAAATATGCGGTTAGTTGAACAAAGAAAAGAAGGCTATTAAAGAACGGATCTATGCATGGAAAGACATTAAACGGTAAAAATAAGGGTTTGCTCCATATACCAATAGACAAGACAAGAACAATTTTTGAAAGAATTTTTGTATTAATCGGGCACCTGGGAGGGAAAAAAAGAAGCATATCCCGATTCTCCTCGACGGGATGGGTTCTTGGAAGTCCTCGGCACTTGAGATCTAAAATCTCTCTCTCTTGTTGGTGTAGAAAACCCACACAAAGAATGGAACTCGAAAAGGGAGCTCACCATGACAAATGAGAGAAATGGTGACCAAGTGTATAGATCGAGTGATCGATGAGCAAAAAAAGGTGAAGAATGGTAGGAAAAACCCTCCTATTTATAACAAAATATTGGGTCATTCTAGATCTTGGTACATGGGTTAACAGGATCTAGATCCACTTTTTATGGAATATTTTATTATATTTGTTGGAGAAGAGTGTGACTTGGGTCAAATCCTTAATTGTCAAAAATAAATAAATAAATGATTTATTTATCTTTTTTTAAGGAAGCGATTGAAGATAATTAAATAAATAGTGATTTATTTAATTATTTGTGAATTGATTTGGTCATATTTAACAAGGGATATTATCTAAATAAGGTTTATTAATTATTCCTAGAAAATAATAAGATAAATAAAGGTTTATCTAATTAATTTCTTTGATTTTGGGTTAAACATATTTGTGAATAATAATTAAATTATGGTTTAATTAATTATTCCATGAGGAAAATCAAACAAATATAGGTTTGTTTAATATTTCCTTTTTGGGGTTTCTGTTTTAACATAGTGAAAGCAATTTTACTTAGGGTAAAATTGATCCTTATCGTGTACTTGATTATCTAATGATAATAGGCTAGATGACAAAAAATGGTGTAACTTGATTGCCCCAGTGATACGCAGGAGTCAACCAGGAGCAAATCGTATGGCAAAGTACGTTGTAAGAACTCAATCACTAGACAACAAAAGGGAATTGAGAGAGAGAAATACAAGGTGATAGTGTCTTTGAAAGAGAACTGAATACGAGGAGACGAGACTCGCAGTGCAGCAAGTCTCTTTTAGCAAGAGGGTACTGTCTTTGAAAGGCGGTGGGGGAGAACATACCCTATGCCGCCGAGACAAAGTACAAAAAAAGAATAGTGTGTCCGGTAAACAAGGGAGATAGAAACCATAAAATGCAGTGGCATAATCATGAACGAAATAAAAAATATAATGAGAAAGTCCATATGTCTTGTGCACAGGATAATAGCCGGGACTTGTACAATAATATACGAGTACATGAGATACAAATACAACCCAAATGCCCCACGTAAATGGGGAAGGGCTCACAAAATACGGCGATACATGCAAATCAAAGAGGCGGCGCAAGTGGTTACGACCAACATCATCAAATATACGGAAATTTGTCGAAGGTACAGAAGGGTGTCCGGGCATGTGAGGAGGCTACCTACGGGGCCACCCCCTCGCGGGGTTGAGACATCTCACACACACCGGGAATCATCCAGAGTTAGCTGCTTTGGATCCTTTGGACCATCAAGTATACGGATCTCGTTCATCTTTGAAAGGGCTGGAGAAACAATCAAGTCAAAGGGAAAGGAGAGGTCCCTTTGCTTGATCCCGGGCTTAGAACAAGAGTGGGCGGAACCAAGGTACACGCCCTCTAGACACAGCCACGGAATGAATGGTGATGTATAGATAGAAGGAGAATTTGTCATAGGTGGTGAAATGATAGAGACCTCAACTAAGGCACGAGAAAAAGAGTAAATGACGAACGATGACACTAATGATGATAGTGAAGTGGAAAGGAGGCGAGTAGCTAATGGACGACTTCCCTTGTTAGAGCATAAAGGCATGAATGACATAGCGGTAGGCGACACAATATCGTAAGGGATAGGGGACGGTGGGGTGAAAGTCATAATATACGACACAAAGAGAGAGACCAAGCAATGAAGGGTGGAGGGCTATAGCGGGGTACAAAGGGACTCGGGATAGACTCTATGAATGCGATGATGACTCAACTTGGATGCTCTAAACAAGGGCGACTCTATGGTGCTACCACACGGTAAAAGACGATATAGAGGACTATACAAGCATGAGTCCAAGATGGTAACTCATGACGAAAATCGACACGAACAAAGACAAGTAAGGAGGCAAAATGGTGCCCCAAGTACAAGTGTCGTAAGTGAGGGAAATTCGATTTTTTAAGGAGGGGGAAGTGACCCTTCTTGGACAAAATGTGTCGGGTAAAGCATCAAAGCATAAAATAACAGAGATACCCATTTGAGGGCTCGGTGAGAGCTTTCCAACGATGTAGACGGTTTGTCAAACGGGGCTCAGTGTGGTTGCATCCCGATCAGAAAGAAGAAACGGGGTTCTCTTTTAATAAGTCAGTTTTCTTAAATTCACTCATTTATTGTTGCTTGTGGTGAATGTAGAGAGGAGAAAGGCCCTAAATCTTGCGGTGAGCGTAGCGAACAAAGCGGCTTAGATTGGAATCGAGATGCGTCGAGTTGCGGGTAAGAGGCCTAACCTTGCTCTTTCATTTTGATGGATTGAAAGTTTAGTTTAGGGCCCAAAATCCCGAGAAACGAGACCGTCCTTCATCTCTATGGCGGGTCGCCTTTTGGGCCAAAAAGTGTGACACAGGACGTAGGTTTCGAGCTTGCGGCCGGTCTTAAGCGGGGCGAAAAGCGCTGACTGGGAGATGAGGGGTTTTGGTGTTGTTTGATGGTGGGAGTTGGGTTTTGTATTTGGTTATGGTATTCCCAATTTATCTTTGAAAAGACGAAGATGATGTTTTTGTGCGGGTATGGCAGATTTATGGGTGAGCGGAGAGAGAGAGACACAGGTACATTACGAAGCGAGAGATCCGGGCGGATCAGGGTGTCGTCGTGTATTGGCCAGGTTTTGGGTTCTAAAGTTTTGGAGAACCGGGTCAGTGAGAGTAGGAGAGCCTTTGTTGGCCCGGATTATCGGTTATTGGGATCGAGAACATGAGGTATTTGTAGTGCGGGGTCACGGATCGAGCGGCAGGTCTAGGATGTGTATTTCTACGACGGGCCTCCCCTGTTGGGGATGGTGGGAAACACATAGCCAGTATTACCATGGGGGCGGCATATCCTTGGAGTTTGTGGAACGACATTTTCGACGGTCTCCAAGTCAAGGGGACTCGGATCTGGAGTGAGGATCTAGAAGGCTAAAGAGGAAACCCATGCGGTGGCCACGGTTGTCTTGGTATCACAGGCGACGGGCGTTCCATCACATCACGGGGGCGGATGATGCTTGTAGAGAGTGTGTTGAGTGGGACCTACTATGGGTGGGCCCAAATGATGCTGGTGTGATTAAAACGACGGTTGTCACTCTGCTGATGGCAAGTGAACCACGATTGCTCGTATGGGACTTTTGTGTGCACCTTCTTCTTTGAGAAGATCACGACCTTGCGGCCTCATATACGGCTTCCGGATGGGGGCCCGAGAGAGCCCCGGGATGCGCCGATGGGGGCGGATGCGTGCGGGAGGAGAGGAGGAGGGGTGGTTGGGCGAGTGTTTCGACTGAGTTTTCGACCATTGGGATCGGATGCCGTTATAAATAGATGACTATCCCTGAGTGGGATGAGTTATTGTGGAGATGGGACACCCTTACTTCGCTTGGTCGAGTATGGGGGCCACGATGGTAAGTGAAAAATTGCTGTATTGTATGAGCAATGGTGAAAGTTTTTTGAATAGTATATAGGGTACTGATTCATGTATTGTTGGTATGCAGATATAGCACTGGTAAAACCGGCCGGATATATGGGACGATCGGCAGTAGCTAGAGCTGCAGGGTCGAGTGGGTCGAGAGCAGCGCGCAATGAGGATGCGGCCGCCCTTCTGGAGGACATCCGTCGTAGATGCGAGAGGTTGCTGATCGGAGTTTCATAGCGTGGGTGGGAAGATTTAGATGACCAGTACATGGAGGCATGCATCGGTCTTCCCTTGGAATGGTGAGGTGTCATGGGGCGTGTTGTTCCTTGAAAAACAATTCTTGGCTGTGTACAAGAATCCGTGCTCAAGACATTAAAGATTATGTCACAAAATGCATATATGTGTCTCTGTTTCTTAACCCTTCAAACATTAGTAATATATTTCCCAAATATCAAAATCTTTATTAGCTACTGTGATACCACATTCCTTTTATGTGAAGTGAGCGAATGGAAGATGAAGAAAGAAAAGGATTTTAATTTGTCATCTTGCTTAAATAAAGCTGCCATCATAAAATCCTGAAGAAGCGAAAAACAAATAAGCTAAAGGAGAGGAGCACCCATTAAGGATTTTTAACTCTTAGATACATAAATATCAAGAGACTGCTGACTCTAATCCCTCTACTTTATTCACGGATATGGAAATGGAAATGAAAATAAGAAAAATCTTCAACACGAGATGGAATATTGGAAACTTACAAAATTTTTCATTCATTCAATGTTGTTCGGTACAATTAGCCTTCAAGGTTCTGGCTTTTAGACCTTCTTTCTTCCTTAAGATGTCTTTAAATACTGTCCCCGGACAAAATGGTTTTTAGTTATAAAATTGATTCTAGCCCAGCATGGCCTTATACTCTGCAGCCCAGCGGAGGTACATGCCTCGGAAACATTTTATTACATTACATAACTTCACTTAAAAAATAAAAGATGATAACTCCTAATCTAAAGGGGCGATGTTCTGAATAATAGTGACCTCGATGACTAGCACGTGAACGGCTACTTCTTGTTGAACGGCTACTTGTGGGTATTGTTGAAATCCTTTTGTGTCAATAGAAAATTTCTTGCATTCTTCCGAGTTTATCTTGAGTTATCGGAGCGTTCTTATACTTGATGATATTCTAGTGAAAAAGCCAGCAGCAGTGAGTGAGGTTACTTGTGAACGATGTCTTCACCATCTGACGAAGGAAATGCCTTTGTAAGAAATTAGATCTGTTTCTCCCCTTCAATATGTTGTGTCTTCTCATGTGACCATCTGCCTCTTGCTTTGCAAATATCAGTGATCTCTTAAAATTTCAGGGACATAATCTCACCTCCTCCCTCCCGACGCAAGGGCAAACACATTCGTACGACTTATCAAACGAAATATCAAATTTCTTAACCATCTCTTTAATTCACTGTAACCACTTCTCTGAGGCCTTTAGAAGGTCATTTTAATGATCATTTTGTTTACCTCTTCACCGCATAGAAGTACCTATCCAATAGCCCATATCTTTCAACTCTTCATCTTGTCTTGGCATTAATAAAATTTATGAATTTTTTGGCCCAATTTGATATTTTGATAGCGGCACCTTGTATACGATAACAACTCCTTTTCATGCTACGAGACAATGTTTTCTCTCTGGCAATTATGTTTATGGAATCATTTAGGCGCATTTAAAAATGATCTGTTCCGGAATGAGATCCTTAGCTTTGACAGGGAAATATTTCCCTTCAATTTTTCCTTGACTCTTTAATCTATCCTTGACTTTTTGTAACCTGCTCATTCTCCTGTGCTTTTCCTTCCCATCCTTGCATCGACTTGATAGATGTGGCCAATTCGGCCCAGGCTTGTTTGCAATCTATTTCCGCCATCTTTAACTACGTAGTTGAACAACACAGGCTTGAGGATCGGATCCACGTGAAAAATCAAAAGTACAAGTGTGGTTCTCGATTTGATTCTGTGAAGATTCTCATGATCCTTTACCTTATTGAGTTCTTCATCTTCTTCATCATTACTTTTAACCATGAGTCCTCTTTTTCATTTTCAACCTGCCTTTCACTTCGTAGCCAACGAGTGCTCTATAAGCAATTTCAAATTTTCCTTAATGAAGATATCTCTTGCCTACGCATCTTCTATGGTTTTGAATTAACGCTTTTATCATTTGGATCAGCCTAATTTTCATTATGATTTTCTTCGAGTTCTTCATTTTGAGTAGTTAACGCTCTTGCATTGGCTTTTTCCATCTTGCATTGTTTGACAACCTTCGCAACATCACTGAAATGTGTTGCTCACAACGGTGGTCTTACTCAAATCATTGACAATCAAGCGGCCTGTCTGCATGTGGAAATTTATTTGACCACAAGAGGATCTTTTTCACGTCCATGACTATATTCAACTCTTAAAGTGCCAGAGGTCAAGGGACATTTCTGTCGGATGTGACGGTGCCATCTTAAGGCAGTCTTTCTCCAAATCCATTACGATCGATAGTCTTGTTTGGTCGAGCGGGTATATGGTGCTTTGCTTGTGTTTCTATATTGTCTTTATTCTTTAGTTCTTTTCTTCGTCTGTGAGAACACTTGCTTCATGGAAGGAGCCTTTTCCAAATGAAGTTACACAGTGCGCTGGAGATGAAGAATTCACCTTGTTCTTCATTGACCTAGAGAAGTAAAACCATGTGAATTGGAAGAATGGTCTTCTGCTAATTTAGTCCCTTTTCTCCTCTTGAGGTTCCTCCTCATGATCTCAATAACATCATCTCCCTCTTTTGCTCATCTTTTCAAATATTGCGGGTGTTTGAATACGATCCATGATGAACTTGGCCCTCTGAATTAGCCAATTTCTCAAATCAGGTTTACTCACATGAGTAAAAGCATTACCCATTCTCGACCCTTTTTTGTGGAAATAATCCCATGTGGGTCATAAGGCCATTTCTCCCAACCTTCGTATGTTTCTTCAATATTTTTTGATACCTCCTCAAAAGCTTGCCTTGTGTTAACAACAAAGAATTTCTACTCATAGGCAACTTGTACATTAATCCTTTCTTCATGGGCATAAAATGAACTTGATCCACATTAAGACTTTGCCTTATAAATTCCGAATAGCTTGATCTCATAGGAAAAAAATGTTGGAAGCCTATAAGGCTCAATACGACTCCATATAGCCTTATCTAGAATAATCTTCAAAAACAAACAGTCTCAAATTTACAATTAGGTCTAATTGTAAAATACTGAGCCTTTAGCGGGGAAGCATGGAGGAAGAGTTCCATTAAGAATTTATAAGCGAGTGGTCATGAAATGGTCCACAAATTCCATCAACCGACCGTTCTCTTCTCTTCTAACCATATCGGTCCGAAAGAAAAAGAAACATTACATTTATTTTTATTACTATCCATTATATTCAAACCAACACTCATAAAATCTTCAACATTATGATATAAAAACAAGTAGACTACCAATGAGGGAAATGCAGGAAATAACATCTAGGGAGGCGATCAATTGAGAATTCACCACTTCCTACCAAAGGATGGGATATACAGCACCACCCCTAGTTTCATCATAAGAGCGAACATCCCCAGTGCCTTGTCAATTTCCCGATCATTATCTCTCCCCAAAATCTCCATAATACGGCTAGAGCGGCACGTATTGAACATTAAACGCCTCCAAAGCCAGACTTTCCGTTCAAATTGAGTCTTCTCTGGACTTGATACCAAAAACGACATGCAACGATTAAACTCTTCATTTGAAAGCTCCTCGAAATCTTTGAATCAACTAATCTTGAGGAAAGCACTACAGAGAATCATTTTCTGGAAAACACAATGCAGCGCGTAGTGGGTTGAAACTCTCTGAGTATTTTCCCCTTGAATTCATAACAAAACACTTGCCGGGGTACATAGGCGAAACTAACCAAGAAATAAATTCGGGAAGAAATGAGTTTTCGGAATACAAGCGAGACAACACTCCCGAACTTTGCATATGAAAAACAAAGGTGACTTGTCATTGTTAGGGGGTTACTTGATAATGCAAGAGGATGGTTTACGGATGACGCGGTATCATGAACATCTTCTCGCTATCTAGGAGGGAGGCGAAACTTGACCGACAGTGATTAATGATGTTCGCTTAGCCATGATTGACGGTGAAAACAATTCGTGAAATATTTGAATAGCACAAAGGTGGCGGGACGCGGTTTAAACAGACAGCAGTCCATAGTCACCGTCTTAATAGGACGGAAAAATCCCATTTATAGACAACGGGAACCATAATAAATGAAAGGGTGACGTGGAACGACGGACTAACGATGAATGACGGCTAACCTCGATGGATCGCGTAATGCGGGGGGGTACGTAGTACGACGGAGAATTCCTACCCTTACCCACGTAATTAATCGGGAGCGCGTCGATCATCAAATTTACGAGATGCGGCTAGGTCAGCGCGGAAATTCGATTTGATAACCGACGGGCTAATTAACCCTTGCAATTGCATATCCAAATACTTCTTTGCATGATTGTGACTTCCCTCATTTGCTTGAGATTTAATACTATATATATCAACCAAAGGTCGGCCCGTTCCATGTATAAAAATGAAAATGGAAATACATTACATTCCCCTCTTTTTTATGCTAAAGTATAAAAACTTCATACTATAGCATATTTTCGAATTCTTATATATATATATATATATATATATATTATTTTCTTTTCAAAATTTCAAAAATGAACTATAAAAAGGATATGTAGATACTGATCCACAACAGGGCGCATGGCGATGGCCGGTCAAGGCATATGTGATCTACGGGCTGCAGGGGCAGAGCCATTGGCTCGGGATCCACCAGATAGTGAGTAGGTGCGGGGCATGTGGTGCCCCCAGTTTTGAGTTTTTCGTAACATGCTATGGGCATGTCATATGTATCAGAGTAGATGGACTCTAAACACATGTTTTGCGACACATATTGTGGATATGCATCGTTTTTAATGATTTATAAATGTTATTGTCTTGTATGAAATGCGTGTGATAAATGCCAATCTAGAACATGGTTTGCAATACTATCCACATAGTGATTTTGTTCTCGAGGTACATGATTGAAAGTTATGGTTTCAAATTCACGTATCAAGAGTTTCACTCGTAAATAGCGTCTAAATAGCACAGGGTTATGCACATGATAAACACCATTTAGTTACCTTGTGACAAGAAGTAGGGAATCCGGATGAACATGCGGATGGAGGATGCGATGAAAGAGGGCATCGGCTAAGAGACCACGCACTACATCATATTCGGCTTTGATTTTTGGTGGCAATACTAATGCAGACCCGTTAGAGAGGACAAGGGTATGCGAGGGGGTGAAAGATGGCCCAACACACGAGGCTAGATTAAAGGGGTAACGACTTGCACCATCGCGTAAGCGATAAAGGGTGGGGTGTTGGAGGTCTGTAGAATGGTATCACAAGACAACAAATGGGGAGAGGAGATAAAATGACGACGCGCGCGGTGTACGGATGAAACATCGAGCGACAGCGGCAGGAGGGAGTGCAAGGACGGGATGACTATGACTCATATACAAACTGGGGTGGTATATGAGGGCTATCGGAAGTGTGGCGAGGACTCGAGGGCACATGGAGGGGTCATCGGAGATACGGGTGGGTGATCTCGTGTGTGGGTAGGAAAGGAGGGCAGAGCTGCACCGGGGGGGGGGGGGAGGCGGGGGGCGGGCTCCAAGTGTCGTGCAGAGGAGGATAGGTAAAGAATGGGGAGTCGTGGAGCTCGAGTCATCTAAACATCGGGGGAGGAATGTTGATGGGAGCGGGGGGATCCTCAAGGCGGCACCGAAGCATACGCGAGGGATGGGAGAGGTGGATTGATTTTCTTCAACCTCATACTCTTGGACTACCTCCTAAAGGCGTGGTAATGCGTCGGTGAGGAAAATGGTGGGAGTAATAACTTATTAGCCCGCAGAAGACCGCACAACGCACGGAGTTGTTGGTGGAGAGTGGCAGGGTTCTTGGTTACGGACGAAGAAGGAATGGAGGCTTCGAGGCAGTACACTCGGGAACGCGACTTTAACCATGGGTTGAATACGGGCAATTCGGGACAAGCATGGGTGGCATGACAGCCGACATCACATAAGGCACGAGGTTTTGCGGGGCGGGGGAGGGGCCGGGTCGGTCGTGGTGGTCTTGTCTTTGGATGCCCCCTTGTGGGCACACGCTTCTTCCGGGAGCGAGTCACGACGGGGAGGAGAGGTCCACGTGGTAGTGCGGGGAGCACGGTGACGGGGGAAGCGAGGGGAATGGTTGGGCAGGTCCTTCAAAGCCATGGGTTGGGGTGACCGGGGAGGGAGTGGCGGGCCCCGGAGGATCAAGGTACCGAACCGGGATGCCCAAAGTCGGAGGTTAGGGAGAGAGGGTGGCGCAGCGGGGACGAATGCTACTCCCGGGAGGAGCGGAAAAGGTATGTCACACTTGATGAGGTAATGACCGGGAGGGACGGATCCACGGTCAGTTAGGCTGAGGAGGCGATCCGGGGAGGGTAAAGGGGGTTGGGACCACCGGTGGCCGGGAGCGGGGCCGGAAAAGGGAGGAGGTCGAGTGGCGGAGATGAAGGGCTAGGAGCGAGGTTGCGGTGGGTGGGGTTGAGGTTGCGGCCCAGCGAGAAGCGGGACGCTTAAGGGTAGCCGAGACGATTGCATCATGTGAGCATTCGACAGTACAGGATCGGGGATATGAGGAGGAGGAAGATTAGGAAAAGTTCCAAGCGGGGAGGAATCTTTGTAGATGCGGAGACAACTCGGATTTAAAGAATCGACGGTTTGCTTATTGGCTACGGAAAAGAGATGTTCGTCTCGGGGGAGGGTGCGAGACGACAGCTCATGATAAGATAGCTGGTCAATGGTGACTATCTTTCCATTGTGCGGGAAAGACATCTTGTGGAAAACCGCAGATGGGACAGAAGACATGGCATAGGTGTAGCTTCGCCCCAATAGAATGTTGTAGTCTAGAGGGGCATCAATGACTTCGGCGTCAACGCAAATGGTCTTACCGGCGAGGGTGATAGGACAATTGCGGAAAAGGCCAATGGGCTGGGAGGCGTGGCAGTCCCATGCTCGAAGGGTGATCGTGGAAGGGGCCAGCTCAGGAGAGATCAGAGTTGCTTCCAAGCCAGAAGCGGACATCACACGGTGGATCCCCTCATCAGTGCTCTGCAGAAACATTGGCGTTAGGATTTTGGCCGGGATTTAGAGCGGCAGACGGGAAGAGCGGATGGTCCAATTGAGTGGCGTCAAAAACAATCATTGTTTCGGGGAATATCACCCTAGAGGTTTGTTGGGTTTAAACCTCCACAGAGCAGGGGCATGCTACTTAAGAAGGACTCACACAACCATACATGTTCATGAAAAACTAAATAGAGTAGATCAAGGAAGTTACCTACCAAGGAAGTTACCCGTAGGTACTACGGTTAGGCAGAATCATTGGGGTCAGCCCCCCGACAACCCTTCTTCCTCTTAACTTTGAAAGACAAGAAGAAACAAGCACGAAGAGCGGTTGTACAACATATATCTACTCTAAATGTTAGTGAAATCGATATGAAACATTAGATAAACCATAATGAATGCTTAAATAACAATATTCTCATATATGCAAGCACTCACACTATACGTATATTTCGGGAACAAGATGGTACTTGTATTATAAATAGCATGTCTGAGAAATAACAAGTGGAGGAATCACTTGAATCGTTCCACGATCTTCGCGTAAACCGTCGTCGGTTAATCCCACCCTTGCCTCGCTAAGATTCCTTCAGTATTTGGTGCATACGAGATGACATATAGTAAGATGAGCATCTCAAGGAAACAAGGTTTCCTATAATGAACTAGGGAAATACGGGAAGGCACGGGATTTACGAGACTTGGATAGGGAATACCAACGAGAGTATAATATCAATAATTTCTCTCTCTCTCCCTTAGGCCATGCACATGAGGGGCTTTTATACTCCTCCAAGTAGTTTCAACGAGTTGGAAATAGTTGTACGTCTTTGGGAGTGGTTGAACTACACGAGCAACCATCAACCAGCGCGAAATTAGGGATTTTTTATATATATTTTTAATCATTTTAATGGCATACGTGGGAAAGTGCATGTGAACTTGCGTATGCAACGGAAAATTTGGGCATGGCATTATGGGAATTTTTACTTGTTTTTTAGTGAATTTGTCCAAGTACGTAAGGAATGGGTGCCCAAAGCTATAAAAGCAATCATGAATCATATGAAGGTGAGAAATGATGCTATAACGAGATGCCCCCCTAATATATGAGGTCGGAAAGGGGTACATGATGGCGAAATGTATCACATAGAAAGAACTTCACGAGGACAGAGAGGACTTCACGATTTATTTCAGAAGCCAATGAAGAAAGAAAATAGAGAGTCAACTCATGTTGAGGCAGGCATACCATGCTCCGATCAAAAATACATCATATAGAAAGTCTTGAATAGATCCAACATGTATACAAGTATAGCTGAAGCGAAAGTACATAATGAATCATCGAGCATGATCAGGAAATATAAGTCGGAATCGATGTCCAAGTATCACATATAGAAAGGCGATCGAGATGGTGCAATTGGATGTACGATCATATAAATGCTTGAATCTCCAAGTACCAAATCATAAGAGGTGGAACAAAACGGTACCTATCCCCCAGCTCGGGTGCCAACATATGGGATCTTTCCTTTGTCACCCAAGCTGCAACATATAAGGGTGGACGACATCAACGGCGAGCGGAATGGGTAATCGAAGTGAACCAAAAATGCGTGCAACCCGAGGTCTTCACCGATCACTATGGCACAATTCTACACAATGGGAATAAATGAGCTAAAGTCGACCATGTGAGAAATTGTTGGATTACGGTCGATGATGTATACGAGTTAACCAACGCGAGACAACCCACCAATAATGAAAATGAGTGTCGAGGTGCTCCCGGTACAATCGACAAGTGCGAATGAATGAGTTGAAGTCGAACACTTGAAGAATCTATCAATCATGAGGCAGTGATCCCCACGCTCGATAGTGAAGAGTCGCAACGATGACGCAAACCTAAGGTGCCGACACGAAAATATTCTAGACCTTATTCCCGCGAGCAATGAGTCGGAGTCGATGGGAAAATATCTCTGGCAGGAAGGAAGGCATTAAGGCATCCCACATCGAGTCCGGCGCAAAGTGTAACCTGAGGCCAAGATTTGGAAGGAATCGGACGGAAGTAGGTGACGGAACCAAAGGCGGGAAATTACGTTTCGACATGCACAAGATGAAGCTAGCGCACGGAAGAAACCCTGCGAACCAACCAATAATGAAAGGCGGCACGAGAGGCGAAATCCACGCGATAGGGTCAAATGGAAATCAAGGTACGCACGGGTCAAGTGTGATAATGTGTGCGCCGACGTCGAACACGGGGAAACCACTCAATCAAAGACCCATAATGATGATCAGTCCGTCACATGGTCACCTATCAATGATGGAAATAGGGCAGTGCGGCTCTAGGTTTGCTCTCGAGGCAATGTGTCGTCGTCGATAAGAGACAAACCCGCCGGCCAAAGTCAATGGGGACCTTCTCAAACTGGCTGACAAAAGGACAAAACATACGTGTGATAGAACAAGATGCGGCAAGGTAGGGTAGGCCAGACTTAATAATGGTCGAGACCCCCAAATGCCGACTGCGGTTAGACTTCCCTTGAACAAAAGCACGACTCGTGATGACCATGGCGATGAAGTGACCTTGTATAGAGTACGTATGCGGAGGCGGGGAACAAACTCTCCATATGATTGGAAGAGATAACCAACTAGGGAAGGCCGACAAGTGAAACATGGTAAAAGGCTAAACCTAGGTCAAAACTAAAACCATCCCAAAAGAAGAAATATATATAAGTATATGTGCTTGTTCGAGAGCGACAAACTAACTTCTGTCTTGCCATCAAAACAACGAAGATGCATCCCGTTCTGCTCTTTTTGTTATATTTGATTTTTATGCCACTTATAATAAGCACGAAAGAATAAAGAATGCTATGGTACAATGGATAGAACGAGTATCAAAAATCGGATGCATTGGTTCCTGGGATTGGAGACGATCCTATGCCTGATGCAAGGTGGCGGCAGTAGCGATACTCGGAAGGAATGTTCCATCCATGGGTAAAAAGGTGTCAAGTCGCGATAGCTAAGTGCATGCAATGGTTAACTTGTGCGGATAGTCAAGGTCAAAAGTTGGTAAACATCGAGTCCAAATGAAATAGGCTAAAGGCCGGGATAAACAAGTAGCCAATATGCAGTACGGTAATACACAACTTAACGACACCGGGGAGCCTCTGGGGTAATAGCCGGAAAAATGATAGTGAGGAAGAAGAAGAATGAAGCTTCAACACATAAGTCATGGCGGGACTAAAGAGGACTCCAGGGAGCCTACATAAAACACGACGTGGCAACAAGTGATAGCGAACTAACTAACGAGGAAGCCCATGTAAAGAAGGCTCTACCATCGGGAAGTCATGATTAAATAATCGGCGAGTGAAATGGGTGCGTACTCATGACCACGATGGGATCGACCCTATGGCAAGTGATCGGTATGGAGAGCTAGTATGCAAGATGCAATGGAGAAAGTGATTTCCCTAACCTATATGCCGGTGGAAGATTATATGCACAGCATACCATGACGAGTTGGTAATCATGGATCGAAAAGCGGGGAAAAATCTCAAAATCGTCAAAATGTGCACAGCTTATGCGAAATGGGCACTTCCAAGCATCTGAGTTATGCGACTTAAGATAGATTGAAAAAATAAGCATAACAAGTTTTTGCGAAAATTTTCAACCTTTTAGCCATAAATAGACAAATTACCTCTCATTTGGTTCATTATTGCATTCTTGATTTGGAAAAAGTGCTCTGGAGCAAAAAGCTTCTTTCGTCAAATTAGGAACAAGCGAAGTAATGAAACGCATCGAAACTTCGAGGTAGGCTCCTCAATCATCCTTGTACGATCATTTTGTCTAGTTTAGAAATTAAAATTAATGAATTTCACCATTAAACCCCTTGCTAAAAATGAGGACTTGCGCATACGGGGTTCATTACGGACAGAGTCGCGTATACACGCATTTGTGCAAAAAAAAAAAAGTCGCGTATGCGCAGGTCCAAAACTAAAAATGCGTGGCTAATGCATGATTCATTGAAATTTGACAGGATGAAAATCTCATGGAGAGAACGTGAGCATAACGCAATTGATTAAGAGGTCATGCAAGATCGAGCAGCGCAAAATATCCTTCGGAATTGCGGATTGTTCAAATTCTTCAAAATGCCAAATATGAAAAGCAATGTTCGGTTGCTAGAAATGCTCGTCGATTCTGCGGGAACCGAATCGAGTTGCTTTGTTATTGATCGAATGCTAATATGCATTGAAGTGGAAGACATATATTTTATCAACTGGACTCCGGAGGGAAGGAACCGATGAACTTGCACGGGGGAAGCCCCTGGGAGGTTAACGAGTAGAATATTATGTCCACGTGTATTGCGTAGAGGGTTCCAAAAGGTTGGAACAGTTGCAATTAAAGATTTGGGGATTTGCACATGAAAATCCTCATTCTCATCGGCCAGTGGTAGGATGTCTGCCTCTACATCGGGCGTCTGGGACGCAAATAGACATAGCGATGCCGTCTTTGACTCATGTGTATGATTGGTGCACGGCCCTTTTACTGAACAGCAAGCAGTTGACCTCAATCCGCGAAGAAAAGACCAAGCTTAGCAGCTACGGTACCCATTTTGACAACATTCTTCTTTGAGAAGATACGCATTGAGACCGAGTCATCTCTACCATCGGTAGCCGCCGGGACCCCAATTTCCGTTGGGCAGACATGATGAAGAGATTGGGGAGTAGTGAAGTACCCAGGACCACGGACGATGAGTTCTTCCTTTGGTGGGGAGAACAAATCATCGCGGTGGACGACTATCCCGATATTTGGGATGGACTTTCATGGAGATCCAGATCTAGTTCTTCCACCAGGCATAGCATGGGGCACAGTCGGTAAGTTTGCAATTTTTTGACTTATATAATTTTTTTTGGATTTTTCAAATATGTATGAAAAATGAAAAACAAACATGTTTTTGATTGGATTTGTTAGGGTCCCGTGATTTGGCCGATTGGTGAGCCAAATGACAGTGTAACATCAAACCAAGCTTTGGAGCCCAAGGACCTAGCCTTCCTGGACTCAGAGAGGGCTCTCTCTATTATATGTAAAAGATATCGGTGTGTTTGCTTATGGTGTTGATATTAGGCTAGTTATAAAGTAAGTTTTTGTTTTTTGTTTTTAAGTTTGTGAGGGATGCGGCCAGTCAAAGATATAAAACGAGTAACAAAGTGGAGATCAAGTTTGGGCTATGGGGGGACAAAAAGGTCAAGGAAGCTATCAGATGATGATACAAGGCTGCTGTAGGGCCGATTTGATTCAAGGTAGAAAGGATCTTTGGGAAAAATGGAGTAAATGGACATCAAGTTTGTGAATAACAAGGAGTTTCAAGCATCACTGGTTCGATAGATAACATAAACATGGTAAAGAAAACCGTTAATCATGCAAAATGTAACTATAAACTAATCAACACATCGAAACAAACATTCAAGCCATGCATAGAAGTATAAGACCCTCTAACTTTGGGAAATGGCTATCAGACTTTGGGGAAAACACATAAGACGGAATAACAACTCAAAATACTATGTCGGAACGCCTAAACACAGTCTTTAAGTTATTGGGCACTTTGACAAACAAGCTTTCATAGTTTTAGGCAAAGGGCTAGATCGGGACTAGGCCTCCTTGGTTCAACAAGATGATAATCTAATCAGTCAAAGAGATAGTTTCATGGAAAGAACTATGGACAGTCATAGGTAAGTAGGGCACACCATACATCCTACTCAACATGCATAGAAATTATGAATAAAACTAGCAACAATATCCTTAAGTTACTAAAGAGCAGTTAAGAATTCTTTAGTGCAACTAAGGAAGAAGAAAACATAAAAGCTATGAAGATTCAGGAATTTTGAGGTGCCTCCATGGGCATATCTCAAACTTAATCTCTACTGATCTATAGCGACCAAGAAGCATGTATCATGAATGAAAACTAGAAGACAACAACAAAGCAAGAAACACTATACCATTCTACCATGTCATGGAATCCATCAACAATCCTTCATCATTCATCAAAAGCATCCAAGAGGCAGTCCAAAATCATAACACAAGTATGTTCTTCAAAGCTCATATGACCAATATATTATTTCTTCTCTCAAGTTCAGCCTTGTTTTACAATGAAAGCCTTTGGAATATATAGGCTCAAGTGAGGAAAACCCTCATGGTTCAACTTGCTCTCCCATTGGCCTAATCAAAATATCTAAACTTGTCCTTGAGGCTTTGCAAAGCCCAAGGCACAAAATATCTAATAAATATCTCAAAATTTGCTAAAAAAGGGAAAATAATTGACTTTGCATCATTTTCCATGTGCAAAAATAGCTAAACGCACATTTGGAAAAATCAATTTTTAAAGGTTCAAATTTTACAAAAATATTCAAAATTTACATCAGCAAAAGGTCCCCTGACTTGCCGGCAAAATTTGGCAGCCTTCCTGATGTTGAAACGAGGCTCATGATAGCTCATTGGAAAGCTATAAATGTCTACTTTCTAGAAAAATTGAAATTTTCCCAATCCGATGCCTGAAAGTCCTCCAAAACTGCACCTATGTGTAAACACCCAGAAAATAAACCTTGCTGATAAACGGGGCAGCATGTTGAAAAAGTGAGTGTTTTTTGTATCTTTGGGGGACCAAAACAACTTCAAATGCTCCAAAAATTTCTGAGTAGTGCTCTTGAATTTAATACATCCAATGGTACCACTCTCAAGAGTTGAGGATGCTCCAAACTGAAATGGCGGTGCCCATGATTTTATGTAATTAGGCCCAAAAATGTCGAAAAACAAAAACATGTCAAAATTTGCTCAATTTTGGTGAGCAAGTCCCTCAAGGCTTTTTAGAAACATTTCTAGAAGCTCGGGCCAAAATTCCAAGTCCTGATGTGTCTTTCTTCACTTTCGGTGCCGGGCGCCCTTTTTGGGCAGTTTTGAGCTTTTCTTGGTTTTCCTCCTTTGTTGCTTGGCATTCTAGCTTTGGTGAAGAAGTCATGGCCCCTTGCCCTCTGCTTGTAGATGAAGGAGGTGCTTTCAAAGCCCTCTGCTTATAGATGAAGGAGGTTTCTTTGGTCTTCAAACCCTCTGCTTATAGATGAAGGAGGTTTCTTTGGTCTTCAAACCCTCTGCTTATAAATGAAGGAGGTTCTTAGTCATGTCATATCAACAGCCTCTTGACAGTGTTGTTTTTCTTTCACTGTTCTTTCAGGCTTCGAAGGTGGTCGCAAGAGCTTGATGAAAAAATATTTGCACTGTAGCTGCATCCCAGGCTCAAGATCACATTTAGAAGCAGCTGTCTTCTCATGTGGCACCAAAAATTGTCTTCTGAGATGCTGGTATGTTTCCTGTCCTTGAAAGATCCATCAAACACTGTAAAACACCTAAAATCAGCTTGAGATTATGGTCTATGTATTGCTGAGACTTAAGGGTGTATCAGTGGCGCGACTTAGGGCTGTGACCAACTTTATTAGTAGAGTGGGAGGTCTGTTATGACTGGTCTATAGCAGATGGAGGTTTTTTGGCTCTTGGATAGTTTGCCAAGGGTGAAATGTCTTAAAGCGCCACTTCCTAACTTAGGGGAGGTTGTTTGAACAGATTTGGATTGTTTCTTTAGAACTGATGGTCAGACTAGTATGGTTGAGGTTAAGTAGGATTTGATAATGAGGTTTCATCTCATCATGGGCGGACTAAAAAGGTAGGAAGGCAAAAAATTTTATGGGGGTTTTCTAGATGACAAATTGACATATGGAGATCAGCTTCTAGAAAACTAAGCTAGAATTTAGTCATCAACAACAGGTGAAAAATGTTGATGACTAACAGTGGCTCCATTTGGGGAGGGCAGCTCCTTTTCAGGAGGTGTCTAGAATCTCAGATCTTTGACTTATGAAGACCAGTGCCTTACCCATTGGGGAAAATTTCATCCTTCTTTGATGCTGCTTCTGAAAAGTGATAGCATGATTAGCATCAATGATATTTCTACCTACCCCACTATCTTTCCTAACATTTTTTCTTCCTTTTGGCGCATTTGAACTAGCAGCCTTTTGAATATATATTTTTCTTTTTGCAAAATGAACCTATCTAATTCTACACTTATATCTGCTGGGAGTTCAGATTAAACTGATGAACTCCTTCATTTCTCTACCTATGCTAGATCAACTGTCAAGATTAAGCTGTTTGACAGGATTTTGTTCTCTAATCTAAAACACAAAATTTAAAAGATGATCAAATCAGGATTAGACAGTCTGATTTGTCATGCATTTGCGGCATAAAAGACAAGCTGCACACAAATATTATTTTGCAGAAATGGAAACTAGGAAAAACAGGTCTAAGATGCACAATTTGTTTTTCATCCCTGCTTCCCTCTTTGGTTCTGTTTTGGGCGTGTGGAACCAGTATCTTCTCCTAATCTACTCTATTTGATAAGTCAAGCTTACACAATGTTGACCATCTTTTTCACTCACTAACTTATCAGCAAATAAATTTAAACATGTTCAGCTATGATTAGGCTAGATAGCCGAACAAGACATTGAAGTACTAGTAGCGGCATTTAGACTTGCTCGCTTTCCGAAGGACTATTTTTTGGAACATGGGGCTTTACCATTGCTTTTTAGAAATTGCCCTCTTTGGTTCTGTTTTGGGCGTGTGGAACCATTATCTTCTCCTAATCTACTCTCTTTGATAAGTCAATCTTACACAATGTTGACCATCTTTTTCACTCACTAACTTATCAGCAATTAAATTTAAACATGTTCAGCTATGATTAGGCTAGATAACTGAACAATAAATTTGAGTACTAGTAGCGGCATTTAGACTTGCTCGCTTTCAGCATGACTATTTTTGGGTACGGGGCTTTACCATTGCTTTTTTAGAAACTGCCCTCTTTTCCTACTTTTTACTGTTTTTGTATTTTCTTCTTTTTCACTTTTTCTTCAAACAAAATACAACTGAAAAGGTGCTCACAAGGCTGAGCTTATTTTCCATAGCTATCTATCTATCCTAGCCTAAACTAATCTATACACAACAGACATTTGTTTGGTGAACTCTTCTTTCCAATGTAACTAGTCAAGTAGATGATTACATGGGTGATTCTGGTTTAGTTCTTTCATGATGCAGAAATAATGAAAAGGCCACTCCCATTTGGTTTGTTTCTGGACAGTAGTGCTTAAGTTTTTTCTCATTCTTGGCAGCAACTTGTTCATGATAGAACCCACTACTCTTTTAGACTTCTCAAGGAAAACAACAGATGGATCTTGGAATAATACCTGATCTAGAGGTTTTGAGATATAGGATTCATTCAAGACTATTCTTTTAGACTTCTCAAGGAAAACAACAAATGGATCTTGGAATAATACCTGATCTAGAGGATTTGAGATATAGGATTCATTCAAGACTACTCTTTCTTCCACTTGGCTATATTTGGGACCCCCCTGGTAAAGCAACTCTTCTTCATGATCACTTGAGCTATCAGACTCATCACATATTGTAGTTTAGTTCTCTTGCCAGGCTGATGTGTTTTGATAAGGCGGGCTGAGAACTGTGTGAAGGTCATCAGGTTGATGAGCAGGGATACACTTCGACAGTAAATTATCTTGAAAGGATAGTGTGACAACTCTCATTTGTTTCTTAACCTCTACTTCTTCATCTGCAATTTGTAACTCAATGGAAATTGGTGGTTGCAAATCTGGAGTTAAGGAAGATTCCATGCTCGAAATGACTTCTTCAACCATTTCAGGAAAAGGCTTCTCATTTACAACATGCTCAGGAATTTCATCATCCTCCTCAACCTCATCATCAAAGCTGAAAAACTGTTGATTTCCAATTATGTGAATGTTATCTCTGATGGACTGAAGTGAAGTAGAGCAAAGAGTCTGAGACTCTTCACTTACTTCTAAACTCTCAAGGCTCTCCTCATCAGTGTCATAGATGACCTGTATTGGCTGCTCACTTTTCTCAAGTTTATGAAACTGAGCTTCCTCCCAAAAATAAAAAACTGAGTATTCTGCAAAGTTAGCTTCTGTTTGGAAATCATAATCATCAACATATTTATCAAACCTTAGAGAATCATTAATATAAGTAATGTCACCAGCCATGCATATTGGACTATCAGATTGCTTTTCTTCAAATTGATTTACAAATCTATTTTTTGACTTATGATATGCAAGATTAACAGGAGAAAGATCAGAAAATTTTTGGTTATATGAAGTTTCAGAGGTTGTCTGCATGTTTATAAGTTGATCTATTTCCTCTTCAATTAAAAAGGGAGGCATTTTCATTTCTCTACAATAATCCTCTTTCTCTTGGGAAATTTGATTTGAAGGATGAATGTCTTTTTGGGCTCCACGTATGAGAGATGATGAATCATCACTTATGCCCTTAGAGATATCCTGTGGGTTCTCCTTCATTTGCTGCTTGTTTTCATATTCAACCAATTCTTTGTGATGTTGAGGATAGTTAGCATGTAATTCATGAGTTTTTTCTGATAGATTTTCAGGAGGCCAATTTGCTTTTATGAACTCAAATGACTCCCAGCATAAAGGTAGAGATCCTACAGGTTTTACTTTATCTTCTATCTCAGATTTTAATTCAACCTTACTCAACTCTTCTTGATGCTTGGGATAATAAACATGGATTCATGAGTTTCCTCTGATAGATGCTTAGGGGGCCAGTTGGCTTTTATGAACTCAAATGACTCCCAACATAAAGGTAGAGACCCTACAGGTTTTGATTTATCTTCTATCTCAGATTTGAATTTCTCTTCAATCAGCCCTTCTTGATTTAGGTGAGAGCTAACTTGTGCAGGGTTTTCCTGAATAACTGCTGAGAGATCTTTAGGGTGCAAATTTTCTTTCAAAGTCTGGAATGATTTAAAGCATAAGGGTAGATAATCTAAAGGTTTTGATTCTTCTTCCATTTCAGAATCTGTGATTTCAAAATGGCTGATAGTTTCTTCAGGGCATTCCTCTATGTTTTTATTTGCAACTTTCCCATTTGGCACATTTTTTTTATAACTCTTGTCTTGTGATAGTCGAGTGTGTTCAACTTGAGGAAGAAGTGTAGGTTGGTTTGAATAAGCAGTGTTAACCTTGTGTTTTTATTTTGAAGATTTGCAGGAAGGGCTTGTAAGATGGGAGGTAAAACCAGAGGCTTGTATCTTTCTGGGACCTTTGTGGATATAGGTAGTGTAAAAAGAGGTTCGTGACTATTTGAGGTTTCAGCCAGAGTGGGAAAGGTAGCATGAGGCTCATGTTTTGCTAGGTTTTCCATAGGTGAATCTAGGGTAAGCATAGGTGTACAAGCCTGCTCATGGTCTGAGATTTGAGGCTTAGCTTTTTGAGGTTTGAGATCTTTCCAATGATTAATGTAGATCTCATCGGTGTATTCTTGATCAGGCTCAAAGTAGGATAGAACATAGTTACAGATAAAGACAATAATTTCTTGAATCCAACTAAGGCCTGAGTGCTTTTTCTTTCTAGGATGACCAGTCATGTTTTAGGTTCTTCCTCCAGTGGAGTCTTTAGGTCTATTGGGAGTTGTGGAGTCGCTAGGTGGAACTTGGTTGTTTTTGTAGAGATGTAGCTATGGTCCACCACCAGTAACTAATCTGGAAATGTTTTTAAGGTTTTTATGAGTTTTATGTGCAGCCTATGGTTTATTAAAGTATTCTAAACTTGTTTCATCACTTTGCTAGGGTGGTGATATCAAAAAGAGTTTACTCTAAATGATCTCATGGACTGCTTGCTTGTTTAAATATCTAAAGGACTAAAGAGTCTATAAGAGTTTGCTAGACTGTCATGTACTCAGTGTCCCACCATCTCCCGCTATGTTAGTGAGCGATGGGATAGGTTGATCGGATAGTAACCTAGAGTTCGGTAAAATAGTAAGGCCTACTGGAGGCTAGTGGAGTCGCCAGGTGGAACTTGGTTGTTTTGAGATATGTGTGTATGGTCCACCACCAATATTGACAAAAACCAATCTAAGGGAGTGTTTTGGGGTTTTTTGAGTTTTATGTGCCTACGAGGTTTGGAAAAGTTTCCTATAACTGACTCATCATTTTGCTAAGATGGTGAAAAAGCTAGCTTCTACTCTTCAAACAACACTTAAGTTTTCTAAGTTTGATTGAGACTTCGAGAATTCTAAGGTGTACTTAGATTTTCACTAACTCGGAAGGTCCCACCGTGATCGTTACTATGTCAGTGAGCGGTGGGATAAGTCAATCAGATAGTATTCTTAAGGCTGCTAGAATGTCTAGGGAAACCAAGTTTGTTTATTACTCAGAGTCCCACCGTGATCGCCATTATGTTAGGTTCCCGTGATTTGGCTGATTGGCAAGCCAAATGATAGTGTAACATCAAACCAAGCTTTGGAGCCCGAGGACCTAGCCTTCCTAGACTCAGAGAGGGCTCTCTCTATATGCGTAAGGGATATCTGTGTGTTTGTTTATTGTGTTCTGATTTTAGGCTAGTTATGAAGTAAGTTTTTGATTTTTTGTTTTTTAAGTTGTGAGGGATGAAACTGATCAAAGATATAAAATAGATAACAAGATGTAGATTAACTGGGCTATGGGGTCAAAAGGTCAAGAAAGCTATTAGATGACGATACAAGGCTATTGAAGGGTCGATTTGATTCAAGGTAGAAAGGATCTTAGGGCAAAATGGAGTAAATGGACATCAAGTTTGTGAACAACAAAGAGTTTCAAGCATTACTGGTTCAATAGATAGCATAAACATGGTAAGGAAAACCCTTAATCATGCAACATGTAACTATAAACTAATCAACACATAGAAACAAACATTCAAGCCATGCATAGAAGTATAAGACCCTCTAACTTTGGGAAATGGCTATCAGACTTTGGGGAAAACACATAAGACGGACTAACAACTCAAAACACTATGCCGGAACACCTAAACACAGTACTTCAAGTTATTGGGCACTTTGAACAACAATATTTGCATAGTTTTAGGCAAAGGGCTAGATCGGAACTAGGCCTCCTTGGTTCAAACAAAATGATAATCTAATCAGTCAAAGAGATAGTTTCATGGATGGGACTATGGACAGTCATAGGTAAGCAGGGCACACCATACATCCTACTCAACATGCATAGAACTATTAATGAAACTAGCAACAATATCCTCAAGTTATTAAAGAGCAGTTAAGAATTCTTTAATGCAACTAAGGAAGAAGAAAACATAAAAGCTATGAAGATTCAGGAATTTTGAGGTGCCTCCATGGGCATATCTCAAATTTGTTCTCTAATGATCTATAGCAAGCAAGAAACATGTATCATGAATGAAAACTAGAAGACAACAACAAAGCAAGAGACACTATACCATTCTACCATGTCATGGAATCCATCAACAATCCTTCATCATCCATCCAAGAAAATTCAAGAGGCAATCCAAAAGCATAACACAAGTATTTTCTCCAAAGCTCATATGACCATATATTGCTTCTCTTCTCAAGTTCAGCCTCCTATTACAATGAATCCTCTTGGAATATATAGGCCAAGAAGGAGGAAAACCAACCAAGGCAACTAGCTAGCCATTGGTTCAAAATAAATATCTAAACTTGTCCTTGAGGCTTTGCAAATCCCAAGGCACAAAATATCCCATAAAATATCTAAAAAATGCTAAAAAAGGGAATTAAATTGACTTTGCATCATTTTCCAAGTGCAAAAATAGCTAAACGCACATTTGGAAAAAGCAGATTTTAGAGGTTCAAAAATTACAAAAATACTTCAAATTTTCATCAGCAAAAGGTCCCCTGACTTGCCGGAAACATTTGGCAGCCTTCCCGGTGTCGAAACAAGGCTCATGGTAGCTCGTTGGAAAGCTCTGAGTGTCTAATTTCTGGCGCAACTGAAATTTCTTCAATCTGATGCCCAGAAGTCCTCCAAATCTTCACCTGTGTGTAAAAAGCCAGAAAAATTATAGTCTGCTGATAGACCGGGCAGAGTGTGCAAAAAGAGAGCCTTTTTCGCCGTTTTGAGGGGGCAGATGATCTCCAAATGCTCTGAAAATCGCTGAGGACATGCTCATGAAATTATGGCATCCGATGATACCATTCTCCTCCCTTGATGAATCCTCAAAATGAAATGGCGAATTTATGAGTTTTTGATCAAAAACTCAAAAATGCCAAAAAACCAAAAGTTGTCAAAATGGGCCCAAAATTGGTGTGCATGACCCTCAAGGGTCCTTGGCAACATGTTCTGAAGCTTGGGCCCAAACTCCAAGTTTAAAGGTGTCTTTCTTTCTTTTCTTCTTGAGACTGCTGTTCTTAATCATCATCCTTATGCTGCTGCTCAAACTACTGAGTTGCTGCTGTTCAGTACTCTCCTCCTCGGTTTCCTGTTGCTGCTCATCTTCACCACTGTCGTGTTTTAATCAAGGTAAAATGGTTTCAGATGCTGTGTGAGATGCCCTCCTTGCTATTAGGTTTTTATTTCCTCCCAGAACATTGTTTTTCCTTCCTTTGTATGTCACTCAAAAGGTAGAGTCAATAACCATCACATAGTCAGCAAAAGGAATAAACACAGTCAAAAAGGTCACCGTGTTATAGGGAGAGTCATCAAGCTCCTTGTGTTGATGTGAGCACAACAGCCATAGTGATTACCGTTATAGCATCATTTCTCACCTTCATATGATTCATGATTGCTTTTATGGCTTTGGGCACCCATTCCTACAGACTTGGACAAATTCACTAAAAAACAGTGTAAAAGTCCCCATACGCGATTATGCCCAGACTTTTCCGCGTGTATACGTGAGTCCACATGCACTTTTCCGCGTATGCCATTAAAATCATTAAAAAATATATAAAAATTCCCTATTTTCGGGCTGGATTGATGGTTACTCTAGTAGTTCAACCACCCCAGCACGAGGCCAACTGTTTCCAACTGTTGAAACTACTTTGAGGGAGTATAAAATCCCCTCATGTGCATGGCCTAAGGGAGAGAGAGAAATTATTGATATTATACTCTGTTGGTATTCCCTATGCAAGTTCAATTCGTGCCTCCCCAGACTTCCCAGCCATTACAAGAAACCTTTGTTTCTTGAGATGCTCATTCCTTTATATGTCATCTCGTATGCACCAGTTCGGAAGGAATCTTAGCGAGGCAAGGGTGGGACGGATCCGGACGACGGTCTGCTCGAAGATCGTGGAAGGATTCAGGTGATCTCTCCACTCGTTATTTCTGTAAATTCTATTTATAATACAGAAGTACCATCTTGTTCCCGAAATATACGTGTTAGTGTCTGCTTACATATATGAGAATATTGTTATTTACATTCATTATGGTTTATCTCGATGTTTTATATGGATTTCACTAACACGATATTTCGGAACAAGATGGTGACTTTATTACTTTATTACTTTTTTTCTTTATATTTCGCATTGAAGTGGAAGACATATATTTTATCACTGGTCTCTCCCGGAGGGGAGAACCAGTAGACTTGCACGGGAAGCCCCTAGGAGGGCTAACCGTGGAAGATTATGTCCACGTGTATTGCGTAGAGGGTTCCAAGAAAGTTGGAACTCAGATTGCTATTAAAGATTTACGGGATTTGCACATGAAAATCCTCCTTTTCACCATTGGCAGAGTGGCAAGATCTGCCTCCCTACATCAGGCGTCCAGGACGCAAATGAGCATAGCAGTAGAATGCTTGACTCATGTGTATGATTGGTGCACAGCCCTTTTACTGAACATGAAGCAACAGTTGACCTCAATCCGCCAAGCAAAGACCAAACACTTTGGGTACAGTACTATTTTGATGACATTCTTCTTTGAGAAGATACCAGCATTGAGACCCAGAGTTATCTCTACCATCAGTAGCCCGAGGGACCCAAGAATTGCCCGTTGGGCGGACATGATGAAGAGATTAGGGGGAAGTGAAGTTCCCCGGACCACTTGGGACGATGAGTTCTTCCTTTGGTGGGGAGAACAAATCATCGAAATGGATGACTATCCCTATGCCGGGATGGACTTCCGTGGAGATCCAGATCTAGTTCTTCCACCAGGCACAGCATGGGGTACAGTCGGTAAGTTTGCAAAATTTTTTGATTTATATAATTTTTTGGATTTTTTCAAATATGTATGAAAAAATGAAAATAAACATGTTTTTGATTGGATTCATAATGACTGACAATGTAAACATGATCATGATACAGATATTGGACCAGTGCGACCTGAGGGTTTCTTGTGCCACAAGCGCCGCAGGGGCGAAGCAGATACAGTGGATTCAGATAGGACCCTCCAGGCTGTGCAGAGGAATTTGGAGGGGTTAACCCGCCAAATACCTATGGCTGCCGTGGAAGACCTGCCGGAAGCCATCCAGAGACGGGTGGTAGGAGTGCCCCGAGATTGGGTATGATTATTCCGCCGAGTTGCCACCGCGGTCACGTTCTATAGGAACACGACTTCTGGGCAGGGACCTCAGGAGTAGACAGATATTATGTATTAGATGATTGTATATTCTTTTTTGAGACTGAACATGATCGGGCATAAGCCCAAGTTTTGTATGACCTTATGGATCCAAATTTTTGTAAAGTTTTTGAACACTCTGATGATATATATACAGTGATATTTGATGTGATGTGATAAATGTATCAAATGTATGATGTTTTTGATGATTAAATTTTATTGTATGGAATGATTAATATGCCAATCAATTGCTTGATTAGCTAATGAGTCTGCTAACCAGTTTTCAGCTCGAGGAATATGAATGAAAGTTAAAAATTGAAATGATCTTTGTAACAAACGTACCCTCAAGAACAACCGTAATAAAAATGGGTCACGAACCCGATAAGTATTGTTCAACTACGACACCACCAGCTGAGAGTCCAAGAAAACTACCAACGAATCAACACCCAAAGATATTGCCTCTGAGAGTAGATAAACAACTGCAGTGTATTCTGCTATATTATTGGAAGCAGGACCAATGCAGACCCCTCTTGATACTAACAACTGACCGGATGGATAATGAAGCACCCAAGCCGCGGAAGCTAAGTTCCGGGTGTGTCTACTAGCACCATCGACGAAACCAAAATGACTCATGACATCCAACACAACCTGCCAAAGCAGATCAAAAACATCACCAACTCATCAAAGATCGAAAATCAACCAGATATGTACAAAACAAAAACTACTATATACAAAAGCAATATGCCAGGCCAAAGCCTAGGCATAATACTTCTTCAAATAGAGCCCATTTCGGGGCTCCGGCAACTCGTTCCCTTCGAAATCAACCAAGGTATACGCTCCTTTCTTAAGGAATTTTTTAACGATGAAGGGGCCATACCACATAGATTTAAACTTTCCTGCCCCCAGGGCATCTTTTTCTTGGGCATAGACCAAGACAAGGTCACCTTCCGAAAAAACCCTGGGTTTGACCACCTTATCGTACTGAACTTTAACTCGGTTTTTATGTGCTTCATTCATCGTGGCGGCATCCGGACGCTGCTCATCGAGATGTTCCAGATGAAGGAGCCGTTCTTCAAGACTAGAAGTGTCAGGAAGAAGTTCAATAGCTAACTTAAGAGAAGGAATCTCGCATTCAATGGGAAATACGGATTCCAACCCATGTACTAGCTGAAACGGAGTAAAGCCAGTTGTAGTTTTCACTGACGTCCTGTATGCCCAAAGTGCAGGATATAGCATAATATGCCAGTTGGATCTAGCTTTATCAATTGTCCTTTGAAGAACTGTCTTCAAGGATTTATTCACGGCTTCCACTTGCCCATTGGCTTGAGGATAATATGGAGATGAATGCTCCTGCCGGAAACCCAATTTGAGAGCCAACTCAGCCATCATACTATTCTGAAAATGACTGCCATGGTCAGTGACAATCTCTCTAGGAATACCGAAACGAGCGATAACCTGGTTGAAAAGGAAAAGAGCTGCAGTCTCACCATCATTCCCAAAAGTAGGCATAGCCTCGACCCACTTCGTAAAGTAGTCTACTGCTACAATAATGTACTTGTGACCTTTGGCCGAAGGCGGGTTACAAGTAGTATAATCAATACCCCACTTTGTAAAGGGACCGACAGTAATGACTGGAAAAAGCGAAGCTGGATGAGCGCGCATTTTTCGAGTATAGACTTGACACGGATGACACTTTTTGACCAATTCGATACAATCCTTGAAAATCGAGGGCCAAAAGTACCCAGCACGCAATATTTTTTGGGCTGTAGCAAGTCCAAATAAATGACCCCCACAAGCTCCACTATGGGAATCATTCAGCACAGCCTCAGCTTCTTCGAAAGTCAAGCAGCGTCTCAGGATTGAATCAATCCCTCGACGGTATAAAGCATCACCAATAATCAAATAATTCTTGGCCAAGTGACGCAACTTACGACGCTCATCTTTCGAGAAAGTAGAGGGAAACTTCGTAGTCTGGAGATACACAATGATATCTCCGTACCAAGGATCCTGTGAAGAGATAAGAAACAAATGTTCATCCGGAAAGGATTCATCATAGATCATCTCCTCCCCACAGGGAAACTCAGAGATCAATTCCGCGAAAACTAATGATTTCTTGGACTTGGAAGACATAAACTCAAGATCAAATTCCTGTAAAATCACAATCCATCTATTGTATTTTCCCCCAATCACTCGCCTACTGAGGACAAACTGAAATGGATTGGCTGCTGCCAAAACATAAGTTTTTCGAAGAATAATGTAATGCCGGAGTCGCTGCACAGCATGAACTGCTGCTAAAGCTAACTTTTCTATCGGAGTGTACCGGAGTTCAGGTCCTACCAAACCTCGACTAAGGTAGTATATAACATGCTCTGCAAGAGCATAATCCTCCTGAACCAGAACCATACCGATGGTAGCGTAGGTCAATGATTTTTTCAAAGCATCGAACGAGCGTTGAGCGAAGTCATCCCAAAGAAATGGAACTCCCTTCTTCAACAATCTCATAAATCCCTTTGTAACTTCAGCATAATTTACGATAAATCTCCGAAGAAAATTAGACTTCCCTTGTAGACTTTGAAGCTGACGAATTGAGGACGGGGGAGGCAACCGAAGTATTGCCTCAACCTTGAAGGGATCTACCCTTATCCCTTCCCTAGACACAATGAATCCCAATAGCCGACCGGATGTAACCGCGAAAACGCACTTGTTCGGATTCAATCTAATCTTATAGAACCGACATCGTTCAAATATTTGCCGGAGGTGACTAGGATGATCCATCCTCTTTCGAGAATGAGCAGCTAAATCATCTAAGTATGCCTCGATAATCTTTTTGATGTCGTGGAAGGCGTATGACATGGCCCGCTGAAAGGTAGCCCCAACATTTTTAAGACCAAAAGGCATCTTCTTGTATGCAAACGTTCCCCAGGGACAAATAAATGCAGTCTTATGTTGATCTTCAGGACGGATAGTAATTTGATTATATCCGGAGAAACCGTCCATGAAGGAGAAAATCTCATTACCGGCACACTCATCAATGATCTGATCGATAAATGGTGTGGGGTAATTATCTTTAGGACATGCTTTATTGAGGTCTCTGAAATCAATGCAAACTCGAATTGTTCCTTGTTTTTTATCTACGGGAACAGGGTTTGAAACCCATTCAGTCAAAGGAACAGGGAAAATGAATCCTACCTTGGGCTAATAGCGAACTTTGACTTTGATAGTTGCCGCTTTTCTAGGATTGGACTGACGGCTTTTTCTCACCGGCTTAGAGTTTTCATACGTCTCGATCTCATGCCGGACAATAGATGGGCCTATTCCGCATTTCCTCATAAGACTGGGAAGTGAATATATCCCATCACTCTTGAAGAGGCAAAAGCAGAATTGAATCTCTCATAGTGATATTCATCGAGTGAAGATACTCCAATAATATTGGGATCCCTGGAAATGTTCACCAGGATAGTAGGAGAAATCACAGCCATGTTCCCTTCAGCATAAACCTGTGTTGGTGCTAAAGGGTTCAAGACTAGGTGAACAGGACTAGGAGACTGAGGACTTGGAAAGCTTGTTTCAACTTCGCTCAAGTCAGGTAAAAAGTAAGACCGATGATGCAAGTCATCCCACGGTCTATCTATACCAGTCATGGCTTCTAGGATGGCCTCTTCAGATGGAAGAGTAGTATCAAGGCAATCCTGGGCAGAAGAAGAACTAAGTGTCCAAGACGGAGCCACATCTCCATCCAACTCTTCCGGTGACAGAGGAGCTGGGATGGATTCTGCAGAGTCAACAATAGACTGATAAGCAATCTCAGCTGCAGAAATAGGAAATGCCATTCCACCCACTTGACCTTCCGCTAATGTGGCAGTAGGGGAAGGTAAGGTCCAAGGGTCCGAAAAATAATGAGTTCTGAAGAACTCTCTTCGAAGAGGATCCTTGGAGGATGAAATTGCATTAATATGAACCGTAGGAGGAGGAATATCGAAAGTACCCATCAAGGAAGAATACATTCCAACTCCTAAATTCTCAACAGGCGCCTTAGAATTATCCAACTTAGGAATAGATGAGTCAGTAGACACATTCGGGTCTACAGGAGGACAGTCCAGTTGATCCACTATAACAATCCTCCCTTCGTGGGGGAAACATATAATGCGAAATAATGAGGATGCAATGGCATCCATCTCATAAATCCAGTTTCTCCCCAACAGAAGGTTGTAGTCCAAGCTTGCATCCACTACCTCAACTTCTATATTGACAGTTTTTCCCCCAACACAGATGGGCAAAGCTGGGACAATACCATGGGGTCTGTGAGAATGACCATCGAACGCAGTCAGAACAGTGCTAGATGGAACAGCTTTGGGAGATCCAAGTGTCTTCCAACATGCGAGAGACATCACGCATGTGGAAGCACCCTCATCAACAACCGTCCGAAAGATGTTACACTTCCGGTACGATGATTTAATATGAAAGGCCATGTGATGAGGAAGTCTCTTCTTAAAATTAGTCATATCAAAAGTAATCAGAAGAGAATTTTTCGGATCAATAGCCCCAATGGCAGTGAGCAAAGCACTGCGCTGAGCTGGACAAGACTGGAGTACCTCTAAAGCTGACATAGCACAAGGACTCTGCGCCAGATCTTCCACAATCGAGTAGTTCTGGGCAGCCCTAGCATTTGGATTAATCGTTGATCACTTAGAAGATGCTTTGGGCATCCGAGGCATAGACTCAACAGTAGGCTTCGTAATGTGAAGCGGCTCAGTAGCATCAGGAACTTCCTTAGCTTTCGAAGACTCTTCTCCGCCATAATCACAGGATCTCGTAGCGATATCCGCGTGAGAACTCATCATGAAAATGTTCAATGGAATTTCCCCTTCCTGGGTGCCCCCAGAGGAAGCCCCAGGATTTTGGTTCGCGCCAACAACTAATTGCTGCCCTTGGGGAAAAGGGTTTGTTAACACAACCTGGGAACTAGAAGAACCCTGCTGGGCTAACAAGCGCTGCGCATCCTGAATTTTAGGGCAAAGGTGTGTAAGATGGTCTCCAGCACATAGCTTGCATGGAAACTTCACTTTCCTTTTCTCCTTTGGACCCTCACCAACATGCTCGTTGGTTTTATTTGCATTACCCTTCCCGTTCTTGCCCTTTTTCTTATTATTTCATCCCTTCTTCTTCCCTTCGGATTGTTGATTTCCTTTGGGATCAGAAGCTTGGACAACATTTATGGACAAAGACTGGGAAGGTGATGACTCAGCAGGCACAGCCTGACCAGAAGGAGCAGATTGTAAAGACAACTGCTGCAATTGAGAAAGCAGGCTGGCTGCACCACTATTGATCGATCCAATCAGTCCGTCACCATGAGGATCGGGCTTAGTTTTCGACAAATCTAATTTGGAGAGAGGAGAATTGGGCAAATACTTGTGAAGGACCCCAGACTGAGAATATATCAACTCTAGCTGCTGGGCCCTAAAAATGGCCTGCTCCTTAGAAATACCCCAGAGAGGGATACATCTTTCGAAATATCTGACTGCAGGGATTTGAGAAACCATTCCAAAATGAATTCACCTGGAATATGAGCTTTAATCAACCTCTTCCTTCTTCTCCATTCCTGGATGTGATCAGAAATGTGGGTTGCATCGTCCTGTTTAAAATTGGCTAGGAGTTCAGTCCCAACATCATATCGGACAGGCAACTGGAAATGGTTCAGAAATGTAACAGCCAGTTCTCCAAATGTAGCAAAACTGCCCCCAGTTAGCTCAATATACCATTTGGCAGCGTTTCCAGTTAGGGTGCGTTGAAATAATCTCAACCTAATCAAATCATCGATCAGGGAGTTCGAAGAACACCATAAATGGAAAGTGGTAATGTGGTCAGCCGGATCTTCTCCATTCTTACCTTCAAACTTTGGAATGTCTGAAGGAAGTTTGGTGGGAACCGGAGGCCACCCCGGACCATAACGAATCGGATCATTAGTCAACTTCGACAGATCTGGCAATTTTAACGTTGCCAGAAAAGGTAAGCGAGGTGGAGCCTGAGGATTCCATCCTTGATGGGATGGATTCCCAAAATTCTGAAAAAAATACCCTGGATTTGATGAGGCACCAGGTTGCCAAAAATAATTCGTAGAAAAAGGAGAAGAACCTCCTCCCCACGCCGAGTTACCAAAACCCAGACCAGTTCCCCCCGCTGAAGTATGAAATGAAGAGGAGAGCCCCTGATAGGGGTTCCAAGCATTAGAAAGAGGAGAAAAGGTCTGATAAGCACTCGACGAAGGGAAAGAAGTATTCCCTTGATGACCTGCGTAAAACTGATTCCCTGCCCCCGCTGTAGTGAACACAGGGTTCCACCCTGTAAAAGTAGTCGAACTTTGCCCCCCAGACCAAGGGTTGAAACTCTGGGTCTGAGAAGTAAACGGAAAGGACCCTAAAGAAGGATTCAAACTAGGAATGTGTCCAGTTCCGAAGGGGAACCCTTGAAAAGAAGCTGATCCACTAGCCATGGAAGACATGGGTGTAGATCCAGCTGCAGCAGCGGAAAAGGAAAAAGAGGGATTCCCACTAGTGGGCATCCCTGAACAGAAGGGACCAGAATGAGAAGCATGTGCTTGGGTGAAACCAGAGCCAAACACAACAGCACTAGAAGCAATCGAAGATAAAGCAATAGTGCCCCCTCCTTCAACAGAAGCAGGAGTCTGAATGCCTGCAGCACTCACAGCAGAAGTCGCGTTCCCAGTCGTGGCCATCGAAAGGTATGAATAATACGGAGGATCTTCTGGTCTCTCTGACTCAGGTCCGATGTATTGAACAACGAACGGATAATCAGGAGGAAGAGGAGATGGACCTGACCCAGGAGGTTCAGGTAATTCCTAGATTTGAAAATCTTCTTCCTGAGGAAATAAAACTCACGAGGTGAGCGAAACGCTCCTCTCGAAACCGACACCAGAATAAGCTATGAAACCTTCAGACCCTTGTGGAGGATCTCTCTCCACTACGTCAGACATCACCGGGTGGTAACCACCTACTAAATCACTCCTACGCCTTCTCGAAGAAGGCTCTGGACTCTCGGGAGATAACCCCCGGATTCTCCTCGATCGACGAGGTGCTTGATCAACCAATTTTATAGATTTTAAATTAGACTCAAAAAAGTGAAAAGCTAGGCAAGCTAGGAGCAAAGAGCACTCACTATAAGAAAAATCCCTGAGATACAATCAAGCAAACAACCTTCAAGTATTTCCGCTCCGGGTGATGAGGACCGGACACCAAAATATAGGAAAGCGAAATATAGGACCTCCCGAAAGCAGTCTGGGATAATTACGGCCCAGAACAACTAGCGAAGGTATCAGAAAAAGTTACGACGACCTCCAAATGACAGCCTTTGCTGGCTCAAGCACCCAAGCTTCGCAAGGGCACCCCCCAGAAGTACTGCTGAAAGTGATGCGACGTCTGGCTCAGGTACCACGGGTATTCCCCCCCACAGTCCCCTGTGTGGAACCTAGGAGTGGCAACTATGGGCACCAATCCGTGTCAGAAGCCGGGAGGTACGGTCTTGAGGTCAGATTCAGCTAATCAGAGAGGGGGTATCCCTCTTCTCAGCCTTCACTTCCCCTCGCGCTTGACTCTCTGGAGGAGAGCTTTCCCGGTCCACCTAACGGAGTTGGATTTCGCTCAATTAATCAACTTCTATGTTTTGTTTGAAAGGCCTTGGAGAGTTAACTCTCCACTCACCTAATCCAAGGCCCTACAACCTAGCTAGTTGGTGTATGACACTTAGAAAACTTTCTAGTTGATTTTAAATTATATCACTTATTTTAATGGGTTGTTATGTTAAGTCACAAGGATGCGGAAATGAAACTTATGATGTTTTGACGCAGAAAGAAATTAATAAAAACCAAACTACATGCAAATGCAGTTATTGTCTTTCGATGAAAAGCAACTTCTACACGGGTTCTACGAGATTAAAAATTGTATTTTTTTCTTTTCAGATAGCAAACTCACACTCACAAAAACTATGAAAGTGACTAAATGTTTAAATGCACCTAATGCAAATCACTACAAGCATGCAAATCCTAAGATGCAAATCTCCTAAAGCAGAGTGAAATTTCCCAAAATTCCTTCAGTTTTAACTCTTCTTGGTTGTCCAGAAAGCTAGTTCCCGAAATCAAGAACTCTTAATATGAAGACACCAAAAACGCTTAAAAACAAGAGGAAGAAATGAATGACAACTCCCTTCCAATTATCAAGCCAAAATCCAAAGGCAAGAAACTTCAACCAAGCTTCAAAAGACACAAAGAAATGAAAACAAAAATGCAAAAACAAAAGCAAACAACAAAGAAAAATGTTTTTTGAGCTTTTGTGTTTTATAAAAGAGTTCGAAAAGACCAAGTAAAACTATAAAATTTCAAGCCAAACAACACTGAATTTCAAGCAAAAAACTTCCAAAATGCTCCAAATCTTATAGGGCTAACTAGTAGCAAGATCAATACGAGCAAAAGAAGACAAGAAAACTCAGCCACTCAGCCTAAAATAATAGTGCAACCTTGCCGCAAACAAAAACTCCAAAGAACCAAGAAAGACTCTTCAAAAGTTGCAACAAGACCTAGCCAACTGAACTCAAGAAAACCAATCAAGAAACGGGAAAAAATCGTAGTGCCAAGCAAAACACAAAGACAGGAAAGAGTAAATGAGCAGGAGCTCTCTGTTCTGATGAAGCAGAACAACCAAGAATGCCCAGAAAGTGATCTTGGTACTCAAACCAGAAGTGCCAGCACAAGAAACAACACTTTGCCAAAAAGACTAGTTTTCAATCAAACGAAAGAGAGAAAAGACCAAAGACCACCTTCTTCACAATCCAGAGGGTACTAAGACACTGCAGGAACAGGTCTCCACAGACAGAAAGGACTAAAAAGCCAAAGAATCCAAAATTTCAAAATCTGCCTAGGTATACGCTACTTCACAGTTTAGCAACAAGCGTGCATACGCGACTGTGCTAAAGGAAACACGCGTATACGCGAGTCCCTTTAGACAAACTTGCGTGTATACGCGACTGTGTGCAGAAAAAAGCGCGTATACAAAGGTAAATAATGAAAAAAAAACAAAAAGGACAAGCCTGGATAAGAAACCAGGACTTCAATCTGACTGAGAAAGAGTAAACTGGACTGCAAATAAAAGTTAAAACTGTTGGGAACCTATCAAACAGCTGAAACCACCCAACAGCGGAATCACAAGAATGCGATCCCCAGCGGAGTCGCCAGTTCTGTTTCGGGGAAAATCACCCTAGAGGTTTGTTGGGCTTAAACCTCCACAGAGCAGGGGCATGCTACTTAAGAAGGACTCACACAACCATACATGTTCATGAAAAACTAAATAGAATAGAATGAGGAAGTTACCCGTAGGTCCTACGGTTGAAGCAGATCCCGCGGGGTCCAAACCCCCAGCAACCGTCCTTCCTTCTTAACCTGAAAGACAAGAAGAAACAAGCACGAAGAACTGGTTGTACAGCATATATCTACTCTAAATGTTAGTGAAATCCATATAAAATATCAGATAAACCATAATGAATGCTTAAATAACAATATTCTCATATATGTAAGCAGACACTAACACGTATATTTCGGGAACAAGATGGTACTTCTGTATTATAAATAGCATGTACAAAAATAACGAGTGGAGAGATCACCTGAATCCTTCCACGATCTTCGAGCAGACCGTCGTCCGGATCCGTCCCGCCCTTGCCTCGCTAAGATTCTTTCCGAACTGGTGCATACGAGATGATTTATAGGGAGATGAGCATCTCCAAGAAACAAAGGTTTCCTGTAATGAACTGGGAAAGTGCAGGAGGCACGGGGAATCAGTGTTGGATAGGGAATACCAACAGAGTATAATATCAATAATTTCTCTCTCTCCCTTAGGCCATACACATGAGGGGCTTTTATACTCCCTCAAAGTAGTTTCAACAGTTGGAAACAGTTGGCCACGTGTTGGGGTGGTTGAACTACCAGAGTAACCATCAACCCAGCCCGAAAATAGGGAATTTTTATATATTTTTTAATGATTTTAATGGCATACGCGGAAAAGTGCATGTGGACTCGCGTATACACGCGGAAAAGTCTGGGAATAACCGCGTATGGGGATTTTTACATTGTTTTTTAGTGAATTTTGTCCAAGTCTGTAGGAATGGGTTTATGAGAAGCCATAAAAGCAATCATGAATCATATGAAGGTGAGAAATGATGCTATAACAATGACCTGCACCGTGTTGGGACAAGAGATAAATAAGGGGTGATTTTCATGGATATTTCTCGTGAACAAAATGTGTTGTTGTTCCAATCCCACTAGATATTGTTGATTAGAATGCATGGGAAACCTTTATAATAATATTCCATCATGTTGTGTAACTAAGTTTTGAAATTTTCTTCCAAGCTTAGATAGGACCACGAGCCTATCATGTTCAATTTTGCAAGGGTCGTACTGGTGATGACCTACACTGTGTTTGGACAACTAGAGATAAATAAGTGTGAAGAAATATCATCATATGACTTTCATAAAGGATAGATGTTGGGGTGATTCATAAACTATCATGGATATTCCACTAGAAAGTTCATCATAACAGACCAGATAAAACTATATTTAAAAATGAATGAATAAGAGTTTGTGACAAGAAGTGTCAATGAGTTTCGGATGTGCTAAGGAGGGAGTGACCAATAACCCAAGATTCTCCCCCAACTTGTCAAACTTCCCCTTTGTTAGGAGCTTTGTCAAACTATTAACCATATGCAACTTTGTTAGAATGTGGTCCAACACTACCAACTCCCTAATGAACTTGGAATCTTAGGAAATTGTATTGAATATCAATGTGTTTGAAATAGTCATGACACATTGAATTTTCATAGAGCTTGATGTAACTTTGATTCTCACAAGAGACAATATTGGGCTTCAACAACTGATTGGTTGACTCTACAATCAAGTTGCAAATCTAGATAGCTTCATAATAAGTATATGAAACTTCCATATACTTTGCTTCAGTGGAACTGAGTGCAATTGTTGCTTGCTTCTTGTTGATTTGATGAAAATGATTTATAAAATGATAATAATGATGTTTAAAATGAGCCTTACGATGGTCTAATTATACACATTGATTGTTCACGAGGTGTAGGGGTATGTTTATAACATCACTGCCCTTGAAAGCTTTGTCTTGAAAGCACAGTAATTAGAATTTTATTTAGTTAAGCACATTTTTGTGGTGGAATGAAGTTTATCAGATATCTATTTATACTTTGTAGAGGTTTGACTTTGTTTGTCCTTTGAGTATTGGTGAGGTTTCTTTGTATTTTTTGCATCATAGTCTAAAGTCTTTTGACCTGATTGTTTAACATGAAAGCTTTATGCTTATTGGAAATATATTTGAAATACTTGCATGATCAAGAAACTATTATGGTTAATTAAATTACTAATTAGGTACTACAGAAAGAGGATGATGTTGAGAGGGCTTGCCTGGGTGACTCTGGGAGCAACCCGAAGGTGGTCAGACAAAGCTCTTCTAAGTTACAAATCTGAAGAGAAAAAACTGGTGATATATATGTGGTTGCTCAACCTGGGTTGTATGGAAAATCTTGGCAGAGAGTGTTTACCTTTCTGTGTCTTCACGAAAGTAGGTTGTCTGGTCACATAATAAGATCACTACATGTAGGTGATGGTTCTGTAGTAAGTTCTTAGCCTTATCTTCGGAATGGCTAATAGAGAGGATCAGGTTTGAATACAGGATATAATTCGATGAATTTGGAGATTTAGAGTTAAAGAAAAAATTGTGGTGATGTTTGGATGGGTGCTAATTTGTAGGGTTTTCCATTTTTATAATTTTCTTTGTTGTGCTTTCTACCATGCTACCTAGTTTCTTTCCTATTTCCCTAGCATTTTAACTTTTTTGATGTCTATCTCTCTATTGTTTCTTGCCCCATTTGAAATGTCATCCTTATTTGGTAGGTGTTTTCTTCAATATAGTGTGAATATTTTTCCATCACACAACTTCTGTGGGGTTTGTCTACGAAAATAGCTTGTAAGGCCCATTCATCAGGGTATTTGATGAAATGAAATGATTATCGATGATCACCAACTAATGGTACCTACAAAGATTTACTCTAACAATTCTATAGTTTTCCTATGCCAACAATTATACAACATTTTAACCTCATGAACTAGTCTCCTTTGTTCTCTTAGCTGATGCTATAAGCACTTATTGTTGTTGTCAAAGCTTTTACTCTCTAGTCCCATTGAGCTATTTCAGTTATTTGTGGACATTGATCTATTTTCATTTCATTTCTTCAATTTTTTCTGACTGTTATGCGTTACCTTTGGCCAATGCCTTATTTCTTACCTATGATTTTTCTGCATAAGCATTCCAGCCAGCCAGAGTAGCAGGGGTAGCAGGAGCCACTCAGTCCAGCCAAAGCCCACTAGGGACAACGCAGAGGCAGCAAGAGCCATGCAGGGTTGACGCAGGCCCAGTCATGGTAGCACAGGGGCATTGTAAGCCCTTCAGGTGTGACGTAGGCCCTTACTGAGCAGCACAGAGGCCGAAACAGGCCAGTCAGGCTGACGTAGAGGGATTCAGAGCAGTGTATTACTGCCATTTGTATTTCTCTGTTGGGTGAACTAGTTTTGGTGCCCAAGATTGTTGTACTTAGATTATGCATAATAATGAAAACCCTCTAGAGCTAGCTGCACTGGTTTTCATGCATTGGGTTTTTTACGGGGACAGTTGTCCAGAACATCCGTGTGTCACTTTGTCTATGAGCATGTTATTCAATATTTGATCTGTATGTGTAGGTTGCTAGTTGTATTTACTATTTACTTCGCTAATTTATTGAATATTTCAAAAATTAACTTGTAACTTAATTCAAGTAGGAGAAGTAAATCAAGATACTGCAATAGGGTTTCTTCGATTAAGAAATTTTCACATTCCCTAGGTCTAGCCCCATTAGGTCACCTAGGGCAACAATTTCCCAAGAATCTAGCTAGAGGAAAACTTCTATCTCCTAAAGGCAGCTGCGTTGTTGGGTTCCCTCACTCTCCTTAGAACTTGGGCCAATTACGATGGTGGAATCTCTGGATACCTCAAGCCCTAGCTCTAGGATCAAGTTTTGCCTAGGTGTTCCCAAGGATAGAACCTAGTAGGATCAATTTGACCTATTGAAGTAAAAACTCTTGTCTGATCCTTTCCCCTCACCTTTTCCAGGATAGGAACATCATTGGTTGCTAAATTCATCCCGGGCACAGGTTGAGTCCACTTGGCACCGTGGCCCCGTGTGGTCCATTTGGTGTCATCCCATTTGGTGTCAAGGCCTTTCATCAAGGTGTTAGTCATCAGTATTTTTCACTTGTTGGTGATGGCTAAATCCATAGCTGAGTTTTCTAGAAGCTGATCTCCATATGTCAATTTGTCATCTAGAAAACCCTCATAAAACTTTTTTCGCCCTCCTACTTTTCAGTCCGCCCATGTCAAGGTGAAACCTCATTATCACTATCCTATCTAGCTTTAGCCTACTAGTCTGCCCATCAGCTCTAAAAAGACAATCCAAGTTTGTTAAAAAAGCCTCCCTTAAGTTAGGAAGTGGCGGTTTAAGGCATATCACCCTTGGCAAACATCTAATAGCCAAAAAACCCCCATCTGCTACAGACCAGTCATAAACAGACCTTCCACTTTGCTAATGAAATTGATCACAGCTCTAAGTCGCGCCACTTACACACCCCTAAGTCTCAGCACTGCATGGACCACAGTCTCAAGCTGATTATTAGGTGTTTTACACTGTTTATGGATTTGACAAGCACGGGAAACATGTCATCATCTCAAAAGAAATTCCTTGAAACCCACAGCTTTAGAAGAACAGCGCACTCAATGTAAACATGAGCTTGAATACAACATCTGCGGGGTAAGGACTTACTCATCAAATTCTTACGGCTTCATGCAACCTAATAGCACGGTAGAATAAATACTACAACGTCGAAACGAGCTTGTAATTTGTCATGGCCAAGAACCTCCCCTTCATCGCAGAAGCGGAGGGTTAAGGCGCCTCCTTCATCCCAGTAAGCGGAGGGTGATGGCCAAGGTTGACTTGAAGAATTGCAAACCCATTTCTCTGAAACCAGTTTCTTTTTCCATGAACGATCGTGAGTGACACGATTTTACCGAAGCCATCATCGTTGCGGTAGAGGTAAAAGCATGGATGTTTTCAAGTTGGTTTGCACCTTCATCATCCATGAGAGAAACCCTGTCCAAACATATTCATCCAAACTCTCTACATTTTATTGAAGACGAGAAGATTGACAAAGCACGGATATTTTCTTAAGAGAAAGGGGCCTCCTTCATTCATAAGCAGATGGCCAGAACATTAATTGATTTTAAGGTATGTTTGATCAGAAAAACAAGGTAAGAGACCAATGGAAAGCAGGGGTTACCACTGCAATCCAAGGAGGTCAAGTTATCTCTTAACTGGTTTTTCCAAAAGAAAAGTAGTCTGTAGATCCAACAAAGCAAAATATTGAAGAAATAGTTGAGGATATGTGTCACTACACAAGCAGAAGATATAATACTGATTATGCTTCAAAGTACTGGTCTGCTCCATTCATAAACAAGTGCTTTTCAAATGTGCTTATCATAGCTGACACAGAAAATCTGGTTTGATCTCCTCAAGAGGCATCACCACTGAAAAAAATTGTTCATAATATGCAAAAAGAAGGTTTTGACATATTTTCAGGTCCTGGAGAATATCTTAAGACAAATATAGGTGTTCATTATCTGAGGGACAGAAACACCATATTGGTACACTTTGAAGCGAAAGGGAGGGGATAAGGAATTCTCTTTTCAAATGGACAAAGGTGGAAGAACTGGAAACCAAATGCTACAACACTTTCATCCACGGACGAAAGATGAGCAAGGACAGCCACGGCAAACTAAATCGGTTTCACAGTGAACAGAGTTTGACTTCTTATATATTTCATATAAGTGAATAGGTCAAGTCTTGTTAGAACTGTTTAGAAGCATGCATCCTTTTGCCACCATTATTCAAATATGGGCCCTTCATAACATATTCAAATTCATTTTGCTTTCCTTTCAAATGGATGAGGCAGTTGTTTAAAACAAGAGTCTTCCAAACCCTCTCAAGACAAACCCAAAAGGCATTAACTTGTTCATTTTCAAAGGGTTTAAAGACCGTTGCCTTTAACTTTTCTGCATTTCAAAACGGTGAACAAACTCCTCTTGCTATCTACAAAACTGGAGAAAGAGGTTATGATCGAAAAAACGAGTTTTTTTTTGGGTCAAAGGCTGCGCGGCGGCGCACAGGAATGAAATTTGCAAGGGCTATAACTATGGCGCGGCGCGCGGCGCACCTGTGGGTGTTGGTCCTATCAGCCCGACAGTGACCCAACGGCCCATTCTGCGCGATGCTTTCTACTATAAAAGTGTCGCGCACATTCAAACAATCAACACACCTCCAAATCAATCTTCAAGGTCGCTCAAAGCTTCTCAAAAGGTTTTCCATCGATTTATAGAGGTATTTATGCGGCCCCCTTAGTTTTCCAACAAAATTGTTAAGTGGTATAAGGGGCTAGAAAACCACAGTTTCAATTTTCGGTGTGAAAACGAAATGATGTTTTCCTAATTGACTGATGAAACATCAAACACCTGTCAGTTTTATTTTATTAAAGGACCATCAAAATACCCTCACTACCATGGTGAAGCAAGGTTGAAATTGTCAGCCATACGAATTGTTTGAAGCTATAAAAATCTACGATTTACAGTTGGAGGGTGTCTGGATCAATTTAGTGCAAGGATGCAATGAAGTATGAAGAAAGCAGTGTGTTGTTAGATTGAAGTTGATGACCAGTTGAATGCAATAAACACTGGCCTTTAAACACAAGAAACCTTGGACTGTGTTTTGCCTCTTGTTTGACTGAGTTTATATATCATTACATATTGATGAGCTGCATGTGAGGGGTTAGTGTTTTGATCAAAGGGGAGCTTCTTGGCATTGGACTGCTACAGGTTTTGTTACCACAGCATAAAAACTTTCCAAACTTTGTCACCATATCCATAAACAAGTGTTTTTTGCTATGGGGATATCCTTTGTTTTAAAAAATTGTGATGTAGTGTTCAAGTTTATTTGTTAAGTTGGTATTTAGAGGATGGAAAGGCAGTTTTCTAAAGGAGACAGGGGTTTTATATTGAAAAGGAGCCCAGAATTGCCCGTAAAAATGATAAGACATCATACCCCTGTTCTAATGAGTTTGTCAAACATGAAGAACATTCTAACTGTTGTAGCACAAAACACAAACTCTGTCAGCTGAGTGCACCAGTGAAGACAGTATTAAGGAGAGTTGATGTTCTTGTTTAAAGGTCTAGGCCTCCAATGACTTTGTTTGCTCAATATTGTCTTCCTTGATGGATGCCAGACCTTATAGAGATGCCCTCAGCACGACGTGAAAGGTGCGAACGGTCATTGAAGAGGAACACGGTATCTAAAATAAACAAAGCAGTGGGTTTAATTCCATGATAGTAATTATTATAGCATCATTTCTCACCTTGACATGATTCATGATTGCTTTGATGGTTTTGGGCACCCATTCCTACAGACTTGGACAAATTCACTTAAAAACAGTGTAAAAATCCCCATACGTGACTATGCCCGTACTTTTCCGCGTGTATACGCGAGTCCAGCTGCACTTTTCCGCGTATGCCATTAAAAATGATTAAAAAATATATAATTATTCCCTATTTTCGGGCTGGGTTGATGGTTACTCAGGTAGTTCAACCACCCCAGCACGTGGCCAACTGTTTCCAACTGTTGAAACTACTTGGAGGGAGTATAAAAAGCCCTCATGTGTATGGCCTAAGGGAGAGAGAGAATTATTGATATTATACTCTGTTGGTATTCCCTATCCAAGTCTGATTCCCCGTGCCTCCTGCACTTTCCCAGTTCATTACAGGAAACCCTTGTTTCCTTGAGATGCTCATCTCTCTATATGTCATCTCGTATGCACCAGTTTGGAAGGAATTTTAGTGAGGCAAGGGCGGGACGGATCCGGACGACGGTCTGCTTGAAGATCGTGGAAGGATTCAGGTGATCTCTCCACTTGTTATTTCTGTACATGCTATTTATAATACAGAAGTACCATCTTGTTCCCGAAATATACGTGTTAGTGTCTGCTTACATATATGGGAAAATTGTTATTTAAGCATTCATTATGGCTTATCTGATGTTTTATATGGATTTCACTAACATTTAGAGTAGATATATGCTGTACAACCAGTTCTTCATGCTTGTTTCTTCTTGTCTTTCAGGTTAAGAAGGAAGAAGGGTTGCTGGGGGTTTGGACCCCGCGGGATCTGCTTCAACCGTAGGACCTACGGGTAACTTCCTCGATCTACTCTATTTAGTTTTTCATGAACATGTATGGTTGTGTGAGTCCTTCTTAAGTAGCATGCCCCTGCTCTGTGGAGGTTTAAACCCAACAAACCTCTAGGGTGAATTTCACCGCTTGATCATCACCACCACCCTTGAAAATTTGAACATGATAGGCTCGTGGTCCTATATAAGCTTGGAAGAAAATTTCAAAACTTAGTTACACAACATCATGGAAGATTTATTAAAAAATTTACGGTAGGTCCCTATATCACTAGTATAGTCCTTATTATTGTTAGTGTAACCCCCTTATTGTTATTATTGTACCCTTGTAACCCCCATTTTGTTATTATTGTGCCCTTAAATTATTATTGTTAGGTCGGCTAGGTTTACATTGTGGCCCACTAGGATTACATTATGGCCCCATGGACTCCTATATATAGAAAGGAGGTTTTGTAAATTGTATCATCCAAGAATTGTGCATTTATGTAATGTATTGGAGGTTGCCCCCTCGAAGTGGCTTATTTCTAAGGCGTTGATATCTCTTTTCTTCTATTTTTGAAGCTGGTTACACAACATTTGGTATCGAAGCTTTGGATTCTAGGGTTTCGCTGCTCCAAACAGGTCATCGTGGAATTTTAGCTATAACTTTTTTTCTACGAAGTTTCAGAAGCTGAAATTGTTAGGGTGCGAAGCTGAAATCCTGAGGAAGATTGTCTAAACATTTCAGATCTTGGTTCGCAATATTTTGGGAGATATCATTTGTGTAATTTAGGTATTTTTTCAAGCTCCTAAACAGGTCATCGTGGCATTTTCGCTATAAATTTGTTTCTACGAAGGTTCAGAATCTCAAATTCGTATGGTGCAAAGCTGAAATCCTGAGGAAAGTTTTCAAAAAAATTTCAGAGCTTGGTTCGAAATATTTTTGGAGATATGATATGTGGAAGGTACTGGTTTTTCAGGCTCACGAAGATTTCATCTCAAAGAGGTGATCGTGGGAAAAGTTCAATAAATCTCTCTCTGGGCAGTGGATTTGAGTGCCGTAAAAAGTGGTCACAAGTACACGGACTGTAGTTTCTTGGCTATCAATTTTAGAGACAAAGGACGAAACAGTGACATGTGGAAAGTCCTACAAGTTTTCTCTACTAAACCAGTCCAAAATTAGGTCATTGTGGGAGATTGGACACAACTTTTTCTTGGGGAATCCAAATTAGATCAGACCTATGGCATTTGAAAGAAGCTTCAGAGGGCTACTACAGGGCTGAATTTTAGATATTGAAGATTTTCAATTACAGAGATAATTCAATTTCAATATCGAGCTCCTCAAAGCAAGTAAAAGGTGTGTATTTTTTTCCGAATTGCATAAGTCTTGTTTGAAGAATCAAGTTGAATTGATTCCAAGGGAATATTGTAGAATAGGTATCAATATTGGATTCTAAAATGGCGCATAAAAATAATTCAACACCCATTAAGCCTTCAGAAGGCTCTACCATGACTCATGAAGATGAAGAATTGCAACATGATCTATCAAAATTACAAGAGCAAGTGCAACAAATTTCACTCTCGCAAAGAGCAACAAAAAATGAAATGGAAGTTTTGAAGAAAGGCGTGGAAGTGAAGATGGACGGTTTGAAGAAAGGCATGGAAGCTAATATGGATGGCGTGGAAGTGAAGATGGATGGTTTGAAGAAAGGCATGGAAGCTAAGATGGATGGCGTGGAAGCTAAGATGGATGGAATGGAAGCTGGCATGGAAGCTAAGATGGATGATCTAAAATCAAACATCGAAGATTTGACAAAGTTGATACAAGAAAGGTTTCCTAATGGTGAAACGATAGTAGAAGAACCTCATGATGAGAACAAAATAAATGTTAATCATGATTTCATAAACTCTAATGTTGGCGGGAAGAACCACCATATTCCAAAAATGGATATGAGGAAGTTTGATGGAAAGGATCCTGTAACATGGATACTGCAGATGGAGCAATATTTTGATCTCCATAACATGCAAAACACACAAAAGGTACGCATTGCAACTTTACATTTAGAACAAAATACATTTGTATGGTATCGATGGCTTTGCTCCCGTAAAAAAATTGTCACTTGGTCGATTTTTATGGAGGAAATGATAGCACATTATGAGGATACAAAGAGCAACACCTTCTTTAGCCAATTGATAAATCTCAAACAAAAGGGTTTAGTGGGGCAGCACATTGAGGACTTCCAAAAATTGAATATAAGGGTAACTAATATTCCAGAGGAACAAAGGATTGATCTCTTCTTAGGTACTCTAAAGGATAACATCCAACATGAAGTTCGTGTTTTGGAACCTGATTCATTGGAGAAGGCATTCGGGTTGGCAAGAAAAGTTGAATGTAAAATTATGGCGACAAGGAAGCCTACCACTCAATTCTATAAAGAAGGAAGTGTTGCTACGCCTAGATTTCCACAACCTACAAGGTTGACACCACAACAATTGGAAGAAAAAAGAGCAAAAGGGCTTTGCTACGGTTGTGATAGCAAATACACTAAAGGTCATAAGTGTGCTGAGAAGAAATTATTTTACATAGATTGTGAAGAGGAAGAAGAAAATGAACAAGAAGAGGATATACACCAGGAACCAGCCCCAGAAGAGGAAGAAATGAATCCAACCATATCGTGTAATGCACTGGCAGGAATTACCACTCCTCAAACTCTCGAGATAAAAGGACAAATCAAGAAGAGAAAGGTAATAGTGTTGATTGATTCAGGTAGCACCCATAATTTTATTCATTGTGTTGGGGTTGAAGCCCAGGAACCGGAGTTGATAGAGACCAAAAGATGAGACAACATAGAACCACTTTGGGACCTTAGGATCTAGCCCTCCTAGGTCCAGAGAGGGATCTCTCTATGATTATCAAAGGATATATGTCTTTGAAGTTCTCAATTATGATTTTAGGCTAGTTATGGGCTCAAGGTTGTTGGTTTGATTGTTTGAGTTTGGTTGTTGAGAATCAGGAAGGAAGGTTTCATCATAAGACAAGGATGGGTAAAGAAGGAAGCTAGGCAAAGGTAGATAACTCAGGGAACATCAAGGCCATTGGGCAATGGAGTCAAGAAAGGATTTACTTATGTTCAATGTGTAAGCTTAAATTGGGCTAGTCATCTAGAGCATTTGGATCTCAAAGACTGATTGGTGGGATGGAACACTAAGTGATGAGAATGAAAGATGGAAAGCCATCTGATTCTGTCTATAGATCGGGCCAGAGGTCATTTAACTCCAGGCCTGCTTGGACAAAACCATAGGCAACACAAGGGATCTTGAAAAGGTTTATATGGAAGGGAAGGTTATGAAGAGGCAGCGACAGGCTTTACACCTCCCAATGTTCCTAACCTCTTTAAAGTAAATCTTAACAAAAGCATCTGAATACTGATTTTATTAACTTGCACGTCAGAGAGCAGGCAATAATCATCCACTACACTGGTTTAGTCAATTAAAAACAATATTCAGACACATATATGAGCAGAAAACATTCAAGACTGAGAGAGCTGGGATATAAGGTACCTAACAAGGGTAAATCTTATATCATGCATTCAGATGTCAGTCAGAAGAACATGGAATGAAATGGAAATAAACACAGAGATAAGAAAAACATCACCAACTGCTATAGATCAGGATCCAATGAAAACTGCTTATCATGTTAAACACAACACCAATCAGGTACATCACTGCCCAAAGCTTTACATTCAGCCTGAATACATCATATTTCTCAGCCTATCATACAATCATTACACGGGAAACTTGGCTTGGGACAAAATGCTTGCAACTCACTGATAATACAATAACAACCAACACCCTCCCAATGTTTCTTGCGATGTTTTATAGCAAAAGATGATCGCAAGATCGACTCAGGAGGTAGGTGCCGATTAAATGTACCCTTAAACATAGTAATGAATGCAGGGCCGAGGCCCATCCTGCTTGATAATGCCGTAAATTTATTTTCGCTCACCTTCTTAGTAAGAGTACGATCTGCTTTAGATTTGATCTTGACATTTTGGGCCTGCGTTACTTCAGGTGATTTGAATAGAAAATGAAATAAGCTGCAAAGAAGGCCTGCCTCATAAATGCCTGATTGTCTTTGAGCTGTAGTTTGGTGGGAAAACTCTTCAGGGACATTCTGCATAATAAAAACAGTGAGGGTGCCCTGTACTTTGATGGAGAAAAGCACTTTGCTGATGAAAAAACCCAGAAGGTACTTGTTACAGTGTTCAGGATCTTTTTGGGTCGATCTTCAGGGTCTTTAGACGACTTTTCTGCTTCCTAAAATCCTTGAGGGGGCGCGAAAGTCTTCCTTTACTGCCTCGAGCCCTGTGATGTTCTAGTGCTGTCTTTTCCCGCGCATCCTGAGCCTTAATGGCACCGGAGATTTCAGATTTTGAGGCCATCCTTTGAAGGAGAAAACCACTCTGCTGATGTATAACACCTGCCATTCATTAACTCCTTTTCCCCTGTCAGTGGGAAACTTGTTGTCACCCCTTTACTGTGAAATTATGGTGGCGTCTCAACCATTGTACTCTGCGGAGAGCACACAACTGTGTGAGGGATATTGATGCAAATGCAGACTAGCGGAGCGGGGGGGGGGGGGGTGAAACATATGGTGGCGTAGCGGTGGCGGTAAACAATGACATTATGGGAAATGACGGTGAAAATGCAGCGAAGTGCTGAAACATGCGAATAATAGGGTTTGGTGGTGATATGCAGCGCAGACCATTAGATGATGGTCTGGGGACAAAAAATCAACGGTGGAGATCAAGTGGCGGAACGATATATGGAAACGGGTGGAATGACTATGGAATATATGACTTTGGTGTAAGGTCTTTAAACTTTAAACCCTGGGCGAAACACATAGAAACGCGAAAAGAATGCAACAAAATGGGATGAGGTGGGACCTAGGGTCCAATCGCAATCGGAGAGAATGGAGTGATCGGGGGAGGCTCAGTCGGGATAGCGCTGCCGAGACTTGCGATTGAGTAATCGGAGGCGGGTGTGATCGGCAAGAATGCAATCGGAAAGAATGCAATCGGAAGGGCACAAACTTGAGACACACACAAACTTTCGATTGCGATTGACGGGGGAAAGCGATAGCCGCTGGATCATCAGGGTAGATTAACGGTGCAGAACGCACCGCGGGACCTATCGAAATAAAGCAATCGCATCGGGTTTTTTGGGTGTTACAAAGGAAACGCATCCGCCGGATGTTTCGATTACGATTGGCCCCCAAGGCTTAAGCGCTTGGTCTTGGGTGACGGGCACATGTGGGGAAGTGGTTAAGGAGCTTGCGGTAAAGGGGCTAAGCCCTATAACATGGTCGGAAAGTGGGTTTTTGGCCCGTTTTAATGTAATTTGAGGGCCGGGAAGGGTCACGATAGATGGGGAAGGTGGGGAAAAGGGAAACTAAAGAGTAGGGAAAAAATTAAGGGGATTTAGGGGGATTTGAGGAGTAAAAGGGGAAATAGCAGGGGAGCAAACCAGGGGGAATAAAAGAAGCTAAAGGGGATAACAGAAAGGGAATTTGGGCAACGGGGAAGAAAGGGAAATGATGTATGTTGTAGGGGTGAAGGAAGGAAAGACGGGCCCTTTTTTGGCCGTTTACTAGCAGGGGTGAATTTGTATTAGGCACAGCAACTGAGAGACTTCAAGGAGGATGAGTTTCAAGGGAAAGGCATTCCTTGAAGACTCAACAATGATCTCGCCCCCTATTTCCTTGTCAAAAATTTTCATATGGGGGCTAACAGTGGCTCCACATGGGGATGGCTTCTTCTTGAAGGAGTCAAGAATCCAGAAATTGATCTCTTGGTGTAGGCCAGATGCCTGCTGCCGTAAGCCATCTTTCTTCTTTCTTTAGATTAGCTGCCATAATATATCAGATACAAAAATCAGCGGAAACATTTCCCCAACCAATCTACCTACCCAAACTAGAGCTCTAACAATTTTCCCTTGGGTGCATTTGAATTAGCAGACCCTTTACATTTTATTTTGCAAAAATAAAAACAAACCTATTCTAATTCTACCCTTATTGCTCCATGAGGCCAGATTAGACTGTTGGCCTCATATATTTCTCTACCTACACTACTACCTATTGGGATTAAACTGTCCAACAGGTTTCTTCACCTACATTCTAAGACAGGAAATTTAAACACAGCCAAGCCAGGATTAGACAGTCTGACTTGCTGGGCAGAAAATTGAAGAAAACAAAACTATGAAGGCATGGAATTCTGCAACTGTGAAACATCCTTCTTTCTTCCTTGTGACTCAGGTTTTGAGCATGTTAGAGTCACTTCTTTCCTTTACTCCAGCTCTGATTTTGGGCATATCAGAGCTGGATCTTGCGGTCACTGCTGGTCTAGATTTTGAGCTTGTAAGGACCAGCTATTCTTCTTCCCTTTGGCTCAGATTTTGAGTTTATTAGAGCCAATCCTTTTGCCTCAGAGGTTCATGTTTTGAGCATGTCTGAACCTCTCTTCTCATTCTATTTTTTGGGACATTTTCTTCTCTTTTTTGCTGAAAATGAAGATTTGCAACGGTATATACAATGGAGGTGAAACTGGAAATGGAAAATTAGCAGAAATAGTGTTTGAGCATCCTGCCATTGACAGGACCCCCAAACAGCTCTGTACCATCAAGTTCTTGTAAGAAGAATGCATTAGGACCCACAGTGGCTTGAATGATGAATGGACCTTGCCACAAGCTGTCGAATTTTCCATGTTTGCCTTTATCCTCTCTTCTTGAATCCCACTTCAGGACCTTGTCCCCAACTTTGAAATTTGCTGCTTTGGTTCTTTTGTCAAACTGTCTCTTCATGTTTTCCTGCACTCTGACAGCTCTGTCATAAACTTGCTCCCTTGTTTGCTGAAGATGGATTGTTTCATTAATTCTCCTTATCATGCTGTCTTCTTCTGATTGGACCTCTTGAATAAGCTTTACTACTGGTATCCCAAGGCTAGTAGGGAAAACTGCTTCTGTCCCGTAAACCAGCTGGAAGGGAGATGTGCCAATAGACTTCTTTGTAGTGAGCCTGTCTGCCCACAGGGCATGTATCAACTTTTTATGCCAAGACCTTTTGTTTTCTTCCAGCAGCTTCTTAATGATTGTAACCAGGCTTTTATTTGATGATTCAGCTAGGCCATTACCCTGGGGGTAATAGGCGGTTGAATGTCCAAGCGTAATTCCGTACCTGTGACAGAAATCAATCATTCTTTTGGATCCGAAAGCAGCAGCATTGTCAGTGATTATTTTCCTTGGGCAGCCAAACCGAGACAGGATGAAGTCTTCTAGGAACCTAATGATGACCGAATCAGTGGCATTCCTAGTGGGTATGGCTTCAATCCACTTAGTGAAGTAATCAGTGGCAGTCAAGATCCATTTATGTTGCCCAGAGGAAGAGGGGTGAATTTCTCCAATGAAGTCTAAGCCCCATTGCATGAAAGGACCTTCTATGGTGATAGGTTGCAGAGGGAGGGGGAGGAGCTTTCTTTTGCCCTAAAAAATTTGGCATTTGTGGCAGGTGAGGATCATTTTATGGACATCACTGAAGAGTGTGGGCCAATAGTAACCAGCCCTGAGTATCTTATTTGCAGTGGCCTTCCAACTCAGGTGGCCCCCACACTCCCCAGCATGGAATTCTTGTTTGATTTTTTCGGCTTCAGTTTCAGACAAGCATTTCAGTAAAAGGCCATTTGGATTTTTCCAATATAGACTCTCATTCATAATGTAGTAATTTCTAGCTTTGAGTTTTATGAATCTGGCCTTTGTTTTGGACAGTTCTGGAGGGGCATTGAGGTGTGTGAGCACGTAAAGGATATCAGTGTACCAAGGAGAGTTCTGAAACTGCTCCTCAACAGTTTGATGGGGCAATCCTTCGTGCTCATCCAGGGCATTCATCATGTTAATATCAAGGGCCTGTAGATTAGATTCAGCCATCAATTGGGCCAGGCCCTGACCTTTGATCAGCTTGGTGGGTTTGATCTCAATGTCATATTCTAAAATTGCAGCAATCCATTTGCCCCTTTTCCCATCTGGGTCTTGGGACAAGATATCTTTGACCACTATATTTGGCACATAGGCGGTGGTGTGAGAATGCATAATGTACACCCTAAAATCTTTCAAGGCCTTAATCAGGGCATAGGCCTGCTTTTCCATGATGTTGTACTTTAAGGGTGCATCTCTCAAGGCTTTACTGAAGAAGGCTATAGGCTGTTCCTTACCTTCCGAATTTTTCTGCAGCAAAACTGCAGCTATTGTGTGTGGGGAAGCAAATGAAAAGATCAGAAAATCTTTTGAGAAGTCAGGGCTGATAAGGACAGGGGCTTGGGTGAGTGCAAGTTTTACTGACTCAAAAGATTTTTTGGCTTCAACAGTCCACTTGATTCCTGCATCTTTCTTTAGCATTTCAGTCATTTTCCTAAGATGCTCGGCAAGATTGGGGATAAATCTTCTAAGGAAATTGATCTTCCCAATGAAGGACTGTAGCTCCTTGATGTTTCTTGGATGTGTAATTTGAAGTATTCCCTCAACTCTCTGGGGGTCTATCCTAATCCCTTTCTCGAATATGATGTGGCCCAGAAGCTTACCTTCTTGCAGCCCAAAAACAGTCTTCTTAGGATTTAGGGATAGACCATACCTTCTACATTTTTCAAAAACTTTCCTCAGATGTTTTAAGTGTTCTTCTTCTGTTTTAGAAAAGACAGTTAAGTCATCCAAGTAGATAACTATGAAGTGTCCAATATCATCTGAGAAAGAAATATCCATTGCTCTCTGGAAGGTAGCTCCGGCATTCATCAATCCAAAAGGCATTTTGACATACATGAAGGTGCCCCATGGAGTGGTAAAAGCTGTTTTGAGTTGATCTTCTGGGAGTACCAGAACCTGGTTGTATCCTGAAAAACCATCAAGCAGGGAGATTCTTTTAGAGCCCACTACCTTCTGTAAGATATGTTCCATTCTAGGCAAGGGGTAGTTATCTTTCAGGGAGGCTCTATTGAGGTTTCTGAAGTCTATGCATAGTCTAATCTCCCCTGTTTTCTTCCTTACAGCCACTAAGTTCGACACCCAATCAGAAAACCTTACAGGGACTATAATGCCTGCATCATACATCTTCTTAATTTCCTTTTCTACTGCAGGCAATTGTTTTGGATTAATTCTACGGAGTTTTTGTCTGAAAGGTTTCTGATTTTCCTTCAGTGGTATCTTATGTTGTATAATGTTGGTTTCATAGGCCTTTAAGTCTTCGTAGCTCCATGCAAACACATCAATGAATTCCTTAAACAAGTCAATGTATCTTTTCTTCATGTCTGCAGGTATAGACTTAGCCAGTTTTATCATTTTGGGTTTGTCTTCAGTGCCTATGTTACACTCTTCTACATCTGATTCTGCATGTTCTATTGCGGGCTTCTTTGCAACATCATCGAAATCAAAGAGGTCCTATAAGGGTGCTAAGCCTCTTGGTATGTTCTTGTCTTTGGCTTGCAGCACCTCCATTTCTTCTCTATCTGTGTTTTCACGTTTTATGGCTGAATCTCCAGTTTCTTCAGAAAAAGAATTTATTTCTATACTACAAGGTGTTTCTAGTTCATTTGGGGAATCCTCACTTGGGCAGCTGTCATCAGATTTCGAGTCTGAATCAGAAAATTCAAACTCATTTCTGCCTATCAGGAAATCTTCAATCTATTTGTCTCCTTCAAAGACCTGCCAGTATTTTTCATTGTCTGGCACTGCAGGCCTGAATTTAGTCTGAATGATGATTTGTTGGTCAACTGGGGCCTTAGGATAAGAGCTAGCTAGGCAGGCTAGTCCATTTGCAATAGCGTTTTGACCCCTAGGAATGAATACTAAATCATATTCAATGAACGCTTTCAGCAAATCTAGAGTATCATTTCTATATGCCCTAAGCCTAGGGTGTTTTGCCGAATACTCACCATTCATCTGTTTGATCACTAACTCAGAGTCTCCTCTCACTACTATCCTACGGGCTCCTAATCTTCTCAACAGGTTTAAGCCCAAGAGAAGAGCCTCGTATTCTGCAATGTTATTCGTGCATTTGAAATGCAGATTGATGGCGTGGCTCTCCGCGTGATCATTTTCGGTGTTACGCAGCCACACTCCTGCTCCAGCGCTTTGTCTAGTACAGGACCCATCAAATTTCATTTCCCACATGGGTTCTTTGTTTACTTCCACTTCACTTCCTTCCTTACAGCTGGGTTCGCCATTAGGTTGAGTCGGGAGGTTTGTATTAGATTGTAAGTTGTCCTGTTGTTCATAGAGGCTGTGGATGTCAGGAAGGTGGTTGGCCGGCTGTTCTTGTTCTGTTTCTGTTTCACTTGGAGTGAGAGGTTCACCACAGATTCTACAGGCTTCATTGCTGAATTCCTCTTTGTTTTCAGTGCGTTGCCCATGGTTTTCTGTGATCGGACTCTGGCTCTTCTAAGGATTCATCGTTACAAAAAATGAATGAGTTAAGATCGGTATGCACAGAGTATAATGGTGAATTTTCAGGTTTCTCGGGGCTACTGACTAGGAATTTCATTTGGGATTCTCTATATAGTCTTCTTGATTGGCCAAATATAGGGATAGTGGCATATGAGCCATCCATCTGCATGGTGCCTTGCAGCTTGGCTCCCCATGATCTTGACAACAGCATGCCATACTTGGGTGGCACGTCTGCCACCACTACATCCATGACCATGCATTTAGCAGGAATTTGAGTTAAGCTTACACATAAGTCTTTAATGAGGCCCAGGCATTTTACTCTACTAGAGTCAAAAGAGTATAAGTCTTTGTAAGGTCTGGTAATTTCTAGGCCTAGCTTCTCCATGACTACTTTAGGCATTAGATTGTGTGATGCACCTGAGTCATGCATGGCATTATGGAGGATCTTGTCATGAACGTTAAGACTGATATAAAAAGGTGGAACTACCCCTTCCTGAAATTTCCCCTCAATATTGGGACCGAATAAGAGGGCAGGCTGATCATCGCTCAAATTTACAGTGTCATTATTTATACTCAGATTTAATGCCTTCAAAATCTGGCCCTTATATACATCCTAAGAGGCCAGCTCAGATAATGGTACAGAGATTTTGATTTTTGCAATCTCACTTTCTAAACTGAAAGTGGATTGACTCTTGGAAGTATTCAACTCTGTTTTATTTGCAACTACCTTAGTAGCTGAATCAGTTTGTGTTTTCTCATTATGTACATGTGTAGGAATAGTTTTTTCAGGAGCACTAATTGAGGTGCTAGTGCTACTGGTTGGTTGACTTTGTTTTTCATTGTTTCGGTTGTCCTTTTCTTTGTTACTCTCAGAACTCTTGGCCGTTGAATTTTTGTTCACGGCAGTTACTTTAGAAGATTTTTCAGGCCTCTTTTTGATGGTTACCTCAGGAGTTTGAGGTTTGGAAGTGTCTTGGTTCTTTTTACTCCTGAGCTCATATTGTTCTCTGACCTGTAACATGGCATTTTCGAATCCCAACCTATAATCCTCAGATTCACACCATTCCTCCTCCTCATAAGAGGTTGAGGGTTGGTCCTCTTCTGAATCACAGTTTAGGATTGAGTCCTCTGTTTTGAACATGTTTATCACATTCCCTTCAGACTCTTCTATGATTCCCTCATCCTCATCAAGAAATTTTTGGAACGGGGGAATGACTTGCTGATCTGACTCTTTCTGTCTGTTGGGAGTGTTGTTGTTTCTTCTAAAGTTCTGATTTTGGTTTTGATTTTGGTTCCTGTTCTGAGTGATAGCCATCTTTTCGACCACTTGGCAAAGCTTATCCAGATTCTTAGACAATCTGTCAATATTAGGATCAGAAGTGGAGGCTATAGTGTCATCCTTGTATGTTACTCTCTTCTCAGCTCTCAGTTTGGCCCTTTTTTCAATCAAATTTGCCTCTATGTTTACTGCCCCTTTCTGCATATCCTCCAATGTGGTATATTCTTTATCTCTAAGCTCATAGGCCATGTCAGCATCAAATCCATCAGGATACTTGGCCAGGGCCATACCTTGTGGAGGTTTCATGTGTGGGGGAAGAGCATTGTAAATGCTATTGAATCTGGTGGTGTAATCGTGAACACTCTCTCCTGCGTTCCTCTTAAGGGACATGTATTCTGCTAGGAGCTGGCGAGGGTTTGCTCTAGTTTCCCATTTGTTAATGAAAGTCTGGTATAAAGCAGGGAGATCTTGGATACTACCAGCAGGTAGGTTTTTAAACCACTTTTTAACCTCTCCCCCCAGGTTCTGCGCGAAAATTCTCATTTTATCTACATGTTGTTGTGCTGTTGTAGGCTCTTTAGCAGGGAAGTGTGGGATTTTTGATTGATAATCATTTGGTAAGGGCAGTAGAGGCTGAGGTAAAACTAGAGGTGCATACCAGGCTGCCATGATGATGTTCTGATGAGGTATAGGGTTGGCTTGAGCAGTTGGTAGTTGGATGACAGGGATGGTAGGACCAGCAGAAGTCTGTTGAGCAGATCTAGGGTGAGAAAGCCCCAAGTTTTGGAGAAAGTGGAGATCAGGTGGTGTGGAAGGAGGGGTTTCGCTATCCCTGGTGTCTGGCTGGTCTGAAACACTGAATGACCTAGTTCTAGGTAATCTGTTTTGGAGGTCTAGGTCGAAGAAAGGGTCTAATAGAGCTGCAAGATCTTCTGGTGCAGAATTGGCTCTATGAATGTTGCTGAAAATAGTTGATCTCCTACTCACAGATGTTCTTTTAAGGATTTTCTCAGGATTATCAACTGTTTCAGGTGGGTTTGGATCAGGGAAAGCTCTTGTATGAATGGTTCTGTGAGCCAGAGTGCTGTTTATAAGCCAAGCAGCTTAGCCCTAATTGTTATTTCTACTGTGGTTAATGTTGTCTTGGGAACTGGCCTCCCTGTGGAGTCTTCATTATGCTTTGGGACTGGTCTCCCAGTGGAGTCTGATGTGAAACTGAGATAATCAGCAGGCCTACTGATCACCAGTGGAGTCTTTAACGTTTAGGAACAATGGAGTCGCCAGGTGGAGGGTTTAGGATGATTCTAGGGTACACTGTCCACCACAGTGCTCACCGTCAAAGGTGCGACTTACCGTCAACCTAGCCAGAGTTCTAAGTTTCTGAGGTTGTTTGAAATGAGGAGCACTCAGAATTCCCCAGTGGAGTCGCCATTATGTTGGGGTTCCCATGTTTTGGCCAGGTTGACAGAGACCAAAAGATGAGACAACATAGAACCACTTTTAGACCTTAGGATCTAGCCCTCCTAGGTCCAGAGAGGGATCTCTCTATGATTATCAAAGGATATGTCTTTGAAGTTCTCAATTATGATTTTAGGCTAGTTATGGGCTCAAGGTTGTTGGTTTGATTGTTTGAGTTTGTTTGTTGAGAATCACGAAGGAAGGTTTCATCATAAGACAAGGATGGGTAAAGAAGGAAGCTAGGCAAAAATAGATAACTCAGGGAACATCAAGGCCATTGGGCAATGGAGTCAAGAAAGGTTTTACTTATGTTCAAATGGGTAAGCTTCAATTGGGCTAGTCATCTAGAGCATTTGGATCTCAAAAACTGATTGGTGGGATGGAACACTAAGTGATGAGAATGGAGGATGGAAAACCACCTGATTCTATCTATAGATCAGGCCAGAGGTCATTTAACTCCAGGCCTGCTTGGACAAAACCATAGGCAACACAAGGGATCTTGAAAAGGTTTATATGGAAGGGATAGGTTATGAAGAGGCAGAGACAGGCTTCTAGACCTCCCAATGTTCCTAATCTCTTTCAATTAAATCTTAACAAAAACATATGAATACTGATTTTATTAACTTACACATCAGAGAGCAGGCAATAATCATCCACTACACTGGTTTAGTCAATTAAAAACGATATTCAGACACACATATGAGCAGAAAACATTTAAGACTGAGAGAGCTGGGATATAAGGTACCTAACAAGGGTAAATCTTATATCATGCATTCAGATGTCAGTCAGAAGAACATGGAATGAAATGGAAATAAACACGGAGATAAGAAAAACATCACCAACTCCTGTAGATCAGGATCCAACGAAAACTGCTTATCATGTTAAACACAACACCAATCAGGTACATCACTGCCCAAAGCTTTACATTCAGCCTGAATACATCATATTTCTCAGCCTATCATACAATCATTACACAGGAAACTTGGCTTGGGACAAAAATGCTTGCAATACACTGATAATACAATAACAACCAACCCTCTCCCAATGTTTCTTGCGGTGCTTTATAGCAAAAGATGATCCTAAGATCGACTGAGGAGGTAGGTGCCGATTAAATGTATCCTTAAACACAGTAATGAATGCAGGGCCGAGGCCCATCCTGCTTGATAATGCCGTAAATTTATTTTCTCTCACCTTCTCAGTAAGGGTACGATTTGCTTTGGATTTGATCTTGACATTTTGGGCCTGCGGTACTCCAGGTGATTCGAACAGAAAATGAAATAAGTTGCAAAGAAGGCCTGCTTCATAAATGCCTGACTGTCTTTGAGCTGTGGTTTGGTGGGAAAACTCCTCAGGGACATTTTGCATAATAAAAACAGTGAGGGTGCCCTGTACTTTGATGGAGAAAAGCACTTTGCTGATGAAAAAACCCAGAAGGTACTTGTTACAGTGTTCAGGATCTTTTGGGTCGATCTTCAGGGTCTTTAGACGACTGTTCTGCTTCCTAAAATCCTTGAGGGGGCGCGAAAGTCTTCCTTTACTGCCTCGAGCCCTGTGATGTTCTAGTGCTGTCTTTCCCGGCGCATCCTGAGCCTTAATGGCGCCGGAGATTTCAGATTTTGAGGCCATCCTTTGATGGAGAAAACCACTCTGCTGATGTATAACACCTGCCATTCATTAACTCCTTTTCCCCTGTCAGTGGGAAACTTGTTGTCACCCCTTTACTGTGAAATTATGGTGGCGTCTCAACCATTGTACTCTGCGGAGAGCACACAACTGTGTGAGGGAGATTGATGCAAATGCAGACTAGCGGAGCGGGGGGGGGGGGTGAAACATATGGTGGCGTAGCGGTGGCGGTAAACAATGACATTATGGGAAATGACGGTGAAAATGCAGCGAAGTGCTAAAACATGCGAATAATAGGGTTTGGTGGTGATATGCAGCGCAGACCATTAGATGATGGTCTGGGGACAAAAAATCAACGGTGGAGATCAAGTGGCGGAACGATATATGGAAACGGGTGGAATGACTATGGAATATATGACTTTGGTGTAAGGTCTTTAAACTTTAAACCCTGGGCGAAACACATAGAAACGCGAAAAGAATGCAACAAAATGGGATGAGGTGGGACCTAGGGTCCAATCGCAATCGGAGAGAATGGAGTGATCGGGGGAGGCTCAGTCGGGATAGCGCTGCCGAGACTTGCGATTGAGTAATCGGAGGCGGGTGTGATCGGCAAGAATGCAATCGGAAAGAATGCAATCGGAAGGGCACAAACTTGAGACACACACAAACTTTCGATTGCGATTGACGGGGGAAAGCGATAGCCGCTGGATCATCAGGGTAGATTAACGGTGCAGAACGCACCGCGGGACCTATCGAAATAAAGCAATCGCATCGGGTTTTTTGGGTGTTACAAAGGAAACGCATCCGCCGGATGTTTCGATTACGATTGGCCCCCAAGGCTTAAGCGCTTGGTCTTGGGTGACGGGCACATGTGGGGAAGTGGTTAAGGAGCTTGCGGTAAAGGGGCTAAGCCCTATAACATGGTCGGAAAGTGGGTTTTTGGCCCGTTTTAATGTAATTTGAGGGCCGGGAAGGGTCACGATAGATGGGGAAGGTGGGGAAAAGGGAAACTAAAGAGTAGGGAAAAACTTAAGGGGATTTAGGGGGATTTGAGGAGTAAAAGGGGAAATAGCAGGGGAGCAAACCAGGGGGAATAAAAGAAGCTAAAGGGGATAACAGAAAGGGAATTTGGGCAACGGGGAAGAAAGGGAAATGATGTATGTTGCAGGGGTGAAGGAAGGAAAGACGGGCCCTTTTTTGGCCGTTTACTAGCAGGGGTGAATTTGTATTAGGCACAGCAACTGAGAGACTTCAAGGAGGATGAGTTTCAAGGGAAAGGCATTCCTTGAAGACTCAACAATGATCTCGCCCCCTATTTGCTTGTCAAAAATTTTCATATGGGGGCTAACAGGAGGAACCCGCATGGGTTGATGCCATGATCGAAGAATATGATTCGATCGTCAGGAACAGTGCATGGGAGATTGTCCTAAGACCGGTTGGGAAATTAGTGGTGGGTTCGCGATGGATCTACAAGGTGAAGCAGGCGGCTGACGGGAGTGTGGAGAAGTACAAGGCGAGATTTGTCGCCCGTGGCTTTTCACAGATCGAGGGGATTGACTATGAGGAGACTTTTGCACCTGTCGCAAGGTACTCTTCCATACGGACGATCCTTGCTCTCTCAGCGCAGATGGGGTGGCACATTCATCAGATGGATGTGAAGACTGCGTTCCTCAATGGAGTTATTGAGGAAGAGGTGTACATAGAGCAGCCTGAAGGTTTTGAGATCTTCAGCAGTGAGTCGCATGTGTGCCGACTCAAGAGAGCACTGTATGGGCTGAAGCAAGCACCTCGTGCTTGGTACCCTCGGATAGACAGCTACTTCACCGGGCTTGGATTCTCCAAGAGTGAGGCGGATCCAAACCTGTACCAGATTGTGGTGGAGGGGAAGCTGTTGATCATCGTACTGTATGTAGATGATCTGATTTTGACTGGCGACGAGCAGTTGATACTTTCATGCAAGGAGGATCTTGCACGAGAGTTTGAGATGAAGGACATGGGCATCCTTCATTATTTCTTGGGATTGGAGATTTGGCAGCGCAGTGGAGGACTGTTTGTTTCTCAGGGCAAGTATGCCCAGGAGATTTTGGAGAGGTTCAACATGCATGGCTGCAAGCCTGTTGACACTCCTCTTCCTGGTGGTTGGAGGAAGGAGGATGCTACTTCAGCGGAGGTAGTGGATGCCACTGTCTATCGACAGTTGGTGGGGTCGCTTATGTATCTGGTCAATACACGAACCGATATATGCTTGTTGTTTAGCAAAGCTTTCGCAAGCTATGGTTAAGCCTGCAGCTCTTTTGGAAGAGCGACGAGCATGTATTGTGACATATCGAGCACATCGGGATATAGGTCTATGGTGCAGACGGGAGGATGGAGCGAAGCTTTCAGCTAGCGGTGCGGATGAGCGGGGGTCGCGACAGGAAGGCCTTACCGGAGGTTTTCAGCATTGGGTCGATAGCAGTTTCCTGGTACAGTAGGAAGCAGAGATCCGTGGCACTCAGTTCAGCAGAGGCCGAGTACATGGCAGCTAGCTTGGGTGCATGCGAGGCTATTTGGATGAGGAAGATCCTCGCAGGTTTGTTCAGGTTGCATTTGGAGCCTACAGTGATCTACTGTGATAACCAGAGCTGCATCAAGCTCTCGGCTAATCGAGTATTTCATGATAGGTCCAAACATATCGACATCAGGTACCATCACATCAGAGATTGTGTTCAGCGGAGGATCATGATGCTTTCATATGTTCCCACGGTGGATCAGGATGCCGACATCCTGACGAAGGCGCTCACCAGGAGCAAGTTCGAATTCCACAGAGGCAGGATAGGGGTTGCAGATAATCCATATCTTGCTGAGAGGGAGTGTTGAAAATGCAGCAAGATGATGGAGCTTAGTGAAATGAAGTCGCCTTCACTAAGTGGGCCCGCAGGCAAATTCTCGCGCAAAATCTATTTTTAGACTATGTCTATTTTTAGACATATGGAGCATGGTTCGGGGATTCCAGTTTGAGATTCTTGAAGTATGTGTCATGTTGGTAAAAATATATGAGATTCTATTTTTGAGGTCAAAGAGGTCGAAGTCTATTTTTAGACTGCCTCTCCTTAAAACAGGGAAGTCAAATATTATTTACCCTTAATAATATTTTGACTATAAACAGCAGTTTACTCTCTTGGAGCACTTCAGTTCGAGTCATGGAGGTGGCTCATGCAACTGACAGAGGAATCACGTGGTTCCCAGGGTTTGATGGCATCTTGCATGGTTGACTTCAGTTAGACTTCAGTGGCAGAAGTTTTGGAGGAGTTAACGGGACAGATAATGGAGTTGTGTTCTGTTTATTTTAGTTGAACTAGTTGAGATTAGTTTAACTAGCTAATCAATTAGTTATGAGTGGAGTGAATTAAATATTATTTAATTCATTAATTAGTAACTCATTATTCAACTCAAGAACACATCAGGTCACTACAGTGCATGATCAGTTCAGTGGAGACCAGTGAAAGAGGTAGATGAAAGGGTGGAGTTAGCTATCAGTGGCGACATCAGTTGTGCATGAGATTTGCACCACACTTGGAGGATTTGTCCATGACAATTGCATAGTCAAGCCAAGGATATTCAAACCTTGGATCTCTATATAGACAGGCCTGGATTGCGCAATAGAAGCAAGGCAATTGGCGGTGAGTTTTGAACCAGTAACCTGTTCAAAACTGAGCTAGATTGTGAGTAAATGTATGAGAAAGTACTGAGTACTTGTGAGGAGTATTGTACTAAGTTTGTTACATGATTTCTCCATTATAATATACACAATAGCTGTGGGGTTTTCAGCTATAAGCTTTCCCCATACATACTGTGTTAATGTGTATGATGATTTGATGTGTTATCACTTGATTTTATTTCCGCATGTTTGATGATCTGAGTGGAAGAGATTATGTGTTGCATATAAATTCAAATTGTATGTGATCAAGATAGTCTCGGTGAATAATTAATCATTATTCAACAAATTTCTACTATATATATATATATATATATATATATATATATATATATATATATATATATATATATATATATATATATATATATATATATATATATATATTAGGTTCTAAAATTCCTAAAAAAAAAAAGAACCCTACACTCATCAAGCCCTTATAAAACTCTACTATGACGGATGAAGAGGAAGAATTGCAACATGATATATCAAAATTACGGGACCAAGTGCAACAAATTTCGCTCTCACAAAGAGAAACCAAAGATGACATGGATGGTTTAAAAGAAGAAATGGAAGCTAAGATGGATGGTTTGAAGGATGAAACGAAAGATAATATAGATGACATAGAAGAAAAAATTAAAGGAAACATGGAAGATTTTAAGAATGATTTAAAAGCAGATTCGACAAATTTGCTACAAGAAATGCTTCCTAATGGTGAAAAGGTATTAGTTGAAAATCATAATGAAAAAAGTAAATATTAATTGTTATTTCATAAAATCTAGCGTTAGATTGAAGACCCAGCATATTCCAAAGATCGATATAAGGAAGTTTGATGGCAAGGATTATTAGGTAACATGGATATTCTGAGGATGGAGAAAATATTTTGATCTCCATAATGTGCAACACACATAAAGAATACCACATTTAACTTTCTATTTATAACCCAACGATTTGTATTCTAATGATGGCTTTGTTCTCATAAATCACTTATCGGTTAGTCAATTTTTACGGAGCAAATGATAGCACATTATGAGGATACAAAGAGAAACACCTTCTTTAGCCAATTGATAAATCTCAAACAAAAGGGTTTAGTGGGGCAACACATTGAGGACTTCCAAAAATTGAATATAAAGGTAATTGATATTCCAGAGGAACACAGGATCGATCTCTTCATAGGCACTTTAAAGGATAACATTCAACATGAAGTTTGTGTTTTGGAACCGGATTCATTGGATAAGGCATTTAGGTTGGCAAGAAAAGTTGAATGTAAAATAATGGCGACAAGGAAGCCTACCACTCAATTCTATAAAGAAGGAAGTGTTGCTACGTCTAGATTTCCACAACCTACAAGGTTGACACCACAACAATTAGAAGAAAAAAGAGAAAAAGGGCTTTGCTACAGTTGTGATAGAAAATACACTAAAGGTCATAAGTGTGCTGAGAAGAAATTATTTTACATAGATTGTGAAGAGGAAGAAGAAAATGAACAAGAAGAGGATATACACCAGGAACCAGCCCTAGAAGAGGAAGAAATGAATCCTACCATATCGTGTAGTTATTGGCGAAATTCACCCATTGAAAATGGCAACAAGAAAGAGTGAAGGAGGCCTCCTGAAACATCTTTCCTGATCCTAGTTGGAGAGTGATCACCTAAACTAGGTGGGGATCACACATGTGATTTTTTTTCGAAAAGTCTATTTTTAGACTATGTCTATTTTGAGACATATGGAGCATGGTCTAGGAGTTGCGGGATGCTATTCTTGGATGATTGTTCAAGTTGGTAAAAATATATGGACATCTATTTTTAGACATACAGGTCGAAGTCTATTTTTAGACTGCCTGTCTAAAAATAGAACAGTCAAATATTATTAGCCCTTAATAATATTAGGACTATAAACTTTATCTTATCCTCTTGGAGCACTTCAGTTCGAGCTACAGATGTGGCACATGCAGCCGGCAGAAGGAAATTCGAATTTCCTATGAGTTAAGTGAGCTATTGCATGTTAGACTTCAGTTAGACTCATGTGGCAGAGTTTTGGTGGAGTTGATTGGGGAGTTAATGGAGGTGGTGTTCTGGTTAACTAGTTGAACTAGTTGTATTTAGTTTAACTGGCTAATACACTAGAGATGAGTTGTGTGAATTAAATATTATTTAATTCAATAATTATTAACTCATTATTCAACTAAAAATTTATCTGATTAACTCGGTGATAGATTGGTGAAGACCGAGTGGAAGAGGTAGATGAAAGGGATGAGATGTTTCATGATTGTACATTAGTTGTGCATGAGATTTGCACAATCAGTGGGATGAGTATGCCAATGATGATTGTGTTGTTCAAGAAAGAGGAATTCGAATTGGTTCAGCCTATTCTCTCCTTTTGGATTGCGCAGTAGAGGCAGGCAGCTAGTGGAGGAGTTTTGAACCCGTCATCGGTTCAAACTGAGCTAGTTTTGTGTGTAGCTTTTGGAGACAGTACTGAGTAATTGTGAGGAGTATTGTATTGTGTAAAGTTACATGTTTATCATCCATTATATGATACATATAGCTGGGGGTTATCAGCTATAAGCTTTCCCCATACATGCTGCGTTCTATGTGTGTGAATTGATGTTCTACTACTTGTTTTATTTTCCGCATGTGATGATTAATTTGTAGAAGAGATTATGTGTTATGCAGCAAATCGAATTTGTGTATGATCAAGTTAATCTCGGTGAATAAATCTTCATTATTCAGAAAATTTCTACATGGTATCGGAGCGAACTTAATCATCAAAGATCTATTACAGTGATTGCAATTTATTTCCTCGGACAGAGTCTGCACTCGGGCCAAGTAGCCTCCGGATTCATCTTTCTTCGGAAAGTGAAAGGTCTGGTAAATTCCCATGCGTTCAATCTCTGATTTGGAAATAATTTGTTCTCAAGTGTAGATCGGAAGCGGTTGAGTTATCAGCTCTTGGAATTCGAATTTGCAGATTTGTGTTCTTGGTGCCGTGGCGAAAATGTCTTTCAACGGATTGCGACTAGAATATGTCTTGGAAGGCAGTTCGAATTATGTTGCATGGAAAGACCGCATGGAGGCTGTATTAGATGATAATGGGCTGTTGGAATTCGTGGAGAAAGAGATTCCAAAGCCTACTTCTACTGATGCTGCTATTGTGGAAGCCTGGTGAAAGAAACAAGCAAAATGTCAAAGGATTCTGTTGGAGGGCGTAAAGGATCACATAGTGTCCAGCCTACATGGAAAGGCTTCTCCATATTTTATTTGGAAAGCCTTGATAGATCTGTACCAAAGCAAGAGCGACCAGAGGAAGTTGGCGCTGAAGGATAGACTTAGAAACATCAAGATGGAGAAAGGAGAGAGCATCCCCAAGTACCTCACAAGGTTCACCCAATGCAGGGATGAGCTAGGAAGCGTGGGAGTGACGGTGGAGGATGAGGACTTGGTGAGATTGGCTCTCCTGGGTCTTCCAAAAAGTTGGCATGCATATCAAGATAGTGTCAATGGTTGGGAGAAATTTCCCGGATGGGAAAGACTGTGGTCTGATCTGGTGCAAGAGGAGATCCGGTGGAATACTAGGGATGGATCTTCATCAAAGGCATCTGATGAAGAAGACTGTGATTTGGCTGCCAAAGCAAGGAAGGGGAAGGGCAAGGAGAAGGCTTCTCAATCCGGTGCAGATGGTAAAGAGCGTGACATGTCCAAAGTGAAGTGTTTTTAACAATAGATCATGGACATCCTTACAATTCCCAAAGAAGAAGAGAGAAGAATAAACGAAATTTCTTTGGAGAGTGTAATTGGTGGTGAGCTCTTGCCTCGCAATTTGGTGGACTTCTCGTGATGGCATGCATTTTGTCTAGTGCATTGGGATCGGGGTGGTATATTGATAGTGGCGCTTCCTTTCACATGATGGGAGATGGAAATATTTTCAGTGACTTGGTGGAGAAAGGTATCGAGATGCATGTTGAGTTGGGCGACGGTGGACGATACAATGCGATCGGCATTGGTACCATAACCTTTCAGAGGGAGTCAGGTAAACTCATTCTCTTACAAGATGTATTGCATGTACCAGGTCTAACAAAGAATCTGATCTCAGTCGCAATGTTAGAGGATAAAAGGTATGAAGTTGTCTTCAGAGAAGGAAAAGTTTTCCTTCGGCACAAGGCAACGGGACAAGTCAATAAGGTTGGGATTCGGGCAAAGAATCTCTACAGACTTGAAGTATATGGGATGTCTACGGAGCTTCCTACTATTGGGAAGCGGAAGGAAGACATGCAACTGATGCTTGAGAGGGAGCAAGTTTTGCATGCAGGTGAAAGTGAACCTCGGGGTCTGGAGCAGCCACAAGAGGATCATGGAGTGGGAGAGACCACTCATGCAGAGAAACTTCATGCCAGATGGGCAGAGGGAGTGCATGCAACTATACCACCAGGTGAGAGGTGGGGTGACATGCATGATTGATCCCAAGAGGAGATTTCTGGGCAGGATTCATGAGATGGTGTGTATCTCATGAGTTGAACCTGGCTACGAGGTGCCCACAGCGCAACAGTAGCAGATTAGTTGGAGTGATGCAGGCAGATCAAAGTGACAGTGTCGGATACTGGAGCGTGGATCAGAGTTGACAGAAAGTGCAAGAGTGCATGGGTGCAAAGAGTTCAACAGCGCAGTGGTTCCTGATGACATGTGCAGTAGCTAAGCAGAGGTCAAAGACTTTGATGATAGATGTGATGCATCAGGTAGTTGATTGTTTAGGAACTATTCAATTTCGGAAAGTTGCGAACGGATACGTAGTTGCATGGAGCATGCATGTGAGTTTGCATGGCGCATGCGGGTGCATGGCGAATGCATGGAGTTGCATGTCGCATGCATGGAACTCATGGCGCTTGTGTCGGTTGGGCGAGTCATGGAGTTGCATGTCGCATGCATGGAGGCACACCATGGCGCTGTGGAGGTTGCGGGTGAATGCATGGAGTTTCATGTCACATGCAAAGACAGTCCTTTCTTGTTGAGAGGGAGTGTTGAATATTGCAACAAGAAACAGTGAAGGAGGCATCCTGAAACATCATTCCTGATCCTAGTTGGAAAGTGATCACCTAAACTAGGTGGGGCCCACACAGGTGATTTTTGTCGCAAAGTCTATTTTTAACTATGTCTATTTTTAGACATGTAGATCATATTCTATGAGTTGCAGAATGCTATTTGTGGATGGTTGGTCAAGTTGGAAAAATAGATGGACTTCTATTTTTAGACATATTGGGCAGAATCTATTTTTAGATTTCCAGTCTAAAAATAGATATGTCGAATATTATTAGCTCTTAATAATATTTGGAATATAAACATTATCTTATTCTCTTGGAGCACTTCAGTTCGAGCTACAGATGTGGCACATGCAGCTGGCAGAAGGAAATTCGAATTTCCTAAGGGTTAGTTGAGCTATTGCATGGTTGACTTCAGTTAGACTCATGTGGCAGAGTTTTGGTGGAGTTGATTGAGGAGTTAATGGAGATTGTGTTCCGGTTAACTAGTTGAACTAGTTGTGATCAGTTTAACTGGCGATTACACTAGAGATGAGTTGGGTGAATTAAATATTATTTAATTCACTAATTATTAACTCATTATTCAAATAAAGAACACATCAGTTAACTCAGTGCATGGACAGTTCAGTGAAAGACCAGTGGAAGAGGTAGATGAAAGGGTGAGATCGACAGCAGTTGTACATTAGTTGTGCATGAGATTTGCACAATCAGTGGGATGAGTATGCCAATGATGATTGCGCTGTTCAAGAAAGAGGAATTCGAATTGGTTCAGCCTATTCTCTCCTTTTGGATTGCGCAGTAGAGGCAAGCAGCTAGTGGAGGAGTTTTGAACCCGCGACTTGTTCAAAACTGAGCTAGTTTTGTATGTATCTTTTGGAGACAGTACTGAGTACTTGTGAGGAGTATTGTATTGTGTAAAGTTACATGTTTCTCATCCATTATATGATACATATAGCTGGGGGTTTTCAGCTATAAGCTTTCCCCATACATGCTGCGTTCTATGTGTGTGAATTGATGTTCTGCCGCTTGTTTTATTTTCCGCATGTGATGATTAATTTGTAGAAGAGATTATGTGTTATGCAGCAAATCGAATTTGTGTATGATTGGGATAATCTCAGTGATTGAATCTTCATTATTCAGCAAATTTCTACAATTAACACTCCTCAAACCCTCAAGATAGAAGGACATATCAAGAAGAAAAAGGTAATGGTTCGGATTGATTCAAGTAGAACCCATAATTTTATTCATTATAAAGTAGCTAAGGAATTGAATTGCTTCCTATACCCAGCACCATAGTGTCAAGTGATGGTTAAAAATGGAGGAAATATAAATTACTCTTGAAAGTTCCATAATATCAAGATAACCATGGGGGAATATGTATTGAATAGTCCAATGATCTCCATTCCAATGGGTGGTGCTGATGTTGTGCTAGGAGTCCAATGGTTACAATATTTGGGTATGACAGATTTTAATTTTCAAGAAATTTTCTTGAAAATTTTTAGGGAAGGAAAAGAATTTGAATTCATGGGTAAATATAATTATCTCTAGTAATGGCATGACAAAGCTTCTAAAGAAAGAACGACTTAGCGTAATTGCACAATTATTATCACTAGAGGTTAAAACATCGAAATATTTTATTTCTCTAGATCTCTGAATGATCTGAATATGGGAAAACTAGTTATTGTTGTGCTAGCTCCCTCATCAGTTAAATAAAAATGTGTTTAAGATCGTATCAAGTTAACCAATTGTGAAGGGGTTTATGTGTCAATTTTTGTTTTTCTTTGATGATCAAATTATGAGTTAATTATCTGTTAAAAACTAATGTACAACAAATAAAATGCAGTTAAAACACACAACATACACATAATACAATAGTTGATAATAGAGTTCACCCCTCCTGGGCTACATCTCCATGGACCTACTTCAACTAGCTAGGCCCTCTTGGGATTAAGAGTCAAATGTCTGGTTACATGCACCTAAAATGCTCCAATGGCTTTGAAACCATTAGGGGAATTTTGAGGTCTAAAATGGGCCTCCTAAGGAAATTATAAAATAATAGTGGAAATAATAAAATAAGATTTGATTACATCATCAAATTTTAGAGGGAAAAAACAAAAAAACTATTTTTTCAACTAGTATTTTCAACTTATCTCCCAAATTGTTTACTCAAATTTCAAGCAGGAGTACTCGTTGGATGAAAAATTTAAGTCCTCATCCAACGAGTACCCATGTTGCATACTTTTAATGGACCCTGCTACACGAAAAATGAGAAATACATGAAAAACGTGATTGCAATCACGTTTTGGAGTACCCATGTTGCATACTTTTAATGGACCCTGCTACACGAAAAATGAGAAATACATGAAAAACGTGATTGCAATCACGTTTTTCATGTATTTCTCATTTTTCGTGTAGCAGGATCCATTAAAAGTATGCAACATGGGTACTCCTTGGATGAGGATTTGAATTTTTCATCCAACGAGTACTCCCACTCAAACTTTGAATAAAAAATTTGGGAGATAAGTTGAAAATACGAGTTGAAAAAGTAGCTTTATTATTTTATTATTTTTTAATCTTTTTACCCTTTTACTGAAAAATTGGTGAATCATCCCCCATGGTTGACATCATCATCTTGAATCCTATTGGTTCTTAGAAAGTTTATTTTTATTGTAAATTTTTCTTAGGAGGCCCATTTTAGACCTCAAAATTCCCCTAATGCTCCTCCATTGGCTTCAGAAACCCAAAAACCCCAAAAATCACTATTTAATCTCTAAAAACGGTTTCCAACTAATCTAGGATGGACCTCCCATCTAGGTGGCCCTAGGCTTCTTTAGTATTCAAAGTGGAAAAAACACTTTCAAAAGTGCTCCAACGCCTCTGCAACCTATTCCATTGTTTTCAGAGTATCAAATTCATCTAAGAATGACTCTTCTTTAGTCCCATTTGGTCTTTAGCTGATCTAGGCATGGCCCTCCCTCCTAGTGGTCATGGGCTTCTCTTTTCTTCAAAGTGAAAAAAAACCTTTAAAATTGATCCTTTGCCTCTGAAACCTATACCAATGGATTCAGAGCATTCCAATCTACTAGGAATGACTCTTCCTGAGCCAAAATTGGTCGAAAATTGATCAATATAGGCCTCATTCAATTTTTCCTAGTAATCTGCCCCTAAAACTAGAGACGACTCTAGTTAGGCCTGTGAAATTTGGGGGAATTTCCAAAATTGGGGAGACCACTAAAAAATCTGTTGTTTTAAACTCTGGCTTAATTAATTTAAGCACATTTTAATTGTGATAAGTGAGGATTAACAAGGCACTAAGCACGTTTTTATAAAACTTGTTTTTAAAAATCGGATTAGCATTGATGTGGGATTAGCACTAATTAATCATCGCATTATAATATTAACCACACATTATGATCAGAACTCCACTCTTTGGTTTTGTGGATATGTCGTATGGGAGGGGGTTGGTCTGTGGGGTTGGCTCCCTCCATTCTCATTGTCACATAATCCGTTTGACATCAAATAGCAGTCGAAACCATATGGGGTTAAGTCTGTTGTTGGTGGTCTATTGGTAAATGCGGAGAGTGGTATGGGGGAGGTTGTGGGGTCGAGCCCCGACCTCCGCCCAGTTTGGATGTAATGTTTTTTCCACCCAAACATTATAATATTACCTTTGAATTTTTCAATATCATTTACCAACGAACTTTGGTTTATGCGTTGTCCCCCATAGTTTAATCCGCCATCAATCATTTGGACTATATAAAAATGCCACCAAATAAATTAAACTTGGACCTTGGAATAACAATAATTCAGACCATAGCATAATAAAATTCTAACTTTTGACTAACATGTAATCTTCAGACTTTAGAACTAACCAAAGTCTTCAGACTTTGGAATATGGAAAATATTTCGACCATTGCAATAAATTCAATCCAAAATTTGGAGAGGGTCCACCAGAGGGGGCACGTGGTGGCCTCTAGCTGCACCACATGTCAGCCTTTGGTTGGCTTGTCCCACCATATAAGAAAAATTTGAATTCAACATTAGGAGCCAAAACTTAAAAAAATTTCACCTTCAAACCTTGACCAACGAATCATGTTGTGACACTTGTCACAATGCCATTGGCTCAGAGAGCCTTTGACCATGGTTGACCTCTGTTGACTCCTTTGACCTTTTTTTTAAATTCTCCTATTCTGAACAGTGGTCATCGCGCTCTAACTTCCTCATACGGACTTCGTTTTGAGTGAAATGAATTGCGCCAGATTCCTGGCGATGGGCCATATCTGGTCTTTCAAGTTTGGTGTAATTATGAGAACTTCAAAGTTTTGGCAAATTTTTTCCCCTAATCTAGATTCCAATCAATCTTGGACAATCATTCCAAGGTATTTGAGACTCCCAAAGGCCTACCACACATTTTTTATCATGATAATTCTATTCATTTGATTCCAAGAAGTGTTCCTCCAAACATCAGGCCTTACATATATCTAGAAGCCCAAAAGAGTGAAATTGAACGCATGGTTGCAAAAATGCCAGAGGCTGGTATAATTCAACCTAGTCAAAGTTATTTTCTGGCTCTAGTAGTATTGGTGCACAAGAAGGATGGATCATGGTGCATGTGTCTAGATTATAGGGAGCTCAAAAAGCTCATTATTAAAGATAAATTTCTCATTCTCGTCATTGATGAATTATTGGATGAATTACATGGAGCAATTTACTTCACGAAGTTGGATCTTCGTTAAGGATATCATAAAATTAGAATGAAGACTAAATACATTCTGAAAACAATATTTAGAACTCATGAGGGTCATTATGAATTTTTGGTCATGCCTTTTGGCCTTACTAATGCACCGTCTAAATTTCAAGGTTTGATGAATTCCATTTTCAAACATTTCCTTAGAAAATTTGTGTTAGTATATTTTGATGATGTACTAATCTGCAACAAGTCTTGGAAGGATCATGCTCAACATGTTGACATGGTACTCAAACTATTGGAGGAGAAACAATTATATGAAAAATCCTCCAAATGTTTCTTTGGAGTATAGGAGGTGGAATATCTAGGTCATATTGTATCTCATGATGGTGTTAAGGTAGAGCCTAAAAAAATTAAAGCCAATAAGGAATGAAAAATATCCACAACCATTAATCATATGCAAGTATTTCTTGGGTTGAAAGGGTATTATTGCAATTTTGTTAAGAATTATGGGAGAATGGAAACACCTATAACAACATTACTGAAGGAAGATGTATTTTCTTGGACTGCAGAAGTAACTAAGGCCTTTGAACATCTTAAAGAAGAAATGTGCCAAGCACCAGACTTAGCTATGCCAGAATTCACAAAAACCTTTATTCTAAAATGTGAGGCCTCATAAAATGGAATTCGTGATGTTTTAATTTAAGAAGGAAGACCCATTTATTTTGGAAGTATTCCAATCAAAGGAAAGTATTTACACAAACCTATTTATGAGAAGGAAATTTTGGCAATACTACATGCAATAAAGCAATAGCAACCTTATCTAATGAGAAGACACTTCAAGGTAAAAATAGATCATGATAGTCTTAATTACTTTTTGGAACAAATATTATCTTCAGAAGAGAAACAAAAATGGATCACAAAAATGTTGGGTTATGACTTTGAAATCATCTACAAAAAAGGGAAGAAAAAATTTGTAGTAGTTGCACTCTCAAGAAAGGATGAGGATTTGGATGCATTTATTTGTGACATTTATATTATCCAACCAGATTGGATAACCGAAGGAAGGGATGAATGGAATAATGATGAATAAGTGTGGACACTCATTCAAAAGTTACAACAAGATCCCAGTACATCAGATACATTTAGATGGGAAAATGATTCATTATGGTACACAGATCTCTGATATATTTGTAAGAATTCCCAACTCAAACAAAATATTCTTTTGGAATTGCATACCTCTCCCTTATGAGGGCACTCAGGATTTTTGAAAACTTACCACAGGATCAAGAAGGAATTTTTTTGGGATGGCCATAAATATGATATTCAAAAGTTTGTGGCAGAATGTTTGGTTTGATAACAAAATAAAGTTGAGACAATTAAGACCCCAACTTTGTTACAAACTTTATCCATTCCAAGTAAACATTGGAAGGAGGTTTCAACATATTTTATCATAGGTTTACCCAAGTTCGAAGGAAAGAGTGTGATAGTGGCGGCGGTTGACAGACTTACCAAGTATACATACTTCTGTGCATTATCTCATCCATTTAAAGCCAATACATTTGCTACTGGATTATGGAAACAATCCAAAAGATACACGGAAACCCAAATATTATTATAAGTGATAGAGATCCCATTTTCCTTGGAATTTTTTTAACATAATTATTTTCTTGTATGGGTATTCAATTAACTCATATCTCATTTTATCATCATCAATCTGATGGGAAAACTGAGATTGAAAAAATGTTTGGAAGGATATCTGTGTTTCTTTGTATCTGATAAGCAAACACAATGGGTCAAGTGGTTACCTCTGGCTGAATGATGGTATAAAACTTCCTTCCATACTGCAACAAAAATGACACCATTTATGGCACTTTATGGATATCATCCACCGTCCATCAAATCATCTTTAAGAGAAAATTCCAAAGTTAAAGTAGTGGAAATATATCACATCGAGCATCATCAACAAGTTCTCCAACTCTTAAAGGATAACCTCACTTTGGTGCATAATCGAATGAAACAACATGCTGTTCAGTTTCGCAGCAAAATAAGATTTGATGTAGGTGACTGGGTATTTTTACAGCCAAAACCATACAAACAAATTTCCCTCATGCAAACTAAGAAGGATAATTAATTATCACCAAATTACTATGGTCCTTACAAGGTGTTGCAAAATATTGGTACTATGGAATATAAATTGGAGCTTACTGCATCTTCTCGAGTGCACCCAGTTTTCCATGTTTCATGCTTAAAGAAGGTTATAGGTGACAAGCTTCTAGTTCAAAAAATATTTCCAAAACTTGACGAGGAAGGAAAAATAATATTGGAACCTAAAGAAGTCACAGAAACAAGAACTCGACAACTGCGAAATAGATCAATTTCAGAGTATCTCATTAAGTGGAAGAACTTACCCACTGAAGGTTCGACATGGGATGATGATAATTTTATATAGAAGCATCCAAAACTACTCAAGCATTGAGGAAAACACTCTTTTGAAGGAGAGGGGCATGTTAGGTCCCTATAATACTAGTGTAGCCCCTTATTGTTATTGTTAGTATAGCCCCCTTATTGTTATTATTATGCCCATGTGGTCCCCATATTGTTATTATTGTGCCCCATAGAAGCCCAATATTGTTATTGTTGTGCCCTTAAATTATTATTGTTATGTCGGCTCTTATTATATTATGGCCCCTTATACTCCTATATATAGAAAGGATGTTTTTTCATTTGAATCATCCAAGAATTTTTCATTTATGTAATGTAAAGGAGGTTTCCCCCTCGAAGAGGATATTTTTTAAGTTGTTGATCTATTATTTCTATTGTTTTCTGAGTTGATTGTATAACAATGAGCAACTTTTTTAACTTGCTCAAAGCTTTCTGCACATTGTGAAGTACACTCAAATATTTTTCCTTTTCTCTACAAGGTTGTAATGGGATGGAATTCCTTATCGAAATTCTGGATGAATCTCCTATAATATCATGCCAGCCCCATGACTGCTATAATTTTATCCACATTCTTTGGATTTTTCCACTCCATTATGGCTTTGATATTTTCAGGATCAACTGAGATTCCTTTCTTGTAAACGATATGCCCCAAATAATGTATCTATGATTGGAAGAAGTCACACTTTCTAAGCTTTGCATAGAGATTATGTTCTCTTAATAATTGTAACATTGCAACTAGGGTATTTTTTAAGGATTTAATATTTTCCCTATATTGTATTGTAGGCGACTATTCTGGTTTCAAAATTCATATGGATATAATGTAGGCGAATATTCAATAAAAAAAAAAACACATAATTTACTGTTAAAATTGGTAATTTTTTGTTTAATATCATCCATTTAATAATATATATGTAAAAAAAAAGTTATTTTTTAACCAAATTAGTGAATATTGTTTTCAATAAATGTCCAAAAAATAGACCATTTGCGAAATTTCACCCCTAAAACTTTCCCTGACTACAATTTTTTTTTTTCTCATGCGCTTCTTTCATCCTTGAATACACAAGTATGTCATCAACAAATACAATGACAAACTTGTGCAAATAAGGACGTAACACACTGTTCATAAGGCACATGAATGTGGCAGGGGTATTAATGTTAGAAATGTGACAAGAAAGTATTAATTTTTATTTTTCCTTAATTAAAATTGACAAAATTTGAAATTTCACATCAACAGACAACTTGGAGAAGTTAATTGAGGTGACATGGATCTTGTCACTCAGTTAAGAACACATAATTCGAGTTAATGAGTTCAATTTCAGTTTACTTGTGTTGATTCTTAAAAAATATGAGTCTAGCTCAGTTAATTCAAGTTAAGGGCATGAAGTTGAGTTGTATGTAGTGATTCATAAATTTTAGGAGCCTAGGTTGAGTTAATTTCAGTTGTAAAAATTTAATTCAGTTAAATTGAGTTATGGTTAGTTAAACTAGTTCCAACGGTTGGAGGAACTAGTGGAAGGTCAAGTAGTGGAAGTGGAACTTCAACCACACTTAGTGATCATCCAAATAACTAATAAATCAACCGAAATTATCTCATGCATGCAATGAATTTGAGTTACTGAGTTGAGATGGAGATTTCATGGTAGTGTACTATCAGTTGTAGACTATTCCAATGTGTATAAGTGGTGCATACAGTTAGAGGAATAACCTAAAGGAATTGTGAAATCCAGATGAGAGATTTTCATAATTAATAGTGGCTAATTTCCTAGAGGAACAACACAAGGAATCAGGAGCTTGGAGGGCTTAAAAATTGGTTAAGTGTTGGCCAGGTTAATTCAATCACGCAGAGAGATGTACACTTGTAGGGTGTGCTTAGGCTTGAGAAATCATTGTATTTCATCTTTATTATTTTATTAATGCAATACAAATAGTAAGCGGTTTTGAGCAGTTGCTTTCCCCTATATAAATCTTTGTGCATGTGTGATGTTTCTTCTTGCATGTTAATGTTATGTGTTCTCGATCATGAATTATATTTCGCAGATTAGTAGAGTAGATTCTAGTCTTGTGATTTAGTAAATTTCATGAGAAATTTAGAATCTACACATTAATTTCTACATGATATCAGAGAAAAATTGACAATAGAGAAGAGATTTCGAAGTTGTCTTTGCAGGAGGATCTTATTTGTGAGATAACTTATTCAGAGTTAGAAGGATAGATTTATATGGACTAAGAATCGAGTATTACCTTGAGGGAAGCTTGAATTATGTTGCATGGAAAGATTGCATGGAGGAAGTGCTGGAAGATAATGAGTTGAAGGAATTAATTGAAACATATATCCCTAAACAAACAGTAGGTGATACTTAGAATCTAGCAGAATGGCAGAAGTGTGCAGCCAGGGCAAGGAGAATCATATTGGATGGAGTACCAGACCATATTTTCTCAAATCGCCATGGGAAAGAGACTTTGTATGCAATGTGGAAAGCACTAATATATTTGTTCCAGAATATTAGTGACCACAAGAATATAGCACTCAAGGATAAACATCAAAATAGGAATATGTAGAAGAACGATACCATTCTGTAGTGCCTAAGAAGGTTCACATAATGTCGTGATTAACTTGACCAAGTTGGTGTTACTGTAGTAGAGAATTATTTGGTAATTCTATCCCTTCTAGTCCTTCCCAAGAGTTGGCACAATTACTAATATTCGGTGAATGGGAGGGAGAAGCTACCAAATTGGGAGCACTTATGGTCTGACTTGGTGCATGAGGAAATAAGGTGACATACCAGAGATGGGACCTCATCCAAAGAATACAAATAGGAATTTTCATTAGTAAAAATGGGAATGAATTCCAAGAGGAAGAAGTCAAAAGGAGAGTCTAATTCCAGCCAAGAGGGTAAGAAGAAAGACTTGTCCAGAATCAAGTGCTTTCACTATGATGAATTTGGGCACTATGCCATGAAGTGTCCACAAAAAAAGGAAATCAAGAAGGAGCATAGTGATGGGGAGCATGGCGAGCATAGTGATGGGGAGCATATGGTATTTGGATAGTGGTGCCTCATTCAACATGATGGAGAATAGAGAATTTTGCAGTGACTTGAAGGAGAATATATCTAGATGAACATTGAATTTGGAGACGAAATAAGGTACTACATGAATAATATTGGTATAGTTACCTTTCATAAGGATTCAGGCTCCCCTCTTGGCTTAAGGATGTGATGTTTGTTCCAGGTCTAAAGAAAAATAATGTCTCCATTGCAGTGTTGGAATACTATGGTTATGATGTGATCTTTAGCAAAGGGAAAGAATTCCTGAGACACATAGCCACGAGATAGGTGAAGCATATCAGGTTTTGAGTCAAGAACATGTATGCACTTGAGGTATAATATGCATGCAAATCCTCGAGGAGCAAGGCATAGACTAGAGATATGGTGGTTGAGGGGGACCATGTTATACCTCTCAATATGTAGCCTCAAAAGAAGCCTCATGAAGTTTTGGAGTAGCCAAAAATGGAGAAGCAGAGAGGAGGCAGAGTGGAGATGTCCACTAAAGCAGAGAACTCTAGCAGGGGGAGATTTTAATCCAAGTGGAAAGAGGGAGAACATGCAACTATACCTCCAGGAGCGAGGTGGAGCAATGTCAATCATTAGTCCAAGAGTTGCAGAAATTTGGGCAGGGTCCATTGAGGTGTTCTCCTCATGGATCATTATCTTGCTACAAGGGTCCACAATATTTAGTAGTAGGAGGATCAATCTCAGTAAGATACAGAGGAGTGCATAGTAGTGTTGAAAATAGTGCAGGAGGCTCGTAGCAGACTAAACAATAACACAATTTTCCCAATAGAAATTTGCAGACACAGTTGATTCATTTTTTTATTTATTTTTTATGCTTCTCAGTTGCAGATGTTGCAGTAGTAGCAATAAAAATGAGAGGTGTTGCATACAATAAATTCCATAGGTGCACGATACGGGTGGTTTATAATCCCTTTTTTACTGAGATGGAGTGTTGGAAATGCAACAAGAAAGTCTAAATTTTGATTTTTCCTTAATTAAAATTGGGGAAATTCAAAATTCCACATTAGCAGAAAAATCAGAGTTAACTAAGGTGACATGGCTCTTGTCACTCAGTTAAGAACATATAATTCGAGTTACTGATTTTAAGTTCAGTTTACTTGTGTCGATTCCTAAAAAATATCAGTATAACTCATGTGATTCAAGTTAAGGGCATGAAGTTCAGTTGTATGTAGTGATCCTAAATTTTAGGAGCCTAGGTTGAGTTAATTTTAGTTGTAGTAATTTAATTTAGTTAAGTTTCATTATGGTCAGTTAAACTACTTCTAATTGTTGGAGAAACTAGTGTAAGGTCAAGTTGTTGAAATGGAATTTCAACCAAACTTAGTGATCGTCCAGATAACTAATTAATTAGCCTAAATTATCTCATGCATGCAGAGAATTCAAGTTACCTAGTTGATTTGGATATTTCAATGAAATATACTATCAATTGTAGACTTTTCCAATGTGTATAGGTGGTGCATAAAGTTAGAGGGAGGACCTAAAGGAATTGCACAATCTAGATGATGGAATTTCCTAATTAATAGGGTCTAATTTCCCGGAGGAACAATGCAAGGAATTAGGATCTTGGAGGGATTGAAAATTTTCTAAGTGTTGGCCATGTTCAGTCAATCAAGCAGAGAGATAGACTACACACTTGTAGGGTGTGCTCAGGCTTAAGAAAGCATTGTATTTCATCTCTATTATTTTATTAATGCAATACAAATAGTAAGGGGTTTTGAGAAATTGATTCCCCCTATATAAATCTTTGTGCATGTGTGATGTTTCTTCTTGCATGTTAATGTTATGTGTTCCCTATCATGAATTAACTTCCACATATCAGTACAGTAGCTTCTAGTCTCGTGATTTAGTAAATTTCATGAGCAGTTTAGAATCTACACATTAATTTCTAAAATTGGTAAGCCCAAAGTGTACCAATACAAACTCATAGTTCCCATATCTTGTTCTAAAAGAAGTTTTATGAATGTATTCCTCCTTGATCCTTACTTGATGGTATCCTGACCTCAAGTCAATTTTGGATAAAACTAATTCTCCTCAAAATTGATCCAGGAGATCATAAATCCTTGGTAATGTGTACCAATTCTTGATGGTCACCTTATTCAGCTGCCTATAATCAATGCATAATCTAAGGGTTCCATCTTCATTCTTTACAAGAAATATCGTCGCTCCGCATGGGGACACACTATGCCTTGTAACCTTTGTTAAGCATTTCTTTCAGCTGCAATTTCAGCTCAACCAATTGTGGAGTGCTCATCCTATATGGAGCCTTAGATGCCAGTGCTACTCTAGGTACCAACTCAGTAGAGAAATATATATCTCTATGAGGAGGTAATCCAGGAACCTCCAATGGAAATACATATTTGTACTGCTACAAAATAGGGTACTTTTGTAGAAATTCAACTTCCTTTTCTTCTATTTCTTTATCAGTTTCCTCATTCTTGGAAACTTGCACAACAAATAATATATATATATTTTTTCTATTGGTTGGCTTGCATAACAATGATTAGCCTTTTCCAAAATGGGCCTTTCTACCACCTTACTCTTTGTGTTCTTTCTCATCCAAGAATTAAATTGATTTTTCATAGAAATATACCTTGGTCCGGTGTAAGTATAGCCAATTCATACCCAACAATATGCTATACACACCAAATGGAAAAACATTCAAATGGGCTATTGTGGGCATGCCACTGAGTTCGTGATCCGAATGGAAAGCAGCATCTACCCATGATATTCATCCACACATGGTATTTATCCACCCATGAAATTTACCCATAGTATTGTAAGTGGAATCCACCCATGATATTCATCCTCCCATGGTATTCATCCACCCATGGAATTTACCCATGGTATTGAAAGTGACATCCACCCATGGTATTTACCCACCCATGGAATTAACATGTGGTATTGTACTGTTCTAGCTCTCCGTAGTTTGCAATATTGGCAAATACAAAGCTGCAAAGCCTACATGAAAACCACTTTGGGATTCTAGGATCTAGCCCTCATGAATCCATAGAGGGATCTCTCTATAAGTGCAAAGATTGATTTATCTTTCAAGGTTTTGTGTGTTATATTAGGCTAGTTATGAAGAACAAGGGTTGTTGTTTGTTTTGGTTGGGCAAGGATATAATGAAGGTGAAGGAAGTCTATATGAAGGGTGAAGGTGTAATTAGGTGAAAGAGTGGTTCAACTAATAATATAGGCAAGGAGCAGCTTCAATCCATTAGGTTATGGAGTCATAAGAGTATTTAATTGAAACAACAAGGTTCAAGAGTGGTCCATGGGGCAAGTCATCTATGTCAAAGGACCTCTTTAAGTTGATTTTATCGAATGAAACAATAAGAAATGGAGTGAGGTAAATCAAACAGATGAAGGAACAAAGGACAACCTAAGATCAAGTAAGTACTTTGAAACTATCCTGCTTTTGGCATGCACTTGGGAAATACATAAAAGTAATTTAAGATCAAGTAAGTACTTCTAAACTAGCCTGCTTTTGATGTACTTTCAAGAGAAAACATTTAAAACACATAGAATAGCTTAAGATCAAGTAAATACTTTTAACTTAGCATGCTTTCAACATATTCAAAAGGAAACCATTCATGATAAACATAAAAATTTGTCTAAGATCAAGTAAGTACTTTGAAACTAGCCTGCTTTCAACATACTTTTAAGGGAACTCTTCAAATAAACTGTTGGAGATAAACTAGAGGATAGGGCTAACCATAAAATTCTCTAGCTCAGCGTTAATTAGCAAACTTCTCAAGAACATTCAAAGACAATATTTCAAGCTACACTCAGCAAAACATGGGCTAACCAACATTCCTTGACTGATCACACTCTATTGAATTATCTTTAAATAAACAGTCAGTAGAAAACATACAGGATAAATATTTTCAGTGAAATTTAGGGTACTTCAGGAGTAAATCCTAATCTATATTTGTTTTTTTTTATCAGAGAAAAGTGGACAGAATGGAAACAGAAAGAAAATAACAATTTACAATAAGAAACACATCACCATTGACATAGACCAGGATCCCATAAATCAGCTATTTGTATTTGATGTTCAAACCAATTACAATCTTCAAGTCTAGTGGGTCTCTATAGCTTCAAACTTCTCATCTCAGCTTACGTATCTTTAATTAAAAAGAGGGCAATAGCAGCTTCAGAAAACTATTTACATGCAACAAATATCTAGAGACCAACCTTTTACAATGTGCTCCTCAAGGAGATTTTATAAGAAAATGAGGAGGTGGAAGAGTTTCTAGGGTTCAAGTGGCATTAATTCTATACTAAATGCAATTCCTAGCCTTGAAAACCATGCAAGGCATAAGTCAGGAATGCATTGAATTACAACTACTGATTTTCTTCTTTTTGGGCTCAGTGGGTGGAAAAATTGACTTTAAGGCTCTTTTTATCCTTTAAAATAACTTCAACGACATTTTAAAATATGTTCTTTAGTTTGAAATAATTGTTGAGTGTCTTAGGGCAATCATCTTAAAATTTGGGTAATAACTATGCCTTCATTTGATTTTTGAGGCTGCGGGTGGCACTTTGGTAGCTGGGGATTCAATTTATCCCCTTTGATGTGGCTTTTGAAATTTGTCTTTCATTTTGTCTTCTTTTACTTAAACATTGATTTACTGTAAACGTTGTGTTTATGTAGCATGATTACGGGCTTTGAGACTTTATCTTTAGTCATCCTTGAGCGCTAAGTGACAGTCATCTTGCCTTCATTGTGGATTAGGCCATGCTTTGATTCAGGAGTACGTACCTTTGAAAAGTCACTTTAAACTTTGATTAAAATATTTAATTCTTTCACTTATGCTCTGATCTTCACTATTGACACTGATATTCTTCAATTAATTGATGTATACTGTGTTTGTTGTTTGCATGTGGGAAAAGGGTTTCATGATATCACCAATGCTCATGAGGCATGGGTAGAATCATAGTTTTGAACCTTGCAGATTCCCTTTCTATGTGAATAATGGCCTGTGGATCATCATCCCTGGCCTTCGTTTTATTTTTAAAATTGTGGGAAAACCCATATAACTTGCACAAAACAAACAAAAATTATAAAAATCCTGCGAAAATAGGTTTAACAAATGCTTTGGAGGTCTAGGTGCAAGGGCAAACAAGAGCCGTTGGATTAAGACAACCAATGGTGGAGATTTCTTGGTGAAAAATTTTGGGAGAAAGTTGGGTGAAAAAGTGAAATGGGGGCGATATTAAAACAGGATTGTCTGATCTCAGAGATCGATGGCCAGGATTAAAAGATGAAAAGCAACATTGACAAGGGCAGTGGTTTCAAAAAACCATTAATGGTTTTCATGCGAGCTTTGGGGGGGGGGGGGGGGGGGGGGGGTGGTATTTCTGAAAAAAGGTGATTCCATACATTAGTTGACGCGTGTCTTTTTCATACCACCGGTATCATGGCGAACATTGCCTTACTTAGCGGGAGGTAAGAAAAATTACGCGATATGGGTTACACCGATGCAAATGGATTAGGAGTTGCGGATCCAACGATTACGGGTACGTATTGGAGAGCGAGATGCGGCCTGGTGGAAAGGTAGCGGGGGTCCACGGAGATGTGGGATATTTTGTCATGGAGCGGACGAGTGTTGGGTAAGTTTGGACGTTAGGTCTCGATCCGTTCGATCTTTTGGATGGACGGTTAGGATTAAAATATGGGGTGGGTTTTTTTTTGATGGAGGATAAAGTATAATCGTGGCCCGGAAGAGGGATGGATGGCACATTAGTAGTTAGATTTGGCAGATCGACGGTCCATTATTCACCCCTTAATCATCGAGGTAATGAAAAAATAAAGGAAATAAGGGTTCAGAGGAAGGGTTTTAGGCCTTTAGTGCCCGATTGCGGGGCTTCGGCCACATGGAGGTCAGGGTTAACAAACATAAGCACCTAGGGGCTTAATTCTTTATAAGCGCAAAAGATTGTTTTAGGCCCAAAAATAGTGTTTTTAAGCCAAACTGAGGGTTCCGATAGGCTAAAGGGAGGGCTTTAAAACCAAATAAAGGGGAGATATAAGGTTTTAAGAGGTGTTTTGATGATTTTGAAGGTTAAATGAAGGGTTTTAGAAGGATTTTTATGAAGGGAATAAGGGTGAAAAATGGAATTATTTGTGAGTGAATGGAAGAGTGAAATGATGGAAAATGGAATGTTATAAGCAGTTTGTCTATTAGTAAACATCAGGTACTTTAGGACTAACAGTGAAACAATAGTGAAGGTTAACTCAAAGGGTAATGATCATCATAAGACTTCAAGAAATAACAATTTAGACACAAAATTGTTTCTTGAAGGCTTAAAAAATATTTAGCCACCATTTGGCATGACAAATTTTTGTAATTTAATGAAAGTACCTAAAAAATGCTCTAAGTAACAAGTCACATCTTGTAAAAGGACATATTATACACCAAAATGTAGTTTATACAATTATTCTTTTTTTTTAATAAAACAAGTTTCTTTGTGGTTTTATTTATTGTGTGTTCTCTCCTTTTTTTGGCATTCTAATTTTGAAGATCTTGTCAAATCCATTTCAATTTTGTATATCTTGGGGGCCTCTCCCCAAGATCTAAATTAGTGGTATCAAATTTAGGTTATGAATCCATGGGAATGTGGGTTTGAAGCATATTTCAGTTTCAATGTTTTTCATCCATCTTTAACAAACTCCATGCAAGTTCCATGACCTCCACATAACACTTTCTCGGGAAAAGCGGGAAGAATTTTTATTTTTTTTTGGCAGGAATTTTTTGGGCGGTGAGTTTGTAGAGTAGATATGAAAATATTGGCTCAAAAATTTTAGAATAGTAGATATCACTGATTTAAAATCAGAAGTGTTGCATAAATGTTTATGACGACAATTTGTGACCGACGACCCTCCTGTCATTTCTTGCAATTTTTAATGCTCAATTTCAGAGAAATGATTATATATCTGAGCTCCCCTTGAAAAATCATCCGATTTCAAAAAAAAAAATTGGTCGAATCAGAGTTCAAATGAGGGAGTTATCACTAATTTAAAATAAACAATTTTTTTTTCATAAATTTTATGACGGCGAGAGAGTTGCAGCGTGAATTTGAGTTTTTCAGAGTCTCCAGATAGCGATTTTAAAACATGGGAAGATGTAGAATGATCATTTATTTCTAAAAAGATTTTATGATAAATATTCAGATTTATATTGACCGAGTTATGCCCATTTTAAATTTGTAGCAACATTCGGAGTGGGTTCCCTTTGAAGATGTGCCCTCCCACCCCGCTTTAGTGGGCACCTACTTCAAATTAATCAATTTCAGAATAACAACATTTAGCTTGGGTTCTTTGGAGATGTTCCCTCCCACACCAGGCTATGTAGGCACCGACTACTTCATCAACATTCATCATCATGGTTATGGGTCAACCACACAAAATCTTTGTCATCGAAGTCCATTTCCTAGGCCGCACATTGTTAGTATCATAGTTGGTCAGAAGAATTACAGGGTATCTCTATCATTTGATCTTCACTTTTCATGTTTATAGGTCATCCACAAACCAACACTTCATCAAATTACATTTTCTAGGCCACACACTGTTAGTAACACATTTGGTCATAAGAATTACCGAGTATCTCTATCCTTGGATCTCCGTTTGTCATGGTTATGGGTCATCCACAAACTCATGCTTCATCGAAGTCAATTTGATAGGCTGCACACTAGAAATATCACATTTGGTCAAAAGCATTAAAGGGTATATTTATCCTCAGATCTTTGTTCATTATGGTTATCGGTTAACAACACAAAACTCTTCTCTTCAGTATCTCTTCATATTCAACAAAGGCTTCTTAGGGGTAACTTCACGCAATGGGGACCATTAATTCATGAGGAGGGAGGAATGACCCAAATGGAAAGTGGCATCTACCCATGGTATTCATCCACACATGGTATTTATCCACCCATGAAATTTACCCATGGTATTGTAAGTGGCATCTACCCATGGCATTTACACATGTTATTGTAAGTGGCATCCACCCATGGTATTCATCCACCCATGGTATTTACCCATTCATGGAATTGACATGTGGTATTGTACCTAAAAAATTTTATAAGTAACAAGTCGCATCTTGTAAAATGACAATTTTTTCACCACAATGTAGCTTATATGGTTATTCTTTGTTTTAATAAAACAAGTTTCTTTGTGGTTTTATTTACTGTGTGTTCTCTCCTTTTTTTGTCATTATAATTTTGCAGATCTTATTAGATCCATTTCAGTTTTGTAGATCTTGGGGGCCTCCCCCCAAGATTCAAATCAGTTCGAATGCACACGGACCTAGATCAATTCGAATGCACACGACCTTACCCAATGGTTGATTATTCTCTTTGTCCCAGTTGCCAGCTAAACCCACCAAGGTTATTCATGCAACTCCTTGCCCAAACCACATTTCTCAACAATATTTGGGCTAACATAGCTATAATTATAGGTTGGATCAATTAAAATGGAAATTAATTTCCCTTGTAGTTTACCTTCCATCTCATTGATGGATGCTTGGTGATATGCTTGGATATTGTCCATTGCGACATAAATACTTGGCATGCTTTGAGCTACCTATCCCACTGTGATTGCCTCCTGATGACTATAAATATTTGGCTCGACAACATGTAGATGTGGAAATTCTATCCTCTTTTGGTTCCCACCACAAGTCCAACACTTGAGCGACTCACAACTTTCAAACTTGGGTTGTGCTGATGCCTACTATTACACATTTTTCTTATAAACAACATTGGATTTCTATTGAAATTGTCTTGTCAGAGCTAGGTTCCTACCTTGTTTCCTTTCTAAGCTTTTCTTGAGCCAATTATTATTATTTCCAACATTTCTTTTATTTTTCCAATTAATTTTAATATCAGGTTTTCGTTTCGCTTGCTTGTAGAAGTGGTATAGCTTTTTAATGGCATCTTTCAGAGTTTGGGGTTCCAAAAACTCAATTTTATCCTTGAATTCCATTGGAAACACACTGAAAAATCATTGAAGTTTCAATTTTTCATCCTTAATATATGGAACATACCTCAACATTTCTATCAACCTTGTGACATACTCATCACTGGTTAGCTAACTCATTCTGAGTTCATAGAACTCTTTTTCCTTAATATCATAATAACATTTAGACAACTATTTCTCTCTCAAGAGCTACTCAAACTCATCCTAGGTAAATTATTTCTCAACAATGACTCTAATGTTCTTCAAGTCCTCCCACCATATTTCTTCTTTTCCCTTCAGGCTATAGGTGGAGACTCTAGCTTTCATATTCTTAGAATAGTCATGTATTATGAAAAGTTTCTTCATTCTCAGCAACCAATATTCCACATCCTCTTCTTTCTTCGTATCACCATAAAATGTGGGTGGCTTATCCTTCCTATGTTCTTAATACATATGACCCTTTTATTTTCTTTCTGAATGATGATGATGGCAATGGTGACAATGGTGGCTTCTTTGCGAAACATAACTAGATAGTTTTCTAGAATAATGTACCTGTGTGCTAATTCCCCCATTGGAGTGCTCAAAGGCTCACCTCCTGACACAATTTCCTCACTTCCTTGCTTGTGCCTCTTTCTAGGCATGCCACCATATGCTCCATGTAATTTTCCAAAATTTCCATGAAATTAATTGGAACATAAAGTTTTCTCATATCATCTAAGAGGTGAATAAAATGGGTGAGGAGACCCATGAGTAAGAATAATATCCCTCATAGTGTGAAAGGGATCAATGGAGCAGCTTTATTTTGCACCTTCGAGTGTGAAAAGGGGCAAATGCATGAGGACAAGGTCAAGTTTGACCAAGTCAATAACGTTGCCTAAGAGGGTGTGGCTTGCTTGGGAAGACAACACAGCTTGAGAGAGAGGAAGATCACTTGTGGAAGAAACCCTAATGTGTGGGGTCTAGGGCAAAGAGACATTCACTTGCATAAAAGGAGGAAGAGGCCACCATAGTGAGACATGTTTGAGTATTTTGATTATTGGTCTAGTAGAATATTTGCAGTCTCTGGCTGTTTAGGTGAGTTGAAATGCTATTTAGCATGAGGGATTCACGTTTAGGATTTCCTCTCCTTATTGAGAGGCATCTTTAAGGATTGCACTTCATTGCTCCACATCTAGGCTCAAGGCCAAAGCCACTTTTTCATTCACTGCATTATTTCTGCTGAAGTATAATGTAGTGTTGTTTGGTGTTGCAGTGGAGGGTTCCACGACACCATTCCTTGACTCATCTTTCAGAGGAGGGAGCTTATATTCCTTGGGAAGGTTAGTGAGGAATGTTTCCAGAGTTTAATTGCATATTTTGGCATCAAGCCAAGCTTCTCCCATCACCAACAACGCAGTCCCTTCTCTAGACTGCGTTATTTCAGTGAGTACCTGTAGTGGGGGTTGCACCATCATCTTGGAGGAAGAGATCTTCAGGGATAGGATCAGCCTATCACTTGAGAGATTTTTTGGAGGAGGTTTATTTCATATTGTGCATCATCTTCATCCATCTCCAGTTATTTTCTGAGTTGCAGCTGCTACCCAACAACTCCGGCATTTCTGCAGATTTTCCATTTGTACATGTATTGCAGCCAATCCTTCTAAGGATTGTTGTATCATTGTTTTCAGTAAGCTGAGAGCTTCTGCTTCCATATTTATTGAGCCTCATATTTTCATGTCTTTCCATTTTTTGCCCGCATGATGCAATGTCTCCATTAAACATTCTTTTAGCCCTGGTAAATCTATGTGTAGCAGTTGTCTTCATTTTCGTTTTTTTTACATGTTCCATTGAGTCTTGCATTGCCTAATCCCGAGTGATTGTTTCTAAGGATTGTACTCTTTAATGCTATAACATAATTTTTTTGGTATTCATATCTCATGGCGTCGGCTCATTAAAATAATTCTGATACTCCATTGTATGCTCATACATTGTTGTAGTCCCTTCATTGGGCACTTTCTGAAGACAACTAGGTGTGGGAGATCTATTTAACCCACCTAGAGGGATTTATTTTGAGCCACCTCTTGGATTTCAGTCTTAGATACATAAATATAAGGGATCTAGGTCTTGGTTTCAAATCCTGTAGTAGCCATTCTTAGAAAATGTGTTTTTAAATCATGCCTTGCTAGCTGTTCCAGATTTGGAATATTACAGTGGTATTAGAAAAAATTTCTTAGCTCAGCCAGAGAGATCAAAAGAGTGAATAGGATGGGTTTTATCTCATCATATTTAAGATCCATGAAGAACCTCCCCAAGGAGGATAAGAAAATAGAAGAGGAAAGCCCTTGCACTTCTTATTCTCATCAAGGAGGAGACAAAGAGATGAGCAGGAAAAGGACTCCATTTTATAGAGGAGAAAAAGGGGATAAGCTTACAAAGCTTCTTCCTAAATATGTACAAATTATTCATGAAGATTTCAAGAAGGTAAGGAGGGAGATGTATGGAGAATCTCGAAAGAGTTTGAATCTAAAGCAAACTCTAGATTTTCATATGAGGAGTGTGAGTATGTAGCCACACCCTATGGTACACAGCACAGTCACATGCCCAAGATTTCTAGAAGAGAGATGGAAAGAGGAGAAGATGTTGCTAGGAGGAAAACTCTTAGTGATTTCCTAAAGGAGTATGAGTCTCCAACTCAGGAATTCCGAGATCATCTCAGTTTTTTAGAGTTTTGCAAGATCAAGGTGAAGGGAAGAGAGCAACAGGATAGATTTCTTCTATCTATCTTTGAAGGTTCACCTACATGTTCAGCGAAAGATCGGGTGGAAGAGTTAGATACCTTCTTGCAGCAACATCAAATTCCTGAAGATGAAGCCATTAGAGTTGTAGCGCTGCATATGAGAGGTAAGGCCTATGCCTGGTGGATCTTGGAATCCTTTTCTTTGAGAAATGTAAATACTGCATCTTATGCAAGTTTCACTAGGGCCTTAGTGAAAAGATTTGGTAGGAGGATTCATGAGACACACATGGTGGAGCTAGACAAGGGGACACAAACAAAATCCTTGCATGTAAACGTAATTTCACTTCAGAAAACCCTGGAGGAGGCTAAAAAATTGCACCATAACTTGCCGGAAGAAAGGCTTTCATCTCACTTCTTTGAGCAAGGAAGCATGGATATATCTTTTTCAAAGAGGGATCCAATCATTGGGAGGTTTCCCATTCATGTTGCAGAGGTTGAGGGCAACAACACTATCTCATCTAGATATTATCTAGTGCCTCATGCATAGGAAGGAGGAGCTCTTACTCCAAGTAGAGGGATTCTTGCATCCTTGCAAGGAAGTCCCCAGGATCTCATGTGTGGAGATCAAGGCAGAACTCATGTGCCATTGTCGAGAATGTGTGGAACCATGGAGACACAAGGAGGAGGTAGGGGGAAGAACCAGCATCATGAGATGAGGAGTACACACCCCTATCCATTTTTGGAGGTTGTTACACCTAGGAGGGAGACTGGATTGCGCAGTGAGAGCATGGACAGAATTGTCCATTCATATATGCAGTCACCTTTTGATGATCATGTCTCATTGCATGGAGACATTTTGCTGGGGAGACCACTGGATCAACAGAGGAGGATGGATGCTTCACTAGTTGAGGCACCACTCATTGATTTCTGAAGGGTGGAGACCTTGGGAGGACTACGTGCAGCGCTTCTAGTCTTGGGTAGACTCAAGGAGGAGAGAGGAATTCTCTCAACATCACTTTTACCCACTCACATTTTAGATTCTGCATTGTGGAAGAAGTAGCAGGGGAAGGATGGCAACCTTCCAACTTGTATCTTTGACATGGGAGATGTTGAAAAAGAGGGCAGCCATATGACAAATGTTATTCATGATAGTTCATCAACACTGTCACTGTGGAGAATAGATCCATATTGGAGCTCCCAACTATTAGTGGAGTATTCCAAGGATCTTCATGCTCGTAGGATATTGGATGACCAGTTGCATGAGGAGGGATATTCAGTCAGAGATGGGGTCATCTTCTATCATGGTAGAATCTTCTTATCTGGAGCTTCCAAGCTCAAGGAGAAGTTGCTACAAGCAGCTCATGAGAATTTCCTTTTCAGCCCCACTTGTTCTATGAGAGCATACCAAACCATCATGGAGGGGTATTTTTGGGAGGGTTTTGAGGAGGAGACATATCAGCATATGAGGAGATGCATAGATCATGTGGAGATGGAGGAGAGACAAAAATCTTTGGAAGAGTTAGCACAACCACCTCTTTTCTCTTTTAGGATGAGAGGGGACTCATTTATGAGCCACTCCCTTTGTACGAGAAGAATATATGGTAAGGTTATTTATTGTTGTTTACATGAATCTTTGTATAATGTATATATGCATCCCTTAACCATACATGTGCAGGATGATGCTCCAAGGAGGAGCATTCTTTTTTCTAGACCTCATGGTTTAGTTGAGGCCATAAGCATGATTTATGGCCATTCCCTAGGAGGACTTGGGGAAGAGAGATATTATGGAAGACATGCTCATTGTACACCTTGCATCATTCAATTCCTCCATACTTATGAGGAGATTGGAGCAACAAGCAAGTGGTTGAGAAGCCACACATTTTATCAGTCTATATTACAGTTGAGGGTCAAGCTGCGTTGGTTGCACCTGAGGGACCATTTTCCTTATCATTTGTTACATATGGCAGCAAGCATGATTCTCATTTTTGCTCCCTATGGTTCTATTGTTTCTATATTTATGAGGAGCATATTTGGGAGGGAGACACATTCGATGGATGAGTCGTTTGTGAGAGAAGATCTCCATATTTTTTACACTACATGTTCTAAGGGGAGCATGGGAGATGGTATGGTCACTAGAGAAACACATTTGTTTCCTTATGAGGTGAGCCATATGATGGATGTGATGCCATATGATGGTGATTTCCAACTCATCATATATGGGGACATTTGGGCCAGCATGATTTGCAGCGTTGGAGGAGAGATCTTTGGAGATCTAGTCCTCATCTTTCCACTTGAGGGAAACCTTATTGTAGCCCAAGATCAGCCAAGACTCTACACTTATCATAAGTGGAGATATGGACAGCGTGGGTAGGCTACATTGTCTACCATATGCAGATATTCATCCCACCTACTTTGCCGGAGCCAAAGGTGGAGGACAACTTTCAGGAGTTTCCTAGTTGGGAGGTGACTCATTTTGCATGGCTTATAGCTTGGGGATGGAGGATACATATGGGAGAGATAGTTCCCATTAGATTTCAGATCCCATTTCTCAAGGGGACCTCTAGACATCACTTTGATATCTTCCGGAGTTTTTCACCTTTACATGATGATAGCTTGATAGTCAAGCCAGTGCTAAGGAGGAGTGGTGTGGAGGCTGAGATCGATGAGATATAATCATCACTTGGAGGAGATCATAACATATGAATGCTACACAGGGAGATTAGGAGAAAATAACTCGCCTATCCTTGCACTTGCTTCGAGGACAAGCAATTCGAGAGGGGAGGACCTAATTTTCCAAAATTTCCATGAAATTAATTGGAACATAAAGTTTTCTCATATCATCTAAGAGGTGAATAAAATGGGTGAGGAGACCCATGAGTAAGAATAATATCCCTCATAGTGTGAAAGGGATCAATGGAGCAGCTTTATTTTGCACCTTCGAGTGTGAAAAGGGGCAAATGCATGAGGACAAGGTCAAGTTTGACCAAGTCAATAACGTTGCCTAAGAGGGTGTGGCTTGCTTGGGAAGACAACACAGCTTGAGAGAGAGGAAGATCACTTGTGGAAGAAACCCTAATGTGTGGGGTCTAGGGCAAAGAGACATTCACTTGCATAAAAGGAGGAAGAGGCCACCATAGTGAGACATGTTTGAGTATTTTGATTATTGGTCTAGTAGAATATTTGCAGTCTCTGGCTGTTTAGGTGAGTTGAAATGCTATTTAGCATGAGGGATTCACGTTTAGGATTTCCTCTCCTTATTGAGAGGCATCTTTAAGGATTGCACTTCATTGCTCCACATCTAGGCTCAAGGCCAAAGCCACTTTTTCATTCACTGCATTATTTCTGCTGAAGTATAATGTAGTGTTGTTTGGTGTTGCAGTGGAGGGTTCCACGACACCATTCCTTGACTCATCTTTCAGAGGAGGGAGCTTATATTCCTTGGGAAGGTTAGTGAGGAATGTTTCCAGAGTTTAATTGCATATTTTGGCATCAAGCCAAGCTTCTCCCATCACCAACAACGCAGTCCCTTCTCTAGACTGCGTTATTTCAGTGAGTACCTGTAGTGGGGGTTGCACCATCATCTTGGAGGAAGAGATCTTCAGGGATAGGATCAGCCTATCACTTGAGAGATTTTTTGGAGGAGGTTTATTTCATATTGTGCATCATCTTCATCCATCTCCAGTTATTTTCTGAGTTGCAGCTGCTACCCAACAACTCCGGCATTTCTGCAGATTTTCCATTTGTACATGTATTGCAGCCAATCCTTCTAAGGATCATTGTATAATTCTTTTCAAGGGTTGAGAGATTTCTCCCCCATATTTCTTGAGCCTCATATTGTCATATATTTCCATTGTTATTCATTATGATGCAATGTCTCCATTAAACTGCATCCTTTTAGCCTGCAGAAATCTATGTGTAGCAGTGTTCCTCTATTTTGATGTACATGTTCCATTGAGGTTTGCATTGCCTAACTTGAGTGATTGTTTCCTCAAGGATTTGTACTCTTTTACTGCTATAACATCATTTTTTGGCTATTCATATCTTCATGTATGCTGGCTCATTAAAATAACGTTGTTGCTCCATTGTATGTTCTTGTATGGGCTGAAGTCCCATCATTCGGCATTTTATCAAGACAACTAGGTGTGGGAGACCTATTTAACCCACCTAGGATGATTTATTTTGAGCCACCTCTTGGATTTCAATCTTAGATACATCAATCTAAGGGATCCAGGTCTTGGTTTCAAATCCTGTAGCAAATATTCCTGGAAAATGCATTTTCCAGTCATGCCTTGCTAGCTGTTCCAAATCTGGAATATTACACTCCATTGGAGTTTTCTTCTGAATCATGAAGGATTTTCCTATCTCTATGACTGGCCCTCAACTCATATTTCCTGTGTTTGTTCCAATCTGAGAGACTCCGCAGGATGACTACATTGATCTTCGTTTATCTTTCCTGAGCTCTTACCGACCTGTCATTGTCAACCTTAAAGCTTCTCAACTCAACTATTAGGCTTCTTAGGGTGTCCATCCAGTTTGGGGAGTGATTCCCTACCCCTTGGCCAACTAATATCTCTTCTTTCATTAGCTCTGACCCCATCACTATGTTGCGATTGATCAAAACTGTACTCAACCATTTTGTTCCTCATTGCTATAACTTCTTTATTTCATGATGCTTGTGATGTGTTTTCAACCACACACATTTGTTAAAAATTTCAAAGTAAATAAATAAACACATAATTATGACCATGAGCTTTCATTCATGGTTCTTCCATGGAGGTTTCTACTATGACAAAACAACCATGTTAGTTTGCAAACACATTTACAAATCATATGCAATACTCATTCAATCCTGAAATTTTTTCATGATCATCAATAGTGACAACATATTTATGGCCATGGTCTTACTCTCACCAAGTTTTTGTCAACCAAAAAATTTACACTAGCATAGTTTACCAGAAAAGTAACAATCAATAATTCATTCCGACTTTTAACACCTAAACAATTAATTAGTCAATTGTAAAAATTATCAATTGCTCATGATGAGGCACATCCAGTCCAAGCATTGAACCTAGATGCTATGATACCACTTTGTAACTTCACCCATTCCCTCAGGCTACCATTAGAGGAATGGGGTAATTATACACACACACACACACACACACACACACACACACACACACACACACATATATATATATATAATGCTTTTCAAAAATCCAATGGCTTCCACTCTCCACATAAGTCAGTGCCTTCCTGGTGGGTCTTATTGTACAAGTCAATCTGCTCACCCTCTCCTGGTGCTTGCAATTATCCTGAAACCTTGTATCTTACAGTAAAAAAATTTTCCACCAATAAAAAAACATCAGGTTGACATCACTGTGGTTCCTTCCTCCACAAATGAGAGCTCCACCAGGCTTGGATGTATGGCCATGTAGCAGACCCACGTCACCTCATTCTGTCCCTTTCGACACACTATCAAAAGTGCCCATTTTACTTTCTGTCGGGTTTCACTTACCGGGCGTACGTGGATGGTGGAGTTGTATGGCCTCTTCCTCATTGGTCCTCCACAACCAACTCCCTCTTGTCACCATAACTACTCCCACATCATCTTGTTCACCTTCATCTTGGTGCTTGCAAATTTCCCACCTTCATAAACTCTTATGGGGTCATGGAGTCAAGCCGACATGGTTGGTGAGACCCTTCTCCACCAACAGGATGGAAAATATCACCGTGTGGAGTGACTAACGTCATCTTACTATAATACATCCTAACACTTTACATTTGACTCCCAATTTAAACTTCCAAGTTAACTTTGTTGGGATGAATCGGCAAGTGGCTAGCCCCTGACCCAATAGCACCACAACAACGATGTGTGTCGGACCATGTATCGCTTATATGTCATCGCAATAGGATTTTCTTGGCATGATTTTCACTTTGTACCTTCTCTTCATGCTTTTGGGAGTTGGAAACCTTTGAGCATTTCCGCAGGGGGGGGGGGGGGTGGTGGTGGTGAATCAATAGTGTAATATATATAATATTATTACCAATCATTAACTTCACTTACTAAATCACAAAAATATGCACCAACAACACATTAGATTATCCATGCATATAAACATATAAGTAGCTAAAATAAGATAACCATGAGAGAAACAAAACCATAAAAAAAAAACCATAAAAGCCATCACACAAGAGACACAAGATATCTGGTGGAAAACCATTCATCGGGAAAAAAACCACCCTTGCTGATGTTGCTCTGCTCTAAATTTCTATTAGTAAAGCAATTGGTATTTTACATAGATTTATGACTCCCATCAACATGGGACTCAACCTCATATGAAAAATTCCAACACACATTGAATAGGAGACTCAATAATATTGATCAACTCAGAAGACTTTGTTCTCTATGAATCTATGGACTTCCATCTGCCGAAGGCCACCACAATCAACGATCCCCTCCCAACTTCGATTGGACTATCCAAGTACCATTGGATGAGAAAATGTTATTTTGCTGAAGCTTCGCTATCACCGCTCCTCTATCATGAAGTCATTATTCCTCTACCACTATGCAGAACTCCTTTCATCTATTTTCAAACTCTATCCAAGACTCTATTCTCAACAAGAAATCAAGTCTGCATACATGATCTTAGCATCAATATGTCATCATAGAATAAAGTATGAACACCACAAGAAGTGTTTTCTCCAAAATAGAAAATATAATGGCCACAATAAACTGAATACAATTAGACCCTCACAACAATAAAATGTTGCATAATACAAATAATATCATGAGACATTATGGCTATGTTCCAAATGCATCAACAACTCTTACAAAACAAGTGTGAGGATCAGTAACATAAACACTACCCAACATCATACAAAAACTTCTCCAAATGATCTTTATTCCAGCAACATCAAATCTGATCTATTCTGCAACATGCTTCAGATCTGTAAATTATTCAATCATTAGCACTCATATACTGAAGTATATAAGCTCTCCAATAGTTTTGAAGCATCAACACTCTATGCAACCTTCTCTTGCACACATACTCTCAACATCTACCTCAATCAGCCATCACATAGCTCCAAGATAAAGTATATACAACATGTAGGGTGAAATTGAGCTCGGGGATAGGATAAAGAGTGCACAAATAGGACCAAATAAATCCATTAAGGTCACTACTTCTACAATAAATGCATTAACATCATGAGAGGAAATTTTCAAACTATTTTTGACTTTTCAAACAATTCTGGAAGCCTCTAGGAATTCCTTGCTATTTTCCTTCTGAACAATGCAAGGAATGTAAATAAAATGTCGTGAAATCCCTTAGTCGCATGCATGACATTGTCTCTGTGTGACTGAGTCTATAAATTCTCCCATAGGCTACTATTCTAGTTTCCAGCCGCTCCCATAGGATTATCTACATGTGACTATGTCTAAAACTGAGCGAAAACATCATGTCTTAGCTCAGAACCTCTACCACTATTTAGATCCTATTCTCCATCATTTGTGCTAGCCTCCAGACCTAGGACATGGCCTCTAACACATCTACAAGTAGATCAAACATGAATTCCAAGTGTCACTGCCAAGTTTACCTACAAGGGCCAACAAACAAGGTTGACAAGTGTGCCAACAAGTCCCCCACTCTCCATTAGACCTCTAAACAAGATGCAACACATCTGAAAATACCTACAAACCTTTGTAGTACCTCAACAACATCAACATCATCATCATGAAGCCATCACACTACAACAAGTAATCTCCACGAAGCATAAGCATGGAGACTTAGATGAATGCCTAATTGAAAACTCAACTACTGTGCAATCAACCATCACCATCACATGTAGATATGCATCATGTATCTATAGCAGCACTATCAACCAAAAAAATTCCACCTGTGACCATCATGAGTGTTCCATCAAGTGTGTCATCATCATAGGACCAACATCAATGCCAACACATACCAACATAAGTGACATCATATTGTTTAAATCAATGCTAACCACTAAGACCACCGAGCCAAACACATATGCACATGACAAGTAGCACCATGAACTTGTTGACATCAATTCCAATGCAAAAATTCCAACAAACTCCCCCTTTGGAATTGATGTAAACTTCATAAAAATGTGAGGTTGATCTCCATACACTCTCCAAAACTGAAGTTGTACTCTATCCATCCAAATCCTCTGCCCCTTTGACATTAATGGAAAAGTGTCAACTCCATATGAATAGGCATCAATAATCAAAGAATAGAGACTGGAGCAACACATATCTACATGGATGAAATATAATGCAATAAATGATCATCCATTCCTCCATATAAGCAACAAGAAACATAATCTCCAATCACCATTCAGAGAAGAATACCAACCAACAACTACTAGCAGTAAGCAACAACATGCCAACATAAGGAAGCCATAAGAAACATATGCATCATTATCATAATATGAAACAATATCCACATGAGGAAACCACACACAATCTCCCCCATAAATACATAGCAACAACTACCAAAATATCTCGTCACATGACGCCAAGATCCCCAATGTCATATCATAGTATGAGGCATAGCATGAACACCTCCAATAAGATCATAATGCCAATAATTTTTGGTTGAAATAATAAGATAAAATAGTGCTCCCCTTGAACACGTGCCATCTCCAAGCTGTATAGATACCAATTTTTGGGCTAAAATGATCGCTTCCGCTGTAAACAATGATTCCTTTGACAAATAAAAGCACCATATGGACCAAGAATCCACATGATCATGAATCAAGTGAAATATACTTGACAAATACATGGACGTAGTAGAGATTTAAAACCTCATACATGATTATTACGTGATCTCATGACTCATGAACATATGACCCAAAAGATATTACAATACAAGTACATGGCTCCATGAGAATTATACATGAATACATCAATGAAATACATAAATGCTATGATAATCTCTTGTGGATTGATGGCTCAAATACATAATATATCATGACAATTAAATCATCATTATCCCATACATGTGGCTGAAAAATGACTCCATAAGAATCCTCCAAAACATGCCTATCATCAATATGACTCAACAGACTAATGATTGGACACAATACCAATGTAAAATGCTAAAACAATGGTATATACTTGGCTATAATAAACTACATATGACATCCTATATATGGCTAGTCCATGTCACAAGTCATCTCAATACATCCTGAAATGATGATCATAATCTATGCATGGATGCAAAACTTTTAAACCAATTATTAGTGGAAACCAAAAGCATATACATGGCTAAAAAATGTGCTCTTTTTCACTCATGAAAACACATATAAATCTGCCTCAAATGACCGAGTGAAAAATAATGAAGAAGATGTTGAATATCACATGTAAATCCATACCATGCATATCTCCCCCTGAGCTCAATATACCTCCAAAGGACAGGTTGATCCTATGGATTTGAATGTGCACGAGGTTGAAAAGAACTCATAATACACTACTGCAAACTCCGTCATACACTCCCCTTGAGGTTATGCACATCTCATGAATTTTGATGTCCTCTATAGATATGCATGAATGGTCATGGACTGTAGGAGGAAATTCTCTTCACAAGTTGAAGAGCTAATGCTCCTTCTTCCTCCACATAGTCTTGTGCTGCTTATCCTCATCCTTTTGTTTCTTCCTTTTGTGCTTCACTTGATTTGTACTAGATCCTCTTGGTTTCAGCTGCCTTTGATGGTTTTTCATTCAGTAACAGGGCATCAAATGGTCCCTTGCAATATGGATAAATATATGGCAAATATAACACTCCACATGGCCAAGATATGAAGCAAGAGGATCAAATCTCCTACTGCTCATGCCAGATATAAACCGTACATGAAATGTGTCTCTCCTCCAATGGTTAGACTTGGAATCTATTTCCTTATGTCCAAACAAGTGACATGAGTAAGAATAACCATAAAAATCACAAGTATACATGTTTTCCATTTTCCTTGGTTGTTGATATTGGCTTCATCTCTGCAGATGTGGACTATACTTGGTCTCAGCACCTGCTACATATTCCCAAAATTGTGACAGTTGTAAAATTCTACATTATGCACAAAAGGAACCTTACAAATGACTTTGATTCCTTTGAAACCTTACAAATCTTCCATGACCATCTCTAGGAGCGAAAGGTATTTTGAAATTATTTTCTCCTTGATAGTTTCATATCTGATATTGGTTTTTCTTATTGATCTGCTATTGATTCTTCTTTCTTTTCTGTTGTTGCTTCTTTAGTTTGCTATCTAGCTGACATAAATACTTCTTGTTTCCTTGGATCTCACTTTTTTTACTTGTATTATATGTTGCAGGTTCCTTGGGTTCTTCTTTAGTATTTTTTCCTGCATAAAAATTAGATTCACCCTTTTGAAACCCAAGATTAGATTTATCCAATGGCGATCTTTGGATCTAAATCAAATTATCTAAGAATATGGTACTCCCCTCCATCTTCTGTTGCTTTCTCAAATAAACCACTTGAACTTCTAATTTCTCAAATTCATCTTCCTTCCCTTTGAATTGCTTCCTCAACTCTTTCAAATTCTTCCAACTTAATCTTTAATCTAACAATCTCTTCCTTGAGTTTGGCCTCCTTATCGTCACAGATCTGCAATAGTTTTTCTTGATCCTTGCATGTAGTTGTTAGTATATAAATATAAGATCTATGACTCTTAATATCATTCTCATTTTCACCCTGTGCATCAACATGATTTAAATATGAATTCTTAAAACTCTAACTCAAAAGAAAATAATTAACAATTATATCTTTGGATCAATTATTTTATGATATCTTCTCATCATCTGCTGAATCATGTGCACTAGAAGAATGAGAATATTGTGGTTGAGATTCTTGTTTCTAGAAGCTCTTCTTCTTATTTCTCTTCTTCTCATTTTCTTTATTGATGCTGGTACCATCACCAAAAATGGCTTCTATATTGTCCCGTATTTCTTTGGCATGTTTCAAACCCACTAGTCTCTTCATATCATCATCATGAAGATTCCTGTAGGTTATGCATCTCTCTTGTGCATCCTATTGTAAAACCTTATCTGAAATTTGATCCTTGCCACAACCTTCACATACTACACTCGAAATGTTAGTTCCACAAGATAATAATAGATATTTTACATTTGTGTGCTACACCTTGCAATTTTTAGCACCGAGGACAACCATTACGAAAAAAAAATCGCTTTTCCACCAAAAAACCCCAGATCTACTCTCTACTAATCAAGCTGCAACCAATAGCCCCACTATGATACAAATTTTTGGAACCCTTTGAGAATTACTAAGAGGGGGGGGCGGGGGGGTGAAACAATAGTTTGATATATACATGATTTTTACTATTTATTAACTTCACTTATTGAATCACATATATGCACCAAAAACACATTATATTATCCATGCATATAGACATATAAGTAGCTAAAACAAGATAACCATGAGAGAAGCAAAAACATCATGCAAAACCATAAAAACCATCACTCAAGAAACACAATATATTTGGTGGAAAACCCTTCACTAGGAAAAAAATCACCCTTGTTGTTGCTGCTCTGCTCTAAATTTATATTAGTAAATAAATTGGTATTTTACATAACTTTTTGACTCCCGTCAATATGGAGACTCGAACTCATATAAAAAATTCCAATACCCATCGGCTAGGAAACTCGATACTACTGATCAACTCAAAAGACTCTATTCTCTATGGATCTACGAACTACCATTCACTGAAGACCACCACAATCGACGATCCTCTCCCAACTCCTATTGGAATATCCAACTACCATTGGATGAGAAATGGTTCCTTTCATTGAAGCTTCACTATCACTTCTCCTCTTTCATGAATTCATTGCTCCTCTCCTCTCTCATAAAGTCACTGGTCCTCTACCACTATGTGGACCTAATTTCAACCATTTAAAAACTAGATCCAAGACTCTCTACTCAACAAGAAATCAAATCTACATACATTCTATGAACAACAAGATCTCATCATCAAATAAAGTATGAACACCACAAGAAGTGTGCTCTCTAAAATAGCAAATATAGTGGCCACAATAAAATGAATACAATAAAAAACTCACAAAAATGAAATGTTAAATAATACAAATAACATCACGAGACACCATGGATATGTTCCAAATGCATCAACAACTCCTAAAAATAAGTGTGAGGATCACTAAAATAAACACTACCCAGCAGCATACAAAAAATTCTCCAAACAATATGTATTCTAGTAACATCAAACCTGATCTATTCTACAACATGCTTAAGATATGCACATTATTTAATCATTAACACTCATAGATTGAAGTATATAAGCTCTCCAATAAGTCTGAAGCATCAACACTCTATGCAACCTTCTCTTGCAAACATTCTCACAACATCTACGTCAATCAACCATCACATATATCCAAGATCAAGTATATAAAACATGTAGCATGAAATTGAGCTCGGGGCTAGGATCAAGAGTGAAAAAATTGGAAGAAATCAAACCACTAAGGTAAATAATTTTTCACTAAATGTATTCACATCATGAGAGGACCTTTTCAAAATATTTCCTATTTTTTCAAATAATTCTGGAAGCATCTAGGAATTTCCTTGTTATTTTCCTTTTGAAAAACACGAGGAATGTGGATAAAATGTCCTGAATCCATCAGTTACATGCATGAAATTGTCTCTATGCGACTGAGTCTATAATCACTCCCATAGGATGCTCTTCCAGCGTTCAACCACTCCCATAAGATTGTTTGCATGTGATTATGGCTAAATATGAGGGAAAACATCATGCCTTCAACTCAGAACCTCTGCCACCAATTATATCCTCTTCTCCAACATTTGTGCTAGCCTCTATACCTATGACATGGAATATGAAACATCTACAAGTAGATCCAACATTCCTCCCTAGTGTCACTGCCAAGTTTACCTACAAGGGCCAAAAAACAAGGTTGACAAGTGTGGAAACAAGCCCTCCACTCTCCATCAGACCTTTGAACAAGTTGCAACACATCTGAACAGAATTTCAAACCTCTGTAGCACCTCTATAACATCAACATCATCATCATGAAGCCTTAACAATGGAACAAGTCATCTTCATGAAGCACAAGGATGAACCTAGATGAAGATCTAGTTGACAACTGAACGAGTGTGCCATCAACCATCACCATCACATGTATATCTGCACAATGTATCTGTAAAATCACTATCAACCAAACCAATGCCATCACTGACCATCATGAGTGTGCCATATTCATAGGACCAACATCAATTCCAACACATACCAACATAAGTGACATCATACAATTGACATCAATGCCAACCACTAAGACCACCAATCCAAAAAGATATGCACATGACAAGTAGCACCATGAACTTGTTGAAATCAGTGCCAACAAAACAATTCAAAAACTAGGATAGGCGTTTAGGGATATGTGGTTATGGGACTACCATTCTAGCTAATATGAATACTTTCGGGCAATGTCATAGTGCCACATCATCTTGCTTATTTTCACCTAGATTTTCTTTTCTTGTGCCCTTATAAATATTTCGGGGTAAGACATCTAGGTTCTATCTCTAAGCCATGTTGGTTTGGTGGGTTGCACCCCTACATGACCCTTTTTCTCAATTAAGAAACGTAGTGGAGCCACCACCTCATCCCACTCCCTGGTGCCTTCCCTTATGCAAGTGCTTTGAGGAAACCTAACGAGATGAATTTTCAAGTAGGTCCATCCCAAAACAATAACATAAAAATTGGGTTTGTGTGGCTACTAACGTGCCCCGAATGTTGCTATCCTGGTTAGCCCCTTTTTCCTTCCGTAACAATATTCTAGGGTATTCCTTTCAAGTTCCACCTCTGGGCCATGTCAACACTCTTGTGACCAATCATGTTAGAGGAAAATTGAGAGACACCAATGGGAGGTATCCACAACTAGGACTTGATTTGCGAAAGGATAAGGTTTCCTAATATTTCTTATAAGTTGTGGGCTTGATCACTCTACGCCACCATTTTTTTTTCTTCTCATTATCCACCATGTCTCTACTAAGGTACTTCAACCCTACCTCAAGTGACGTCTTAGACGAGGATCCCCGTGATCGCCCGAAGAACAAAATATACTACTTCACAGACTTCCTCGAGTAGATATTTTCAACCATGGATCTGTCTTAGAGGTCCAACAGGCCTCCAGATCAACTTAAAGGCTTCATGTCTATGCCAATGGTTTATTAAGGTGTTCCATGGTACTATCCCTCCTAGCTTGGGAAAATCGAACTCCAAAGATTTTCTGCCCTACCTACATCCCTCATTCTTGGACAAGGAATCCCATGCATGCCAGTGTAGACGCTCTAGCAAGAATTACCTACCATAGGATTGGCATGGACTACTAATAGGATACCACCTCGCCCACCACATGCTGACAATGCTAGAATCCATTTCGAGCCTATAAACAACTCCATGGCACTACGTAGAACCTTCCGATGCCTCACCGACGACAATAGGATGGAAACGAAAGATATCCAACCTGCTGATGGTCTCATCTAGCCCCAAGGGAAACAACCATCAATGCTCATGCAATGCTTCCTGTGCGGGAAAGAAAATTGTAAGTTAGTGAAGTAAATGGATGCAAGCGAATGCATATCCTATTGAGTTGTTTATCTTCAATGTATCTATTTCATATTAATAAAGGGTCTTTGATCCCACTGTTTCAAGTTTTATTCCAAGATATTATGGATTTTTTGCGGCCTACAACATGGCCTTATGTTCCTCTATCATTCATTTATGTGTTTTTCTCATCATAGTTAAGCATTTCATTAAGAATAAGGTTCAACTCAATGTTTTAGATTTGTTCTTATTATCATATGGTTTATTACACATTTGTGCATATGTTAATCTGTTATCAACACCAACAAGTTATTCACATAACATCTTATTTCCGCATCAGAAGCTCATGATTACTAAGCTTATTTAACAATATCACTTATTCTAGAGAAAATACACACACACACACAAATATATATATATATATATATATATATATATATATATATATATATATATATATATATATATATATATTCAACATGTCCATCAATATAGTATATGCATAAAAATACATCCACTTATTCATACAGTAACACCACAAATACAGTTCCATAATCCAGAACTATCACAATCAATAATTCATCATGGTTCATTAATAGATAAAAAAGTACTAGCAGATAGTTATCTTTAAAATTGCAGGGAAACTGAGTCTGGGACAAGGGCACTCCACCCAACCATAGACAGTTGAACCCACACTTACTTGCATCTGTCACCCTAATTTATATTCCAGAGTCTATGGGGGATGATTGCTTAAGGGGTTAAAATACTAACTGCCAACTGAAACATGGACTCCAGAGGACCTCCTTCCTCAATCCCACCTATTGACCAATTCTTCCTTCAACAACACATGGATTCCAGAGGTGCTCCACCTCACCCCCAAGTTCTCACACATGGATTCACCCCCTTATAGGGAGTCTATAATCCACTGTTACAATAATGCAGTAACCACAATTCATAAATTAGATGTTCCTTTGATGTTGCTTCAGGATGGTCTCTTCCTAAGATGTTACAGGGATGCAAAGTATACTATCTTAACCCACAACCTCGAAGGGACCCAAGTTGTTGTAGGTCTCTAGAGATTCCATCCTAACTCACAACCTCTAGGGACCCAATTTTTTACTGGGCTCTAGATACCTTTTTCTCAACTCACAACCTCTAGGAACCCAAGCTGTTATAGGGCTCCAAAGACCTTTTTCTCAACCCAAAACCTATCAGGACCCAAGGTATTACAGGGCTCCAGGGATCCTATCTCAACCAACAACCTATAGGGACCCTAAGATGTTATAGGTCTCCATATTCTAGCAACTCAACCCACAACCTTCAGGGAACCAAAGAGAAAATCCGCTTCTCTTCTATTTTATTCTCTTCAGAGCAGCGTGTCAATTGTTCTCGTTGGATGCTCCTAATATTCTCTGTGTTCTCTATCTGCATATTTCGCACATGAGTTCAAATGGGTGCCTTCCCATGTCTACTTCTATATTTTCCTTCAAATGAATCCTCCTCCTCCTACCTTTTTTTCCCCTTGTTTTACAGGGATTATTGTGTCCTTGCTGACATATAATGCATGATCTCTCTGTTGGACTTCTTGTCCTATTTTCTTGTTTTTGTTTGTCAAGCAACACGGGCATGTGTACTTTCTCTTGCATCCCACTTAATTTCAAGAATCAATTCATTAAATTCATGCACCATCTAACCTTTAATGGTTTTCCAAACAATTCAGGATTCCTGCACAAGAAACCACAACATCCCAAGTAAGAACTCCTCCTCCCCATCTCTAGAATCCGTTTCCCTTTAATCAACCCATGTTTTCAAATTTTACATATAAAAAAATATTTACAATGTGTTTTATGAGAGGGCCATGGGTGGAGTTTTTACACTGGCACTCTTGGCACATTATGTCATCACAATATTGTCACACTATGACACTATTGGTAAGTGTGTAGAATTTATGTGCCTAGCTAGGTCATGGTTAGGTGATGTTTCTGAATGATTAGAGAGGAGTTGCAGGACTCTTGATGATTACATAGGAGTTGCAAAAGTTTTTAAAGGGTCTGGAATAGTGGAAAGAGAATGAACAAGGTTTGAAGATGCTTAAAAGTGAAGGAAACTGTTGGCTCGAGGGGTCCTGACCTAGGTTTGGAGGTTCAAGGTTTTCCAACAAACCCCTATACTATTGGCCCTTTCGGCAGTGACCTGCTTGCACAGGCCAAAGTCTCACCTGAAGTAATATGGGTGGGTGCTGGAACCAGGTTTCTGCACCCTGGGAGAGGGCAAGTAAGTCAAGTAGAGCTGAGTTCAAACTTATAGTGACCAGATCTTGTATCATAGAGCCTATATCTACAGATTCCCTTCACATCCACGTGTGCAACAACAATGATATTCATAGTAATAAATAGATCATGAACTCACATAACGATAATGCAGCTATTCCAGATATTCTTGCATGAAGTGAAACAAAACAGATCTAGATCGTAGCATAAACAATTAACACGAGTATGTTCGCAGCTTCAATCAATAATACAACAACATATATTAAGTAACTGAACATCACAGATTCATATCATAGTAATTCCAATGGAATCATATATTCAACAATACGTCTACATTCATTAATCCTCCAGATTTACTTACAATACCCCAAAACCCAACCTACACACACAGCAGCAGGGTTTGCACACAGCAGGATAGAGGCCCTCCACGCACACAAAAATAGGAGTCCTTACCCAACAACCCTAAAAAGATCTATCATTTTTCACTTAGCATCAATCTCTTTTCATTCTTAGCCTATCTTACAACTCAAAAAGGTTTAACTACTTATAATATTTTAGCCTACACATCCAATGGTCCGCAAACCATGGTTTGCGGACTCTTGGTCTACCCTTGACCCATTTACAATGCATTAGGGGGTTTGACCCACCCCAAAACCCCTGCGTTAGACTAAATATAATCAAATATATACAAAATGGACTAGTTTCACAGCTTGCAGGAGACCCTGTTCCAACAATCCCCCAACACAATCTTGTGACTCGTCCCAAGTCACTGCGGTGGTGGGGTCTCCACCTGTGCGCACAGTGTATTGAAGGCGACGATCAGCGGGAGCAGAACTTCTTGACTCAAGCAGCAGTGCTTTGCGCAATATCCATGAGCTTCTAGGATGTTGGTCCTTCGGTCGCCACGGTGACACTCTCTAGTGTCTGATTCAGTCGTTTGACTGCAACATCGATATCCTATGATAGCTGGAGGGCTGCGTCAGCCCAAGGATTAAATCGTTCCCCAATGGCATGCTTCTTGCATCAGAGTTCTTGCGTTTCTAGTCTTCAATCATGCCAGACGCTGTGTAGGGACTATGGAGGGCAATGTAGCCTCGACCTGATCGAAAGCTTCCTCCTTCTGCCGCAAGTCCTGATTGATTCTCTGGAGGACTGGATCGCGCTGGATCTTGGTCCAAAGCTGCATGGCATCCTTGAGTAACAGGGCGCCCTGAGAAATCTGTCCTATAATGGTGTTGGTAGCCTCGGTCACTAGCACAACGCGCTAGGCTTGTATCTTCGGAGGTGTTTTGGGCTGCAACTTGGCCTATAATTCGGTGATTTTTTACTCCAGCTATGTCTTCATGACCTGCATCTCCATCCTGGACACCTTCAAGGCTGCGACCAACCCTTCAAATTTAGCCCCGGGGGGTGGCTACGGCCGGGATCTCCTTTGTAACGTCTGTATAGAGCTAGTGGATCAATGTTTCGAGCTCTGCCTACTGTGTGATAGTGCAAAGTACTTTGGCGTGCTACTGCGAAATGGTCTGCTCAGCCACCCCGAGTTGTTGGTGCAACTGTTGGTCTCGATGGAAAATCTCCTGAAATACAGTGGCGTGGAGGCCTTTTAATGCATTGTGGGGCAGCATGGCCAGATTCAACTACACCCTTATTTTTTCACAGAGTTGGATTTATTGATCAGGTAGACTCATCACGAGGGAAGCGTTAGGTATGGCGTAGAGACGGATTTCCTTCGTAGTGAGCACTGTATGGTTGGTTACCAAGGGAGGCCGTACTTGAGTCACACTGGCCTATAGTGTGTCTGTATTTAACTGTAGGGCGCGGAAATCAGCCTGGATGGTGTCAATTGCAGCCTTTTGGTGTTCCTCCAGGGCTACCCACTTGTCTTCTATGGCCATTGTGACAACGTCCGCTATTTGTTCGAGGTCCCCGTCAGTTAGTGTGACCGTCACATCATATTCTCCCCGTTGTGCGCGCTGCTTCTTTCGGGGCCCCTTGTCAATATTTCCTGTTCGCTTTGCTCCTCCGAGGTTTACTTCTGGCGGCGAATCGACCTGGGTTTCGGCCCTGGTGTTCTTTGGTGACGCGTTATTCTTCGTGGCTGCGTCCGAGCTCTGCTTGCTTGGTCCTGCAGTCTCCTTGCTGGGGGTTTTGAAGCCTATCTTCCAGGTAGGAGAACACAGCTCAATCACACGGTCAATGTCCTCATCTGCTACCATATATAGGAGGGATGTCCATGTTTTACCCTTGAGGCCATGGATTTGAATGTGGTGCATCGTAGCCTGGAATGCTGCAATAATTTTGTACCTGTTATACACCATCGGGGACAGCCGTGGTCAAGATTTGATGGTTGCGGCCAAGCTGCTCTGGAAGAGGACCCAAAAAACTTGGTTATCTTCCACGCATTGTGCGTCCTTGGAGTCCCACAGATGGGCGAATAGAGCCCCTTTGCACATTTTTGGAGTGAGCTCAGGGAGGACCGACTCCTCAGGGGCCTCCAATGCAACCAGTGCTATAAGGATTAGTAACCAAGAATAGAAAAATGCCTTCCCTTGTTCCTGAGATTTGTGGACATTGGTAAAAATTCGTCACACAAATATTGGGCCCAATTGAGGTGGACCCCCTTCACACACCAACTTGCTAATCAAATGACATAGGCAGGGATGGTTGCGACCTGGCACTTCCACATTAGCTCGAATGCTAATAACATGGTACCCATATGCGTAGCACGGTCATTGATGGATTTGATGATAAAGCCCCGGGTATTCCGCTCCACCTTATGCTTTTGGCGCACAAATTTAGTAGTCTTTCCTTCATACCCCTTCATGGGAAGGCCCGTAATCCTGTGAATTAACATAGCATCAATGATGACTTGGTCCCAAATCCATAAGCAGCCATCGTGAATCAAGGTGAGCAACTATCGGGCTAGCCATTCCGTGACGTTGTAATGGCCAAAATGGGGCATCCACAGCAGGTTCAAAAGCCCGGATCAGGCCAATCCACATACCCAGCGCTGAGGAATCACTATGACCCCATCATTTGCATAAATCGTGCTGTCAAAGTATAACACGGGGGGCCAGCTCGTGAAGACTTCATAATTTCCAAGTTGTGATCATCGAATTTAACTTCGTTGGAGCCTCTCGCAAGGATCACTGATGACAGGGACTTCACCCAGGGTTAGCGGCATTTGCAGATAGGTGATCAAACCATCCAAGTTTTTGGGCATGATCGTTGAAGGCCAACGCGATTGGATGAAGGGAGGTAACCAATTGATCGGATTGGCAGGCTGGGCTTCCTCCTGTGCAGCCTGATCCTAAGGTGTTGCTCGTGGAGACTTGGCATGCCTTGGGGAAGTCCTAGGCTTCCATGCAGCCCATTTTGCAGCTTTCGGGGGCTTTCTGGAGCCCTGTGCTTTCTCTTTTCCCTTCCTTGTGATTGGTGTAGAGAGCACTTCTTCATCCTCAGCCCCAATCTCCATTACGTCCTCACTTTCTGGTTTTGTTTGTGCCGAGGGTTCAGCTGGGTTCATGGCCTTCATCCTAGCACGAAAAAGGAATCCCAGCTCTGGTTGGCTACTGTCAGAAGGAGTAGGCTGATCAGACATGAAAGGGACAGTGCAGACCAGGAAAATCGTATAGCTCAAGTTCACTCGAAACGAAGGTGAGAAGTACAAGTTATGCAAGTGATGCGGATCCCTTATCTGAGCTACCCTGCCCTTTTTATAGTGCCTATGGTCATCCAACGGTAGAGTAAACTTCACTTGGAACTTACCATCAGATAAATGGTAAAAATTCCCCAAAATATGCCTCATTAAATTCCAGGGGGCCACGCCTTCCAACGGTAACTTTTTCTTCTTACTAGATCTTAGTGTCCCAACGACTAGTTTTTGCATCTCCTGTGTGCTCAACATTCCTGCTATGCTTGGGTCAAAGACTCGTGCCTCTCGCGCAACCTCCCCCAACACAGGCTTGTTCCTAAGGTACTTCACAACCGAAGACATGTTTTTCCGATAGGTGTCATCCCAACCGAACCAGACCCCATGCGTAAACAAGTCTCTCAAACGCATTGTAAGTAGCGCATATTCCCAAACAAACTTTCTGTAATACCCTGTATGGTCGAGGAGTGAACGCAGATGTTTCCTTGTTGTGAGAGTCACCACATATATGATAACTCTCCCTTCTGTATCTGCATCCCCATTCTTAGCCAACGTAGGGTGCGTCCCATTGTAGCCATGCGCACCCCTGGTAGCCATGCGCACCCCTTCCAATTCTAAGTCAAAAGCATCTCATGGATCATCCTTACCCTCTATTGGGGCTAGGCTATGGTAGTTGACCATGCTTGGTATCTGCATTTCCCATGTCGGTATTTCTGGTGCGATAAACAGGTGCGATTCACCCCATACCCCAGTGTCAATATCTCGCAGGACTGCGCCAAGCACCTCTGTCCCACCTACTAATCCAAATGTTCCGAGGAACTCTTTGTTCAACGTCCCCCAGTGGTGGGTGGCGATGTGTCTCCACATCTAAAACTACTTGGGAAAGGAAGTTTGCCCTAGGCGTTGAAATCCGGACAAAGGGTGAAACCACCTATTAAAATTTTTTAGGCTCAAATGAGACCCTCTCTCTAAGAACCTTGGCAATAAAAAAATAAACTTTATAACAACCAATAGGATTCAAGATGATGATGTCAACCATGGGGGATGATTCACCATTTTTTAAATAAAAGGGCAAAAATATTAAAAAATAATAAAATAATAAAACTACTTTTTCAACTCGTATTTTCAACTTATCTCCCAAAATTTTTACTCAAATTTCGAGTGGGAGTACTCGTTGGATGAAAAATTTAATTCCCCATCCAAGGAGTCCCCATGTTGCATACTTTCGATGAAACTTGCTACATGAAAAATGAGAAATACATAAAAAAACGTGATTACAATCACGTTTTTCATGTATTTCTTATTTTTCGTGTAGTAGAACCCATCGAAAGTATGCAACATGGGTACTCCTTGGATGAGGAATTAAATTTCGCATCCAACGAGTGCTCCCGCTCGAAATTTGAGTAAAAACTTTGGGAGATAAGTTGAAAATATGAGTTGAAAAAGTAGTTTTTTCATTTTTCCCTCTAAAATTCGATGATGTCATCAAATCTTATTTGATTTTTTCCACTATTATTTTATAATTTCCTTAGGAGGCCCATTTTAGACCTCAAAATTCCCTTAATGCTTTAGTCGTCCTATCACACCACTGCTTCTTCCCATGCAAACATATATTCGCCGAGATCTTCTAGCCCAAGGAATGCTTTGATTCATACATCATCTCGGGCCTCAAATCGTAGGATCATCATATCCTGACACTCTGCCCAATGTTGGAATGCCTCCTCATGCGTCTCCCACCATCGCGCAGGTGTTCCATGCATGGCTAGCTTAAGGGCCCATATCCTTCGTTCCCTTGGAACCTCAGCTTCGAATGCTCGTAAAAATTCCTTAATATTAGAAGAACCATCAAAGTAAGGTAGGTCTCATACCTTTGAGGAAATGTAGCGGAAGTTCTTTGTGACCCAAAGACATCGCAGTGCAGGGACATCATGTAACCAATTTTTCCAATTCTCTATCTCCCCATTGGAGTCAGAGAAGCATTCACCGGGCTATTTTCCCAAAGAAAAGTACTCCACCCGCCGTGGGGTTGATCCAATATTTATCCCTCACAGTCAACTTGTAAATGTGATCCACCTCCTCTTCATCGCGCACTAGCTCCGTGTATCGTTCGCCTTCTATAGGATCTAATGGTACTATCACCCTTGTATCGTTATTCTCAAACATGATGCTTCTCTTTTTGAGGTTGATGATACCACCCATATATATGGTCCAGTCCAACCCTAAGAGCACAGGTTAGGAGTCTGCATCTTCTACAATTTCAATTACCTCAAAGTCAGCTTGGGCCTTTACTCTTGCGATATCCACCGTAATTTTAGACAACCTTCCTAGTGAGATGATTTTCGGCTAATTTTCCATGCACAGCTGAATGGTGGACCATTCCAACTTAGGCTCTCCCATTCATTGCCAATTCTGTTTAGGTAACACGTTCACATTTGATCCTAGCTCCAAAATAACCTGATCCATTTTGTAGTCACCAATCTGCGCAGTCAACCACATTTCTCTTCTGGTACGTTTCTTATACCTGTATAGCTTGTGCGCATCCTTGACCTCCGAGGGTAGATTGGGTCGCACTGCGTAGCTATCTATTAATGTTTGAAGATTCTCCACAACCTTTGGGTTGTACATCAACTTCATACATGCCTGCAAAAAGGGCTCGACCTCCTCATCTGCCTTGAGGTTCGCAGGTGCCTGAGTAGTAGCTGTCTCCGCCTCAGTAAAGTCCTTGCGAGCTACGACAAATGTTTCTTTTCCCTTTTTTAGGTCCAAACCTTCTTATTTGATAACTTTTTTTCAGATCAGAGGTTCCATCGCAGCCTCCTCCTCAGGTCCCCGGGTAGCCATCCTACTATGTGTCACAACATTCACACTTGGATCTTTGTCTCGTAGCTCATCCTTAACTCTATGCACATTCTGCATAGGTGTCAGCAACTTTTCCTACATTTTTGATATTAAGATTGGACAATATTCAATCGCATGGTTCAAATGTCAATAATATCGGTAAGATTTCCTTGTAGGGTTCGGACAGTCCCTTACAAAGTGTCCTGCTTCTCCACAGTTATAATAGATTAGCTGACCTCATCCATGACTTGCACTTCCACCTCACCCTCCTCCCCTGCCCCTTGATGGGGAGCCACCTATGCTTGTAGGGGATCTTGGCGATGTAGGGTCTGATTGTACTCTATATAAGTTTCCTTGAACAATCTTTAAATCATACGTCCGGAAGTTATGTTCATCATGTCCCACCGATCTGCAGAACCTACACAATTGCTGCTTTACCTCTGGAACATACATAGCAAGGCAGGGATATTGGTTGGTATTGTGCAACCCTACAACGCGACAATCATCGCACCATAGCGCTGGCCCATTGGGTCCCGCAGCTTCCCTAGGGCACAATGGGCTAGGTCCCCTAGCCTGAATATAGTCTACTAACAGAGGGCAGTTATCCTTGGTATGACCATTCACCCGGTATCGTATGCACCATCTCTCGGGGCTAGACTCTGCAACTCGTTCCTTCTGCAGGTTCTGGATCTCTATGTGCATTACTTCCAGCTATCCCTGGATCTGTTGGATGCCCGACTAAGTCTCGTCCCGAGGCACAACTTCTAACTTCATGGAACCCTCCAAGGCTTTCTCCTTTGATTCGAAAGTTTGGTGCCCCATAGGTATGCGTAAGTGAGGTAGCAACATAGCAATGAACCATTCTGTGTGCTATCTGTCATCATATTGGAATCCCCCTTCTCTGATCACCTTCTTCAGTCGTTGATCAACCTCCCACACAGATTCAGAAGGCCCTTGCTTGAAATCCTTTAGATCAACCATGATTTGAGAGTAGGACTTAGGTTTCTTGAACTACTCTTTCAGGGCATTCTTAATATCTTCAATGATTGCATTTGCGTTTTGGCCGATGTATCCCATATACCAGCCCAAAGTTCTTCCTTCGAAGGCAAGGGAAAACTATGCCCTTTTCATCGCATCACTAACTACGTTCTGCGCAGTCCATACCAATCCTGCGACAAACCAAAACTGATCCATGTCTTCATCTCCCACACCCTTAAAGGTCGGCAACTTCATGTGCGCAACGATGTCATCTTCGGGTGGCGGAGGTGTAGGTGAATTCTTACCCCTAGGCTGGTTTGAAAGCGGTGTGGTTGGAGGACTCTATTAAGCTACTTATCTTACCAGACTGTAGACCAATCTATCTCCTTCTAGGTTGGTTTTGTAGTATGTTCCACTTCGCGTTGCGCTCCCGTCCAGATCAGAGGTCATTCACTCGGTATGGCTACACAAAATACTCTTTTTGCACAATAATATCTTGATCAACAATGTTAAGGTCTTCAGAACTTACCTCAGAACCCTTTGAAGAATATTCACTCTGGTTCAGAGTAGGAGACAAACTGATCGATGGCAAATTCTATCACAAATCCTCCTAACACACTGTCTACCCAATATTCCACCGTGTGAGTGCTGGTGTTATCAGGCTTTTCTAACTTCTAGATTATTTCAGGGGTCCACTCCGTGACCTGCTCATCCTTCCAACACTTCTGAAATTCTACCAACCTTGCGAGCCACTCCTGGAGCTTGATCGCAATGGTTAGAAATAAGATCTCGTAGATCTCTATGAAAATGTAATTATTCTTCCATTCTTCGGTGGTTAACCTTTCACTGCGGTTTTCTTTTATGGAAAATTCCTGAACTTGTTGTTCAAACCATTCATCAATTTCCTTTCTCTCAGGCTTCTAGTACGGCCTTGGCATTACCCAATCCCTCTCTCAAAATGCTCCCGGTCCCGGCAATAGAACCATTTTTTGGCTTGAGGGGTCTTGACCCAGGTTCGGAGGTTCAAGGTTTGCCAACAAAGTGTTAAGTCCCCATATTAATAGTGTAGTCCCTTATTATGTTAGTGTAGCCCCTCTTATTTTTATTGTTGTACCCCTGTAACCCCCATATTGTTATTATTGTGTCCTTACATTATTATTGTTAGGTCGGCTAGGATTACATTGTGGCCCCACTAGGATTATATTGTGGCCCCATGGACTCCTATATATAGAAGGAGGTTTTGGTCATTTGTATCATCGAAGAATTGTTCATTCATGTAATGTATTGGAGGTTGCCCCCTCGAAGTGGCTTATTTCTAAGGCGTTGATATCTCTTTTCTTCTATTTCTGGAGTTGGTTTCCCAACATTTGGTATCAGAGCTTTGAGATTCTAGGGTTTCGTTGCTCCAAACAGGTTAGCGTGGCATTTTCGCTATAACGTTTTTTCTACAAAGGTTAAGAATATGAAATTTTTAGATTACAAAGCCAAAATCTTGAGGAACATCGTCAAAACATTTTAGAGCTTGGTTCATAATATTTTCGGAGATATGATCCGTGCAAGTTAGGTCATTTTGTGGGCTCCTGAATTTAACCTAAACAGGTCATCGTGGTATTTTCGTAATAACGTTTTTTTATACAAAGGTTCAGAAGAAAAAAAATTTAGAGTGTGAAGCCACAATCCTGAGGAACTTCATCAAAAAATTTCAGATATTGGTTCGCAATACTTTCGGAGACATGATCCATGGAAGTTAGGGATTTTTGAGGCTTCTAAATTTCATCTCAAAGAGGTGATCGTGGGAAAATATTCATAGCTCTCTCTCTCTGAGCATCGGATTGGAATGATGTAAAAAGTGATCGCAAGTGCAATTAATCGTAGTTCTCTTCAATAAAGTTTAGAGCCGAAGGAGGAAATAGTGACACGTGGAAAGTCGTACAAGTTTGCTCTATCGAACCAAATTAATAATTAGGTCATCGTAGGAGATTTGGCACAACTTTGTCTCAAAGAATCCAAATTAGTTCGACTCATGGAATTATAAATAGAATTTAGAGGGCTAAATATAGTGCCAAATTTCAGATATTGAATATCTCCGAAATCACAAAGGTAATTCAAGTTTCAATATCGAGTTCTCAAAATCAAGAAAAAGGTGTGTATTTGTTTTTAAAATTGGATAGCGTTTGTCGCGTTTGAAGTGATTAAAATGGGCATATTTTATAATATTTATCAAAATTGGGTTATATAATGCCTCCAAAAAATAATTCCATACCCATTAAGCCCTCAGAAATCTATACAATGATGCATGAAGAGGAAGAATTGTAGTATGAGATATCAAAATTACGGTACCAAGTGCAACAAGTTTCGATCTTACGAAGAGCAATCGAAGATGAAATAGATGGTTTAAAAGCAGAAATGGAGGCTAATTTGGATGGTTTGAAGGATCAAATAATAGATAATATGGATGATAAATTAGTGGAAGATCACAACGAGCATCAACAACAAGTTCTCCAACTCTCAAAGGATAACCCAACTTTGGTGCAGAATCTAATGAAACAACAGGAAGATCAACATCACATCGAAAGAAGTTATGAAGCAGTGATAGAAACAAGAAATCGACAAGTACGATCAATTTCAGAGTATCTCAGCAAGTGGAAGAACTTTCCTGTAGAATATTTCACATGGGATGATGAGAATTTTATACAAAAGCATCAAGAAATAATCAAGCGTTGAGGACAACACTTGTTTGAAGGAGAGGGGCATGTTAAGTCCCTATATTAATAGTGTAGTCCCTTATTATGTTAGTGTAGCCCCCCTTTTTGTTATTTTTGTACCCCTGTAACCCCCATATTTTTATTATTGTGCCCTTACATTATTATTGCTAGGTCGGCTAGGATTACATTATGGCCCCACTAAGATTATATTGTGGCCCCATGGACTCCTATATATAGAAGGAGGTTTTGGTCATTTGTATCATCGAAGAATTTTTCATTCATGTAATGTATTGGAGGTTTCCCCCTTAAAGTGGCTTATTTCTAAGGCATTGATATCTCTTTTCTTCTCTTTTTGGAGTTGGTTTCACAACACAAACCCCTATACTATTGGCCCTTTCGGCAGTGACCTGCTTGCGCAGGCCAAAGTCTCACCCGAAGTAGTATGGGTGGGTGCTGGAACCAAGTTTCTGCACCCTGGGAGAGGGTAGGTAAGTCAAGCAAAGTTTTATTCAACCTTATAGTGACCAGATCTTGTATCCCGAAGCCTATATCTACAGATTCCCTTCTCATCCACATGTGCAACAGTAATGATATTCACAGTAATCAATAGATTATGAACTCACATAACGATAATCTAGCTATTCCAGATATTATTGCATGAAGTGAAATAGAATAGATCTAGATCGTAGCATAAACAAGTAACACAAGTATGTTCGCAGCTTAAATAAATAATACAACATCATATATTAAGTAACCGAACATCACAGACTCATATCACAGTAATTCCAATGGAATCAGATATTCAACAATACGTCCGCATTCATTAATCATCCAGATCTACTTACAATACCCCAAAACCCAACCTGCACACACAGCAGCAGGGTCTGAACACAACAGGACAGAGGCCCTTCGTGCACACAGCAGCAGGAGTCCTTACCCAACAACCTAACCAGATCTATCAGTTCACACTTAGCATCAATCTCTTTTCATTCTTAGTCTGTCTTACAATTCAAAAAGGTTCAACTACGTATACTATTTTAGCCTATGCATCCAATGGTTTGCAAACCGTGGTTTGTGGAATCTTGGTCTACCCTTGACCCATTTACAATGCATTAGGGGCTTGGACCACCCCAAAACCCCTACGTTAGATTAAATATAATAAAAAAATATACAAAATGGACCAGTTTTGCAGCTTGCAGGAGACCCTGTTCCAACATAAACTAAGGAAACATAGGTGAATGGTTTAGGAAGTTTTACTAACATGCATAAAGGTTTATGAGGTGTCAAAAAGAATTTTAAAGGCTTGAACAAGTCCTACAGGTGTTGAAGACGACATGTCAGAAATTGGAAGTAGTTTCACTGATGTTTGACTTAGGTATCTTGAGTAGGAGAATTATAACATGGGGTAACACAAGTTTCTAGTGTAAGAGGTGTGTTATAACGCACTTTTTGAAGGGGTAAGGCACATTATTACCTAGAAGTGTATAAAAAAAAACCACGAAATTTCCCAAGGTATCGTTGTGCGAAAGGTCGTGTAGCATCTATTTGATCCCAACAAATATTGCCATAAAAGAATCCCATGGATTTTCCTATGGTATTGGCAATACTATGTGGCTATAAAAGAGAAACAAATTGCATCATGTGAGTGTGCATTTTTTATGAGTTATTTTGAGATTGGTTATGGAACATGTGTGCACTAGGGAACAAGGAGGAGGCCCAGATATTATTACTTAATGAAGGATCTGATATAGAGGTATTCAATGTGCATAGAATAGATGATGAGACACATTATGATAACTGTTGAATGTTTTTTCTAGTATAATTTCTAATAACATGGTTTGGAGAGGTTATTATTTCACTAGGGTCTACTTATAGGTCCATATGTGTGCATTGGTTTCTGATTTTGTATACACTAAATATCTTTTCATAAGTTTATAGGGAAACAATCTAGATGGTTAGATAAAGGTTAATGTGTGTAGCTGTTGAAAATTATCACAGCTTCCTTATGACTTGATTTTTTGTTTAAAATCTACAAGAGTGTGTAAGGATTTAGTAGAATGACTCTAATTTTTTGATAGATTGATAGATTTCCATTAAATTGATGCAAAGGATGAACATAGAGGGCATATTTTTTGAATTTCTTGGCCTATATTTGATTGGGATATATATGATTCCACTATTTGTAGAGGTTACATGTAGAATTGTTGACTAAATATGGTGCGTGCAGAAATAAATGATAGAATTTTGTTTAACAAAGTTTTCTCTTTCATTTAATTGAATCTCATATGATCTTGTATGCCTAAAGGAATGGTGTTATAGAGAGGCCTTTGCAGAGATAATTTTTGATAGATATATGCTTGGTTATTTATCTATTCTTGTTGAAAGGTTGTGTGCATTGAATAGAGGCTTATTTAAAATATTGTTTGGACATATTGTATGCAGGATTGATGAAGTTGAAACTTTTACTTTTCATTTGAGTATGGTCATTTATATGGAAAAGATTATAAGAAGGGATTAAATGAGTGCACATATCAAAGGTTATTCTATGGAAATTCACAGGTTGTTGAGACTACTTGTTGCAGGGACATATCCTATGTTATTCATATGATGATCCTATTTGTCCTTTTCCCATATTGCAAATATTGAGCATTGGATGCTTGAGATAGTTATTTAAGAGTCAGTAAATGCACAAGGAATTTTGTAGAGATAAGTATTTTGACACTTTCCTATGAATTTATTATGATGTTGTTTATCATTTGATTCTAGACCACAAGAATTTTGTTTCTTGTTTGTAGTGGAAAAACTTTTATGACATTTTTGACACTTTATGTTTACAAGTGCTTATGATGATGCTATTGTTGGTATTGAGCAGAGATATGATTTGAAGAAAAATAGAAATAAAATTTTTGATGTATTAATTCTTGGTTAAAGTGATGATATGATGCATTTTGAGTCATGTCATTAGGAGAGTTTGTTGGTATTGATCCTTGAGGAGAGAATAATGCTTGATTTGCTCTCAGCTAGGGTTTGATGCTCCTGCCACATAAAGGAGTTTTTGAGTAGTTTTGCTGAGATTGGTTATTGAAGAGAGGCTTGGTTCAGTTTATTGAGATATGGTTTAATGTTCTATTGATTATTCACTGCATTTGACAATATTGACGAGCTAGAGTTTGATAAACAAATTTTTTGCAGAGAGAGTTTTGTGTATTGAACATAATTGTTTTTTGATCAGAGATTTGTTGAGGAGTTTTGGTATCTTGTTATTTAGATTAGAATATTGTTGTATGTGGGTTCAGTTTGAAATTGGATGAAATACAACCTACACGATTTGATTTTTTTTTTAGTCAAGTGGATACAATGTGAAATACTCTGAAATTTTTTCCACAGAGGCACTAATGGTGGTATCCTTCAGTGAGGGGGTGGTAGCTTCCTTCTGGTGGTGGCGAATAAATTGATGAGGGAGTAGTATATTCCTTCTAGTGGTAGTTGGAGAAATAAGAGGAGGTAGTAGCCGTTGGGAAAAATACTGAGAGGGGGGGGTGAATCAGTATTTACTGCATATTCAAAACTTTTTATTTTTTCATTCCTTAAAACCCATACGCTACTTTGCTGAAGCCAAGTAGCATATACACGCGGATATCCTTCATAAAACTCGCGTATACACAGAGATCTAATTATGCCATTAGTTCTTCACTTATATCATTCCATCATTCATTCATTAGATGTTCTATAAACAATAAACATGTGCAGTAAGAACAGAATAAACCATCACACAAAGCATCACACATGAACACCAGGATTTTAGGTGGAAACCCAAGTCGGGAGAAAACCACCGCTGCCGTTGTTCAGCCTTCAATATTTTATTATAGAGAAAACATCTTACAACATATGTGCTGGTGCAGACTCCTACCAGCACGCAGGCACCCACCTGCGCTCGTTTACCAGCCTCTCTTGGAAGGGAGCTCCAACCCCCTGACTCGTTTACCAGCCTCTCCTGGAAGGGAGCTACGACCCCCGATCTCGTTTACCAGCCTCACCTGGAAGGGAGCTACAACCCCCTGACTGAAGGCTACAACCCTCAGCACCACCTTGGACCACGTTTCATCAATTTTCACACTAGATCCAACAACTTCAATAGAACAACATTTGCAGGCCACGTTTCATCATATTTTCAAACTGGACCCTTTCCATACTTTCAAACACAAACATACATCACCAATAGATACTTATCAACACAGATCAGATAGCAGAAACACAGCAGAACAGATCAGATATTTCATACCCCTTGCTTCAGCAAACCCTAGTTTGCATACGCGCTTTCCATTCACTGATGTCGCGTATATACGCTCTTCCATCCACACAAACCAGCGTATACTTCAGTGTATATTTTGTTGCGCATACGCGCTTTTACTTCAGATAAGCCGCGTGTATACGCGCTTCCTCCGCGGCGAAGTAGCGTATAGATCTTCAATGATTACAGAGCAGCATACTTCATCAGATCAGACATTCAGCTCAGATTCAACCCTTTACTTCAGACAGATGTTCGCCTAGATGTTCGCCTCATTTCGCATCCAAAAGCCTTCCATAATCAGATCTAGCAAATACAAGAGCAATTCAGATCTATATCCCCTTCTTCATCATTGGTGTATCATACATTCAGATTTATCATTCAAGTGTAACCCTTTCCATTCAGATATACTTCAGAGAGAATTATTCATTCAAGCTCAGACATCTTGCACCCACACTCCTAATTTGCATAATGAATTTCATCTCTTTATATAGGTTTATTCCTTTTTCAATACCACGGGTCAAAGCAATACCATGAGCCTTCAATACCACGGGCCAAAGCAATACCATGAGCCTTCAATACCACGAGCCAAATCAATACCATGAGTCTTCAATACCACGGGCCCTCTGTTTTTTTCACTTTTTGAGCGCTTTTTCACATACGCGACTTATCACGTTCTTTTTCCCGCGTGCATACGCGACTTCCCCTAGAAATATCCGCGTATTCATAGAGACATAATTTTTCATCAAGATTGAGCACATGACGACTTCTTTTCTTCACTTCCTTCCGTACACACCGTAGATACATCATAGTTAGCTTATCAAGAACATATTCTAGCAAGCACAACTTCACCAAGTAAGTTGTCATCATCTTCATTAAGAGGGTTGCCTTTCAAGGACAACACTTAGCATCATATTGTCAACAAACATCATATCACATCAGATTTACATCATTTACCAAGTCCATCAAGTCAAGAATAACTTCATCGTGTGGATTTCCATCAAGGACAACACATGTCAATCGGTCAAATGTCTTCATCTTCATTCGAGTGGGTTGCCATCAAGGACAACACTCTGCATCATATTTCCAACAATCTCCCCCTTTGAACTTGATGGCAACCACGATGGTGTTTGATCACCACAACGAATAGGTACATTAAGAATACCATGACACCATGTCACTCTCTCCATTTTTGACACCATTCTTTCTCTTCATTCAAACACCATGTCACTCTCCCCCTTTGACATCAAGGGCAAAGGGCGGATCAAAAAACCAACATACTCTCCCCTTTTTCTCCTCATGTGGAAGAAACGTTCGCGTATCCGATATATACTTTGAAGTGACCAAGCTCCCCCCGAGTTCATGTCGAAACTTCAAACAAATTTTCAATGAAGTACATGACTCTATGAACTTCCTATCACCAAAGACTCATACTTACATAAAATATCCAATCCAAGTGGATTTACATAAGAGACTCAACTACCCAACCAAGTGGGTTTACACATTGCAACCTCGGCTACCCAACCAAATGGGTTTACAAAAATGACAAGTCCTTACATGAGTGAATATTACAATTTTACATCATGGGTCTCAACAAGACCTTTTCAACAAATTACAAAAATGACCATTTAAGACCAACACACGATAAAGTCCTCAAGAAAGAGAACATATTTCGAGAACCATCATAATGCCAACAATTCATTATACTCGGCAAACGCTAATGCTCCCCCACGAGATACGTGCATCCAAGCATTCTTTTCGTATGACTAAGGCTCCCCCCTTAGTTTGTGCATCCCGAACACTTTTATCAACAAATCATCGAGGCATCTTCATTAAATCATTAGAAAAGAATTATGAGAAGCTGAACACCACCGGAGATACCAAATGCGTATAAAAAGATACCAAATGACGATCGTAATACAGTGCGAAAATAGCCGACTCCAAGCAAAAATTTTCAAGCAATCGGGACATACGCGGTTTTTACGTGCGAGAACTCGCGTACATACGCGACCGTGTTTCGTGAAACCCACATATCCCAAGCCATCTTCTAAAATTTATGTAGATTTGTTCTTTTGACGAAAGAGAACACTCCCGACTTTTGTCTTAGATACTCGAACGCTTCCCCTGGGCGAGGTTTGGTAAAGATATCGACAACTTGTTCTTTGGAGGTAACATACTCCAACTTCACTTTTTTGCTCAAGCACTTGTTCACGTAGGAAATGATATTTGATGGGAATGTGCTTGGTATTCGAATGCATAACGGGATTCTTTGAAATACCGGTGGCACTTGTATTATCACACATAATGGAGATAGGAGTTGCACATTTTATTTGAAAATCTTGCAAGGTTTGCATCATCCATAGGAGTTGAGTGCAACAAGATGCGACGACTACATACTCGCTTTCGATCGTTGATAAGGCAATAGAATTTTTGCTTCTTGCTGAACCAAGATACTAACAGGGGCCCCATGTAAAATGCACACACCACTAGTGCTTTTTCCGATCATCAACACTTCTAGCCCAATACGCATCGGTGTAAGCATGAAGAGTAAGATCAAGCATTCCTTGGATACCATAGACCAAAGTCTTGAGTTCCTTGAAGATATTTGAATATTCTTTTAACTCGCTCGAATATGAGACTCTTTTGGATTAGCTTGGAATCGTCCAACAATCCCAACAACATGCATAATGTCCGGTCTAGTCCCGATGAGATAAAGTAAGCTTCCTATCATCGATCCGTACTCTGGTTGATTCACCGTGGGAGAATCATCATTAGAACCGAGACCGCATCCGGTTATCATTGGTGTACTTACGAGTTTGCATTCTTCCATGCCATACTTCTTCGAGAATTTGCTTAAGATACTTTGCTTGAGATAGGAAAATACCATTTTCCTTTTGATGCACTTGCAAGCCGAGAAAGAATGTTAGTTCCCCAAGTAAAGACATTTCAAATTCTTGCCGCATGACGAAGCAAATTTTTGACTCAAAGATTCTTCGTTGCTCCCAAAAATGATATCATCAACATATACAACCACGATATCAATAGTTTATCATTTTCAATTTTTGTGTATAAGTTGCTATCAGCAGAATCCCTTTTAAAAAAACCTTGTTGATGAAGATATTTGTCAAGACGATAATACCAAGCCCTTGGAGCTTGTTTGAGACCATATAGAGCCTTTTTAAGTCTACAAACAAGATTTGCATCATTTCCCAAAATGAATCCTTCGGTTGTTCTATATATACTTCTTCTTCTAGATCACCATTAAGAAAGGCAGATTTAACATCCATTTGATAAACTTTGATTTGTTGGTAACTTGAAAAAAGCAAGAAACATTCTTATGGCTTCAAGTCTAGCTACAAGGGGAGCAAAAGTTTCTTCAAAGTCTATACCTTCTTGTTGAGAATACCCTTTGCAAACCCAGTCTAGCTTTGTTTCTTACAACATCCCCATTCTCATTTAACTTGTTCTTGAAGATCCATTTAGTTCCAATGACATTTTTATCATGTGGTCTTGGTACCAAATCCCAAGTGTCATTCTTTTCAATTTGATCAATCTCTTCATTCATGGCTTGGTTCCAACTTTCATCTCTGCTAGCTTGATTGACATTGAGTGGTTCAATTGTGGATAGAAGTGCTCGATGACTAGAAGATCCCACAAAAGTTCTCCTTGTTCGTACACCCGATTCCTTGTCTCCCATAATGCGAGATTCGGGATGATTATTTTGAACGTATCTGGATGGAGCTTTTTCGGATAGATCATTTTCGGGTTCTTCATTGGATTCACTTGTCTATATCATTTCCATCCGATGTAGAAGGCCATATGTCGCTATCATCTTCTTTTGTTGTTTGTTTTTCTTCTTTTGGGAGTGCTAGGAGACTCATCAATAACAACATCAATACATTCAACAACCTTTTGAAGCCTCTTATTGTAACATGTGAATGCTTTGCTTGAAGATGAGTAACCAAGAAGTATCCCTTCATCTAATCTAGGTTCAAACTTGCCAAGCTTTTCATCATTATTTTTGATAAAGCATCTACTTCCAAAAAACTTTAAAATGCTTCACGAGTGGGAGAATTACCATACCGCAGTTCATATGGAGTTTTGTCACTATTTACCCGAACATGAGCCTTGTTGAGAATGTTAACTATCGCACATGTTGCTTCACTCCGAACATGTCGGGAACATTAGAGTCAGCAAGCATAGCTCTAGCCATTTGAACAATTGTTCTATTCATTCTTTTACTGCTACACCATTTTGTTGTGGAGTGCACCTACTGAGAGAAACTGTCTTTTAATCCCATGTTTTTCACAAAATTCAAAGAATTCATTTGATGAATATTCTCCTCCTCGATTAGATCTAAGACACTTGATTTTTAAATCAATTCATTTTCTACCAATGCTTTGAAATTTTGAAATTTTTTCAAAAGCTTCATCTTTGTGTTTAATAAACGTGATATGACACATTACGGAGTAATCATCAATAAATAGGATATAGTATTCTTCCCCCACGTAATAACTTTTTTCCTCATAGGTCCACGGATGTCAGGTGATGAATGAGTTCAAGAGGCTTTCTTGATGATCCTTCTTTGGCATTAAATCGAACTACGGTCCGCTTACCAAATTGACAAGATTTGCATATGGTACTTTACTGAAGATTGATCTTGGGAAGATCACGAACAGACTAAAGTCTCTGCTTGCTTTGTTGATTTGAGAGAAACTCGAGATGCTGACCCTTCTATGCCATAACCAATTTTCTACGAAGACTTGCTCAAGTAACATTGATCTATGCCGTTTAGTATATATAGGTTGCTTGGATTTCTTTTTTTCCTTTTATAATGATTTTACCCGTATCAAGATCACGAACCACACATTCCTTTGGAAGCGAAGATCATACTTGCTCCTTGATCACACATTTGACTAACACTTAACGAAAGTTATGCCTTAATCCATCCACATACATGACATCTTTAGCCTTCACTTTTTCTTTTAGAAATACCGACCCTTTTCCTTTAATTACGAGCGAGAGTATCATTTCCAAATGTAACTTTCTTTTCCTTTTCTAGAGCATTATAAGTATGAAGTTTGCTTTTGTCACCCGTCATGTGTCTTGAGCACCCACTATCGATGTACCATTGATTTTCTTCACCTTTTGCAAATAATGCTATCCCACAATTTTCAATTGGCGGTTCTTTCTTTTTCCACACTTTAGAGCTTGAGGGAACATGTTTTTTTGGGTCGGATCTTGTTCCCCGCATTCAGCATTCTTCATGGCCAAAGTTATTACAATAAGTACATTCAACTTCACTTTGAAGAGGAGAAAAAATTGTTATAGGTATTCTTCTTTGGTTCAAAATGATTCAACCTTTTCTTTCTTGCTTCTCTTGTCATGATGGTTTTATATGCAACACATTGAATAGCTTTATGACCAAAAATTGTGACAAGTGAAACATTGCCCATTGAAGTAGAAATTTCTACGATCATGGAATCTTCTATTTGAATTTACTGTTGGTTGTAGTGTCTTTGAAAGCTATCCCTATTAGTGTACCTTGAATTGAGATGGTCCTCGCTTTCCCCGTAGAGATCCTTTATTCCCTTGTCGAGTGGCTGAATGATGTAAACCACCTCAGTGATCGCTTTTAGATAGTTTGAGTGCTGAGAGTTTGAGAAGATTCTCGGTATATCCAAGACCTTGTCTTTATAAGAGGAGAACGTTGTACCTTGATGATCTCATCTAAGGTTTCGGATCCTTTAGCAAATCTAAGATTCAAGGTTTTTGCTTTCTCAACTTCTTTTCTTTGACTTTACCACTTCACATTCTAGTTTTTCAATATGTTTCTTTGCTTCTTCAAGCTCGTTTTTCAATGGTCTCTCCGATTATCTTTTGTTCTTCTAAAGAGAATTTTGTAATCTTCTAAGCGAAGTTTGAGTTGATTATTTTCTTCAAGAAAAATCGTTTTCCTCTAGAGCATCCATAAAAGTATCCTTTTCTTCTTTTTTGTTCAAATGCCATGAGAAGTCTAAGATCTTCTTCACATTCTTCCTCACTATTAGATGACCCATCACTATCTTCATTAGTATAGTAACTTTTCTTAGAGCTAGATCGGTTCTTATTCCTTCTTACTACTTCTTTTCATTTATAAAGACATTTTGCGGCATAATGACCAACTTTTCCACACTCAAAACATTTGAAGGGAAGCTTACCTTTGAATCTTCCAAATGACCTAGTTGGAGCTTTCTCACGAAATTTGATTCTTCTTCATCGGATATATAGGTCTGGATTCTTTGACAACTTCCTTTTCCTTTCCTTTTGTAGATGCCTTAAAAGTAGCTTCTCTTATTTGAGAAGGACCTCCTTGTCTCATTTCAAAAAAAGCGGTTAGAGTACCATGTAATTGAACAATAGTAAGCGTTTGAAGATCTTGCCTTTCTTCAATAAATAAACTTTAGAGTCAAATTTTTGAAGTCAAGGATTCTTAAGACCTTTTCCACCGCAGTAGTATCGGTTATGGTTTCACCCAAATTTCTCATTCGATTTACAATATCATCCAGATGAAGAAAGAAAATGGCAATACTCTCATCACTATGCATCTTCAAATTTTCATATTCAATTCTAAGAGTTTGGAGTTTTGCACTTTTTACCTTTGTGTCTCCTTCATAGCTTAGAATGATTTTGTCCCATATTTCTTTTTCTTTGAATGTAGCTCGCATCACTTTAGCAAATTCGATTCGGGACATGCTTCCCAATAAGACATTCACTGCTTTGGCATTGATTTCATACTTCTTCCTACTCGCTACATCGGTAAGAATACTTGCTCGGGATATTGATAACCTTCTTCCACGATTGCCCATACATACTGCACCAAGACTTTGCGTGATATGATTTTGTACGTACCTTCCAGAATATCGGATTGCTTCCATTGAATAGAGGTGGGCTTTATAGACATTACTCCTTCATGACTTCCCATTGCGACAGATCTCCTTTAAGCGATCAAGCTTCTGCACAAGGACCTGCTCTGAAACCAATTGTTGGGAAAAATACTGAGAGGGGGGGGTGAATCAGTATTTACTGCATATTCAAAACTTTTTACTTTTTCATTCCTTAAAACCCATACGCTACTTTGCTGAAGCCAAGTAGCGTATACACGCGAATATCCTTCATAAAACTCGCGTATACACAGAGATCTAATTATGCCATTAGTTCTTCACTTATATCATTCCATCACATTCATTAGATGTTCTATAAACAGTAAACATGTGCAGTAAGAACAGAATAAACCATCACACAAAGCATCACACATGAACACCAGGATTTTTAGGTGGAAACCCAAGTCGGGAGAAAACCACCGCTGCAGTTTCTCAGCCTTCAATATTTTATTATAGAGAAAACATCTTACAACATATGTGTTGGTGCAGACTCTACCAGCACACAGGCACCCACCTGTGCTCGTTTACCAGCCTCTCCTGGAAGGGAGCTCCAACCCCCTGACTCGTTTACCAGCCTCTCCTGGAAGGGAGCTACGACCCCCCGATCTCGTTTACCAGCCTCACCTGGAAGGGAGCTACAACCCCCTGAATGAAGGCTACAACCCTCAGCACCACCTTGGACCACGTTTCATCAATTTTCACACTGGATCCAACAACTTCAATAGAACAACACTTGCAGGCCACATTTCATCAAATTTTCATACTGGACCCTTTCCATAATTTTAAGCTCAAACATACATCACCAATAGATACTTATCAACACAGATCAGATAGCAGAAACACAGCAGAATAGATCAGATATTTCATACCCCTTGCTTCAGCAAACCCTAGTTTGCATACGCGCTTTCCCTTCACTTATGTCGCGTATATACGCGCTTCTGTCCACACAAACCAGCGTATACTTCAGTACAAATTTCATTGCGCATACGCGCTTTCTCTTCAGCGAAGCCGCGTGTATACGCGCTTCTTCTGCGGCAAAGTAGCGTATATATCTTCAACCATTACAGAGCTGCATACTTCTTCAGATCAGACATTCAGTTCAGATTCAACCCTTTTACTTCAGACATATGTTCGCCTCAATTCAGATCTAAGTCTTCCATAAGCAGATCTAGTAGATACAAGTGCATTTCAGATCTAGATCCCCTTCTTCATCATAGGTGCATCATACATTCAGATTTATCTTCAAGTGTAACCCTTTCCATTCAGATCTACTTCAAAGAGAAGTATTCATTCAAGCTCAGACATCTTGCACCCACACTTATGATTTGCACAATGAATTTCTTCTCCTTATATAGGTTTATCCTTTTTCAATACCACGGGTCAAAGCAATACCATGAGCCTTCAATACCACGGGCCAAAGAAATACCATGAGCCTTCAATACCACGAGCCAAATCAATACCATGAGTCTTCAATACCACGGGCCCCTGTTTTTGCACTTTTTGAGCGCTTTTTCACATATGCGACTTATCACGTTCTTTCCCGCGTGCATACGCGACTTCCCCTAGAAATATCCACGTATTCATAGAGACATACTTTTTCATCAAGATTGAGCACATGTTGACTTCTTTTCTTCACTGCCTTCTGTACACACTGTAGATACATCATATTTAGCTTATCAAGAACATATTCTATCAAACACAACTTCATCAAGTAAGTTTTCATCATCTTCATCAAGTGGGTTTCCTTTCAAGTACAACACTCTGCATCCTCTTCATGATAGCCTCCGAGTGAGTACCTACACATTGTTAAGAGTTTTCACTATTGAAAGATGTAAGAAAATTTTCTAAATAATAATAAGAAGACAAAGACAACAACCATGATGGTATTTTCGAGCAGTGTTTTCCACCTAAAAGTATGGTGTCCCTGTGTGTTTATGATGTGTTGAATTCTTATGATTTACATGCTCTTATGTTTAATACTGCTCATGGTTTACTAAATATGCCTATATTTATTGCATAATGTGCTACTAATGAAATGATGGTTCACATAAATTTGAAAATGAAAGCATAGACTAAGTAATATTTGAATTTTCATGAAATATTGATTCACCCCCAACGCGCAACCCCCCCCTCCTCTTAGTATTTATAACACTTGTATGGTCTTAAGAAAGCCCAAGGGATCGGTATCCCAAGTTAGATAATTATTTTCTCAAGTTTGGTTTTAAAATAGATGCAACTAATGGTAACTTATATGTGAAATCTAATTATGGAAAATTGTTAGTGCTGGTTTTCTATGTTGATGATATTATTTTTCCAAGGATTTGAATCAAGTAACTTGTCAGTTTGTGGCTTCTATGACGACCAAATTGAAGATGTGTATGCTTGGAGAACTTTTATATTTCCTTGGTTTATAGAAGTGTTGAATAAATTTGGCATGGAGGAATGTTATTTGGTAATCACACTAGTGGTAACAAGATGCACAATCAACAAGATTGATGAATCACCATAGGTGGATCAGAATATATAAAAATATATTATTGGAAACCTATTATATTTGATAACCTCAAGGCCATATGTCATGCAAAAAGTAGGTATTGTTGGAATATTTCAAGAAACCCCCAAACATAGTCATATCCTAGCACCAAAGAGGATTCTTAGATATCTTAAAGCCACAATGGACTATGGAATTTGGTACCCCAGAGGTAAATATTTTTCACTAACTATTTTTACTAATGTTGATTGGGAATTTGATGTAGGTGATCGAAAGAGAACTACTAGTGGTGCTTTCTTTCTTGGTGCATGTCTTGTTTCATGGTTGAGAAAGAAGCAAACCTCACTTTCTCTCTCTACTTTTGAAGCATAATATATAATAATGTCTTCTTGTTTTACTCAAACCTTATGTATGAAGTAGACTTTACAAGATGTACAAGTGTTATATGATCAACCTATCTCAATAATTTGTGATAATACAAGTTCCATCAACATGTCCAAGAACCTCGTTTTCCATTCAAAGACAAAGAATATTCCAATCAGTACCATTTATTAACAGAGAAAGTTGAAAATCATATTTTCAAGTTGGAGTATATACCTACAAAAGAGTAGGTAGTTGATATATTCACCAAACCTCTCCCAAGAGATCAATTTGAGTATTAAGGCAAATATTGGGAGTAGTTCCTCTTGACTCCCTCCACTAGATCTTCCTTGATATGAAGAGATAAATCCAACACACACTTAGCATATCAAAATAAAGATATCGGGTTTACATGATCAATAAGATAGGGGGAGCTAAGTTGTAGGGGGAGAATGTTGTTTTCTTTACCATTGATGTCAAAGGGGATAAGTGCATCAAATGAAGAGAAATATTAAAATGAGGAGAAGTAATAGAAATAAGAGAAGTAGACCTTGATTTTATGCTTCTATTTCTGGCATCTCTATCAATGCCAAAGGCAGAGAATGTTATATATAAGTTGTTATTGATGGAAAAATCACAAGTGATTGAAATAATAATGGTCAGGGTGCAGAGGCTTTGGAGACATTTATAGTTCATAATATCATCTTAAGTGCTTCTATAAACTACTCAAATGGATAGATATCTGAAAGAGATTTCCAATGGTATGTGGAATTCTAAAAAATAGCTCCTGTATCAAAATTTATTGATAGTGAAATTCATGAAGGAAAATTTGAAAATTTAGGGACGCATAGCATAGTTTGCATACATGTGGCAACGATGTAGGCACGTGCGTGGACCATGTAGGCACGTGCATGGACCATATAGGACCAATAGAAATCTTAGGAGGGTTGAAAGCTTGACACGTAACCCTAATAGATGTTCCTTGGAATATAAAAAGACATGCAAAAGGTGAAACTCTCATGATTATGAACCGTCGAGAGTACATGGTCATGTGATGTGGAAAACATAACAAGTTATGATCGGTGCATGGCAGACTAGGGAGGTCCCCATAACCACATCACCCTAGAAGGTTTGATCCTGGTGGAGCAAAAGGAAATGGAAGTTTGAAGCTCCAGGGTGACAAGGCATCGAATGAATGTGGCAGAGGACACAACAAGGTGATTTGGCTTAGGACCCTTAAAAATTTAACAAAGAAAGGAATCAAAAAATCAATACCAAGAGACCCATTCCTCCACCATATTGGTGACATGGACTTGATAGAATGGACTAATTGAAAAATTACAACTGAAATTTTTTTATTGGCTCGAAGAAATGACGTGGAGACATAGTGGCATTATGACATCAACATGACATGGCACCAATGAGAGGGTGACATGTGGAATGAAAATTTGAAATTTTATAGTACCTAAGTGGTTTGAAAATTAGTGACATGTGGCACCACTTAATGAGTGACTTGTGGCACCCTTACAGAGGTGGAAAAAATCTAGAAAAAAAATCAACTCGAAGGAATAACCCTTGAATATTTCAAAGGTGCACAAGCTTAAGCATCTAGGGAAGCAGTTCTGAGACATAGAGGATGTTAGGTGGAAATAAACAAGAACACGGAATGTAGGTTGCAATCCAGGGCCAAAACATCTCCTCTTGAGAGGAAAACCCGCAAATCTCTTTTCTTCTTATAGATTCTTCAATTGACGAATTTTGGGAACTCTAGACCAAGACCAATTCCAACCCTTTCAGATGATGTGCTTCCTTTTTCCAATTCAAACCAAGTCAAATCTCTTCTAGTAGCACAAATTCAGCCTCTACTACAAGTCTAAAATTTTGGGCCTTCCATTAGTAGTTGTTGCCACACGTGTGAGCTTATTCTGACCTCCTAAACCTTCTTTAGACATTTTCTTGGCTTTTTCCTTATCTTGGTCCTTGAGGATGACTCAATGTGACCTTAAAAAATCTTCCTTTTATTCTTTCTTCAAGATCAAACTTGTAGAAGAAAACCCTAGACCAATTGCATAAACCCTAGCCTTCCTCCACACGTGTGAGAGACAAATAGCCCAGAAACAAGTCTTTTTTGTCCTCCTCCTTCTTCGATGCCTTCTTCCTCTTTCTCCTTCGAGTGAATGAGTGAGTTATGAATGTGTTCCAAGGAGGTCAAGTTCCCTTCTTTATATAGGCTTCTTAAGGTGGACATGGCTCATCAAAATAGGTCAAATTTCCAGCTGCCAAGATGACTTGGTCTTGAAGTGTATTTTGACACTTTTAATGAAAAAAATAATTTTCTTTACAAGTTACAATATGCCTGATGGGGTATTCAACTTATGACAATGAATATTTTGACTTCTTGACCTAGGAAAAACCCTAGAAGCACTCAATGGGTGCTTGACCTCTAAAATAGAAGACCTTGAGCATGAAACCCATCCTCCAAAAATAATAATAATAATTTTTCTTTCATTTTACAATATACAAGAATCAAAATTACATTTCATATTTATGAAGACCAAAGCTAGTTACACATTTTTCAACACTCCCTCTTAACTAGGTAGGTATTCATAAATGGTACATGGACATTCTCAATCTGAAGAGATCACATAAGAAGAGTCATATTGGTAACCCATTTGTTTAGCATCATAACAACCAGTATTGTCATATAGCAATGCCTTGAATAACAACTCTATCTCCCCACAAGATCAAAGCACAATGTTGATGAGACCAATGATTTGTAGACCCCATCATCATTATATCTCAAGGTACATACCCCACCTGGGTGTTCACAAAGTATGTCCTTCCTTGGACTATTCTTATCTTGGATAGCTAGTCCTCAAATAATATCGGTCCTCAACTACTATTATCTTGGATGCCCTAACTCATCCTCAAAGAGTATCGGATGCCAGATTCTTACTCAATCCTCCATTATGTCTTCCCAAGTGAAGACAAGAATGATGTTCCTATCTCTCCCTCTCAACCAGGGAGGATATATCAACCAAACCAAGTTTTTCTCTCAAATGCACAAGCTTCTTATTAGTAAAATATTCTGTCAACATGTCAGTTACCTACTCATCAGTGGAGATATATTGTAGTTGTAGCACACCATCTTGTACTAGCTTCCAAATGTAGTGATACTTGTTTTTTATATGCTTTGTATTTCCATGAAACACTGGGTCTTCAGAAAATATTATACAACTGGTGTTATCATAATGTATCATTATAGTGTCCATTGGTCCTTCAAATAAGTCGGACAACAACTTCCTCAACCAGACAACTCATAGGCTGCAATATATTCAGCCTCAGCACTACTCAAAGCAATTGTATCTTGCTTTATGCTCATCCATGATATCATGGAGGATCCCAAACTAAAACATCCTCCTGTAGTGCTTCTTCCATCCTGCTCACTACCTCCCTAGTTGGAATCTGTATATCTAATCAAGTGGACATCATTCCTCCTATTATATTTCAGGTAGTAGTGAATTATTCCTTGCAGATATCTCAGTATATGCCTGGTTGTTATCCAATGATCATGCTTCGTCTCCATTTGGAATTGAATGAGAATATTCACTACAAAACATATGTTTGGTCGAGTATTCACCAAGTACATCAGTGAGCCAATCAAATTTTTATACCTGGTAGGATCCACTGGGCTATATTCATAACTCCTTAGTCTCTTCAAGTTTGTGATCATCAGGGTTGTCATTGGTTTGCAATCTATAATGTCAAACCTCTTCAACATCTTAATCACATACTTTCCTTGACCTAGGTAGATCTCGTTAGGTCCCTGCCAGACTTCTAGTCCCAAATAATAGTGCATCGGCCCAAGATCCTTCACAACAAATTTTGCTACTAGTTGCTTCTTGCATTCTTCAATTCGACCTTCCACACTTTTTAAGATAAGATCATTCACATACATAAGAATGATTACAGGCTCACCTTTTACAACCTTGAAATAGAGGTTCGGATCATCAGAAATTTTTGAGAAGAACAATCTTTGAAGTTATGCACCCATCCTTTCATACCATGGCCTTGGTGCCTGCTAAAGGCCATATAATGCCTTCTTCAGCCTGCAAGCATATGCCTCTCTATCTTTGACTTCAAATCCCAAGGGTTTCTCTATATAGACTTCCTCATCAATTGTGCCATTTAGGATTGTAGTCTTTACATCCATTTGATGCATATTACATCCCATCGATTCTGCCAAAAATACCAATGATCAAATGGTTGTATACATTGTTGTCAGACAAAATTTCTCTTCATAATCAATGCCTTCTCGTTGATAGAAGCCCCTAGCCACAAATATTTCCCTATACTTTTCAATGCTCCCATATGTTGCAAGCTTTATCTTGTAAATCCATTTGAATTTACCATAGACTTGTCTTTAGGCCTAGGTACGATCTCCCATACCCCATTCTTCATTATAGATTTATATTCTTCATTCATAGCATCTTTTCATTCTTGATGATGTTGATTTTTTGGGTAGAATCAGATGTGCTCTAGATTTGAAGCTTTTTGCAGGGTCTAGAACACATGAGTTCTCCAAGACCCAGAAATCATTTGGATAAATTCCACGCGGAACTTAAGTTATTCCAATAATTAATTATTTTAATGGAGAACCTAAGTCTAACTTAAGGAAATTAAATAATTAAAGGGAATTAATTTAAACATGTGGGTGAGAATTTTCTAAGTGACGAGGATCAATTCTTTTCTAATCTTATCCATCGATTAGAGATTAGATCATGGTCGTTTATTCTTCAAACAGAAAATTATTAAAGGAAAGATTGGGGTTATTTGGAGAACACACACATAGTAGTAGCACTTGAGCTAAGTCGAAATTATGGGGCGCAGATTGCTAAGAATTTTTGAGTGATTTTGTAGTGTAGCGAGGGGCAGATCAGCAGAGGGATTTTAGATCCAAGGCCAAGAATACATTGGCATAGAGGCAGATCCATACCAGAGGAGGAGCACAGGCCAAGAAGGAGTGGCGTAGAGGCAACGTAAGCCCAGCTTGGGTGACACAGAGTGAGAAGGGCTCGAGCAGAGTAACGCAGAGCCAGAAGAGGCTGAAGTAGTCACTCAAAGAGTTGTGCTAGTGTTTCACTGGGCAAGAAAGGGCTCATATTCAGCATACCTAGAAGGCGTGATGCAGCCACACTGAAGGGTGACCTAGTGACTACATAGGCACTTGTGGGGTTCTTCATCCTCAACTGAATCAGCCATATTTTATTTCTCCTGAGATAGAGGTACTTCTGTCATGATTTTCTCTGTTGGGTAAACCACTACTTGTATGGTAGATTGTATTCAGAATTTTGCATAATAATAAAACCCTCAAGAGCTGCAGCATCGGTTTTCCTGCATTGGGTTTTTCTGGGGACATTTTCCCGAAAAATATTGTGTCCTTTTTCGAATGTGCTTAATTATTCAGTACTTGATCTGTATGTATGTGTAGGCTACAGTTTATTTACTTCAATTTTTTCTGAATATTTCTGAAAATAACTTGTTAAATTAAAAACACAGTTAGGAGAAGTAAACCAGATTTCTGCAGTAGGATTTATATAATAAGGATTCAGAAATTTTCACAGATTATTGACAACTTCTTCAAAAGTGGATGCCTCTACTTCTATTAATTTTTTCAAACATGTTGCATACTCATAATACCTTTTGGGTTTCTTTCTTTCCCTAAATGTGCCTTTAGTCGCTCCATGTACCTATGCATCTAATAGAGTAGATTTCAACCAATTAGGTCTCTTTCTGGTCTCAAGAATTACCACAAGTTTCCATAGGTTCACTGGGACCTTCATCTCCATGATTTGATTCTTCTTCCTCCCTAATAACTTCCTCTTCAAATATCGGAAGTTCTTCATCATTAGAGCCCATAGGGAGATCCTTTGATTTCTTAAATGTAATACTTTCGTCGAATATCACATCTCAACTAACTTCTATTCGATGTCCTTTTATGTAGATCCTAAATGCATTTGAGGAATTACTGTAGCCAAAAATGTTCCTTTCATGCCTGATGGATCTAACTTCTTTCTCTTGTCCTTTAGTATATGAATATAAACAGAACAACCAAAATTTCAGAGATGATTTATGCTTGGTTTCTTCCCAGTGAATACATCTTCAGGAGTCAAGTTATCCAGTGACTTGTGGGGACTTTTATTTTTTACGTATACAGTTGTCTTTGTTGCTTCAACCCATAGGGATGGAAAATATTGATCATGTAGCATTGATTTCACACTTTCTTCAATGGATAGATTATTTCATTCTGAAACCATTTTGCTCGGGATTATATTGGACTATCAACTCCCTCTTAATCCCAGACTCCTTACAAAAATCTATAAGTTCTTTTGAAATATATTCTCCTCCATTATCATATCTCAATATCTCGACTCTCCTTTCTGTAAGGTTCTCAACTTCAGCTTTGAATTCTTGAAATTTGGTAAAGACTTCATCCTCAAATTTCACTAACTAAACCCAATTTTTCTTGGAGTGGTTTTGACGATGCTGGAAATCCATCAACCAAGGGGTCTCCCCGATGTGAAGTCTGAATTAGACCTCACACCTTTTGGAGTGGGAACCCCATCTGGAATATCGTCCTGGTTTCCATGTATTATGATAGATATGACTTGGCTTTGGTTGTTAGAAAGAGAGAGGAGTGCACATGCACCTTTGAAAAGCAAGGGGGGTGTGCCTAGTGAGTGTCCAATTTCAAGTGTCAAGGTTCTTCTACTGCGAAGAGAGAGAGACAAAGAAGTGAGCCTCTAAGAGAGAGGTAATAGTACCACCAAGGAAGAGACACACATGAACCGAATAATTCGTCTAACATCCAGCAGAATATTCCACAAGAGATTTGATGGTCGTTACAACCAAAAATTGAGCAAGATCTACCTAATATCCTATATAATAGTCCACAAGGATGGGACAACAATAAAAGCCATTACAGCACATTCTCAATAAGATAAGTACTAAAATAAATGAAATAGTTCAACTACCTTAGCACATGTGAAAGAAAACATGAAATACAAACATGTGCAGAATAGTCTTACAAACATTCATAATCCATGCATAAGAACATTTCGGCCTTGAAGGCTTCTGTTTATCAAGTAAAAGTTCTAAGACACATGTATACAATGAACATCACTAGCTCCAATTGTGGAGCATTGGAGCCACTCCTTTCTCCACAAAAGAACTAGCTTATATCTCTAATGCTTTGCGGATGTATCCAAGGTGAAAAAATAGTCCTTTTCTTATACAATGAGGGTGTATATATAACCAAGGGTTAATGCTTCCCCCCTTAGGACTCTTTGACTACCCTCATGACTGTTCAACTTGCTATGACTTTTCAACTTACATGACTCTCCATATTCATGTGTGTCCTTTGTACTTCCACTTTACAATACATTTTGAATATAATATACATCATCCACAATGATGATGTGGCATATCCCCGATGGGGGTGAAGGAAGGTCTTTACAAATGGTAGAGTGGTGGCGTACGATGCTCGATGGGCCTCTAGGTGCCCCACATGAGAATTTATTTTTCATGGGCTATAATCAATTCCCATCAGTCGAAAAAATTATTCACTTGCGGCAGGCTTAAATGCATGCAGAGGAAGCCATTGAGTGACATTCTATTATGTTGGGCGATGAGGAGGGAGAGTCTAGACCGTAGTGGCTCGGAATGGAGGTTTGCCCAGATTTGGCTCTGGTTAGGGGCAGAAGGAGAGGATAACAGATTCTGGCACATCCTCTGGAGGGAAGGCTATCCGGCTCGGGTGTTCTCGTGGGATCCAGGTACCTTGGTGTAGACAAGGGTGGTGCTTTTGGCTTTGGACTACTCTTCTCGGACGGTGGAGCTCCCGCCTCAAAATTTGGAAGGCAACATTGTTACATAGTATTTTGTCACCGTCCCTGCAATCCCCATCCCGAATATTGGAGGGCCATTTTAGTGACCCCTGTGTATTGTCATACATTTCCATAAATGTCATTGCATCCCTTGGCATGTCAAAAATATAATCTCTATTGATCATTCCTCAAGAAGACCTTCACAAACCTATGATTTTGGGTTAGTTCTGGTAGGCAGTTATGGCCTCGTGCCCATGAAGAAATTAACACTGAGCCTCGCACCCATTGGCGCACTGTATTAGAAGGGCACCCACGCTGAGCTATTTTTTGAAAGTTTTTTAAAATATAAATGAAGCTTCTATGCTTTAACAACTTTGTGAGCAGATTCATGATGGTTTGTTCGACTATATCAAGTCGAGTTTCTCCCTTTGGCCTATTATTTCCTACAAATGTGAAACTCCCCAAAGGGATAGACCTCTCCCCCATCTTATGTGGATCCCAAACCTCCTCCTCCTCTCCTATAAATTCTTCTTCCTCACATTGATTCACCTAGATGAACAGTCATGAGTTATAGCTGGTGTGTTGAAGAGAGAAGAGAAGAATCCATTATTGAGAGAGAGTTTAAGTCCATTGCCTCATTGAGTCAAATGATGAACGAATGCTTGAGACGTGCTCGACTAAACCCATCGAAGGAGATCTACAACGTCAAGGCATAAGTTTGTTAACCTCTTCTTCATATATCAATATTACACGACTGCTTTTTGGTTCCAACTTTGTTTCCATTTATATTCAAAGTGTTTAAATCTCCTTAACTGGTTGAATAGTTGTAGATGAATGCATATGCTTGTATGTTGTTATCGTTTGTTTGATATTTTTGCAGGTGCATGGACGTCGTCACCAACGAAGCGCAAGGAGTGAAGACAAGTATCGAAGGATCATTGTTGCGTGCCACGACAAAAGATTTGGACTGAGGTAGGACATTTGTTCTAGTCCCTATTTCATTCATAAGCTAGGAATTTAGGAATTCAACGTGTTCCCTTGTTGCTAGACCCACCCTAGGGCTAGAGGGATCGCATCTATCTGTAGAGGAAATTTTCATGCTCAACAAGTTAGCGACCATACTGGGGATTAGTGTGTCTATCATATCTCGTTGTTCATTTTGGATTTTTGCTTGTCTGTCCAACTTTGGTCATATTTCAATTTCTCTACTTTGTTTTGCTTATCTGACTGTTTCAAGCCACTTCACCTATTCTCAGAGTGATAAGCCTGGTCTTTCCTCAGCTTCCTTTTCTCCTTTCTTTGGTTTCCTTACTCGACGTTGTTTTTTTCCTGACAGTCGCGCCGATTAGCACAAGTTGCCTTTTTTAAGGGTGTGAGTTCCCCCGTTCAACGTGGATTGTCGTTGAATAGTCGCGCCGCATTCTGTAGGTTTAGTTTTTAGGCTCCTTGTCTGAGTTTTCCAGTGCATCTTACCCTCTGGATTGGTTTTTTCTCCCTGTATTAATCCACTTAGATTGGTTTTTAACTCCCCTATCTCATTCATTTCTTTTGATTATCTCTCATCTGATCTGTGTGGCTATTTCATCCTAGGGTTTCTAGGTATCTTTGATTGCTTTCTCGGCCACATGTTCGCTGAGTCTCCAAGCTGTGTATGAGTCTATTTATTCATTCATTTTTTGGCTTTTTTTCTGATTGCTTAGTCTTTTCTTTCGATTACGTGTTGTAGGATTTTCAAACAGTCACCCTAGTGTCTGTTTGACTCTCCCTCTATCACCCTAAGCATTGATCACATTGCTCATTGAGGCAACTTGGAAGTCCTTTTTTCTACGTAAAGAAATGCATGTCTAGTTTTGAGTGTGTTTTATGTTCACTTTGGATTGGTCTCTTTGTGTTTTGATCATTTCATTTGAGTTTCTCAAAGCTAGTGTTTGTTTTTTCCTTTTAGTGTAACATTGCATTATTGCTTCTCATTCATACCAAGAACAAAATTTTCTTTCTTCTTTTCTGTTTGAAAATGAAAAGTACTCTTTTGCATTAGTAGCTTTCTTTCTCATTAAAAAGTGAAGAACAAGATAAAATCCTTTCATTTTCTGCTTTGGCTGTGTTAGTAGCATATAGGAAGTGTCATTCATGCATTCGAATTATTGATGCTTCATTGTGAACCTCTATCTCTCTCTTAGTTAGTTGTTCATCGAATTGAAATGGTATTCTTTCTCTCATATAATTGTTCATTAGAGATTTGAGATTACATTCGGTAAGGCCTACCTGAAACATAATTTCAAGATAAACTTTAAAATTAACTCAATCAACCTAAGGAAGAAATGAAAATTAACACTCATATTTAGAGGTCTAGGCTGGTGACGTGTTTCGGTGTCGTTAAACCTAGCAGTTGTCACTCACCATCTGACATTAGACAGTGCTAGTACGGACTTGTGCTCCCTGTGCCGTCGTGTATATAAAGGTAGACCCCTATAGGTTGCAATATTTTATCCATAGGAAGCCAAGTCTGCCGCCCTGCAACCATGAAACACTAAACATAGCATTCAGGGAGACTGCATGCACGTACTTTAAGTCCTTGGTAATTTCTCTTCCATTTGATCACCAAGGTGTATATTTCAGTTCACGGGAGCTTGGGACACCCTCTTGCTTAGGATTCCTGATTAGTAATTTTGATCTTACTGTGACTCTTTAAATGTGAAAATATCATCGAGCACTTGTCCTTTCAAGCTCGTCCAAACTGAAAATGACTAGAGTCACCTTTTGTCCTTTTCTCAACTCTTAAAACATGAAAAGGCAGAGTTTTTTTCAGTGTCATAAAATTAATTACCCATGATCACATGCCCATTAAGATATTTTCTCAGATGGTTCATGAGTAATTCCTTAGTGATTGATTCTTAAAGCCTCGAATTGTTTATCTCTTCTCTCTCATATCTTTGAGACAAAGTCACGGTGGTGGAACCACCAGTTTCTTCATCCTCTTCATTACCTCGTAGTGAAGAGCCTCCCCCTAAAGCTTCTTCGAAGACACCTTAGTCGGTTGGGAACCAAGGCTTCATATGTGCCATTGTTCCGAGCATTCAACCCCTCGCCACTTGGTCTCCCCCTGAGGAACCATTTGATATCAATTGGAAGCCTCATGATGCTTTCGCCTTTTTAAGGGAATATCCCCCTCCACCCTTGGAACCGCTTGTGTCACCATTATCACATGCTTTACTTGCTATCACTCGTCACCTTTTTGCTGACAGCATGTCTTCATCCAACATGGATGCCACGAGTCCTATTAGTAGTGAAGAGACTTTTGTTTCTACAGGAGAATATCAGTTCCCTCTGGAGAATTTTCCATATGTCACGAATCATCCTTCCTCTCAACCTTCATCTCTCTAGGATGGTTATCGTTCTTTGGGTCAGATAATCTCTGGTGCTACATATTTGTATCAGAATCTTCTATGGTCAAGTACAGTGGCTCATTCTATGGGGACATTTGTGTCGGGTCCATCCTCTTTGATTCCCATTGTTTTGACGATGGTTACGTATGTCCCAACCCAACCCACTGTTTGTGTGGCTTCCTTCGCACCATCCGCTAGCGTGATTCCATCATTGTCGTCATCTTTTGTGTTTGTGGGACTCATCCTAATGCTTCCACGATGTCTATTGGACCCGTTGTGAGTGGATCACAACCTCAAGTATCGGGAGTCCATAAACCTATTGGTAGTGTGCCTATCTCTTCTAATCCTATTCCTAGAGGTTTGTTATATGATGGCCATTCAACATCAGAATTATCTCCCGCAGGGTTCTCAGCAGCATCCTGCACCGGTTACCCTGCCACATTACTATGATGAGCATGGGAATCATGTGTATCTCCATGGGCATGTTCCACAAGGTCCATTGTATGTCCAAATGCCAAAAATTTCGGTTTACCCAAATCAGTTCACGTACCTCCAGGTACAACCCTATGGTCTGCAAGGACAACCCTCCCATCTACAGGGTCAACCTTCGACCCAGCAGGGACAACCCTATGGTCCTACTGGTCAACCTTATGTTCAATATGGAGCATCTTATGTTCCCCATGGGAAAACCTACACATCTCAGGGACAACCTATTGTGCAACCGAACTAGCCTTATGTTCAGCAATGCCCATCTCTTGTACAACAAGGCCAACCCTCTGTCAGTCAGTCGGGCCAACCTGCACCCCAGGGGTAGTCTGGCTCATCTCAACCTTCAGGTCAACCTATTTTTCAAGGGAAACCTACCCACTTCCTTCAGGCCAACCTGCACCCTAGGGATGGCATGTGCAGCCTCAAGACCAACCTTTCATTCCTCAAGGCCAACCGTTGGTCTCCCAAGGTCAAGCTTCAATGGTACAAGGTCCACCCCAAGGCACTACTTACATCCCACAACAAAATATATATGTTTCTCAAATAGTTTCTCAGTGGTTCACTCAAAATCAGTACCTTGGTCCTCAACCGGTTTATGGGAAAAATTCTCAAAATTATAACCCCTATGGATAGAATCCTCCGGGACAGAACATATGGGCTCAAAATTTCTCCCGAACCAGTTGGAACCCCAACACTGGTCTCTATCAAAGGTCTTCAATGCCTTTCAATCCTCAATTTTCATTCCTTGCTATTCTGGAACTGCCTAATGTGTCGAAGTTAATGAATGATGCTATCCTTCATAATCCATATTGGCCCCCAGTTCCTACCAATATCCCTTACGATTGTCCCAAATTTGCAGGCAATTCCATAGAAGACCCCCAGGCATATGTTATGGCATACCATCTATGGTGCTCCTCTAACTCTTGGGTTGATGATCCTATTCTCTTATGTCTTTTCCAAAGGACTCTCACTGGTGCCGCTACAAAGTGGTACATTGAAATCTCTCGTGGAATATTTCAATATTTCAACTCTCTTACCATGGAATTTCTCATGCACTTTAGGCTACCAGTTCGTTATGAAACTGGTACACACATCCGAACATCCTTGAAACAGGATCGGGCCACTCATATCTCTGATCATATTCATGAATGGAGGCGGCGGCATCGTTTGATCAAGTTTGAGATCCCTAATCAACTTCTAACTGATTGGTTCACTACCTCTTTTATCGGTCTGATTGCTAAGGACATCGCTATGGGGGCATGTGTTACTAAGGAACAAGCCATCGCTCGTGCCCAGTACATCAATCTCGTGTACTCTCAATCTGGCATGCTTTACGAACTCTTTCCCGATGCTCCACGACATGAACTTCCAAAGCACCGGCAACACCATCCGTCGACAATATCATTGGTTCTGTGTCTCGGACTTCTCATAAGTCTTCTCCTAATTCTGCGAAGCAAAATCTACTTCTTCCACTGATACTTCTTCTCAACCACCTCCTAATCCTGGCAAGACCGCGGAAGTGAATGTTGTCTAGTCCACCCTGGCGAATAAAACTTCCAAAGGTAAGAAAAAGGGTAAAGCAAGGCCAAAACCGATACCCCGAAACAAGATTCTTCTAAACCCAATACTGATGATGGCTCGAAATGTAAACTGAAGTACTCTTGTCTGATATGTGACGATGAATATTACGCCAAAGACTGTCCACGACGGGCTGAGGTGAGTCAGCTGCTCAAAGGCATTCAAGGAACTTTGATTGTTCTTAAAGAACCATTCCCATCACACAAACTCAGATGGTGGAGTAGCCTCAGTCCTCCGCCCCTTTTGGGTCTCAGGTTTTCATGATGAATGGTGTTTCACCAATATCTATTGCTACCAGAACAAAATATTATACTGAACTGCATTAGGCAGTAGGGAAAGAGATCGCAGACAGTCCTCCTCCCTCCCTGCCTTTGGCCCTCTTCACATTGAAAGGCCCAGTCCTGAGCCCATTGTATAGACACATTCTAAAGGCATGCTCTATAAGTCCTCCTATAATATGAATGCCAGTGTCTCTCAGCATTACAATATTGTTGAGGATTTGGCTTAGGCATCGTCGGTTATGTCCATGTTGGAGGTGTGTCAAAGCTTTCCGTCACAACAGAAGGCTTTTCTATCCGCTATCGGAGGGATGGACCCCACCGATTCAATCCTTATCACTTTTGATCTGGAAAATTTCGTTATGCATCTCCCTCACCAGCTTTCTTTGATTATCCAAGTTGGGATTAACGGTAATAATATCCATCCATCGATTGTGGATGAAGGTGCATCTACTTGCATCATGTCTGTTGCGTGATGGAAATACATTGGTTCGTCGACCCTTAACTAGTCTCCAAACTATTTAGAAGCCTTCGATGGAAGGGAATCTCGCCCTCTTGGTGTCCTCGCCATATTACCTATAATGTTGGAAGGGAAAACGGTTAATGTTGAGGTTGAAGTCATTGACGCCAAGCTCAATTATAATCTTCTCCTCGGTCGTAGTTGGACTCACGCCATGCTATGCGTCCTGTCCACTCTCTTTCATGTTCTTCAATTCCTACATGAAGGAAAGTTCATCACTGTCGATTAGTTGTCCTTTTTCACTTCCACCTCCTCTGAGAGCAACGTTCCATACGTAGACCATATTCCTACACCTTATGAAAGTGTGGGACCGGGACTTTTCGAAGACCCCGCCCTTATGGGTCTCTTTTCTCTTCCTCTACCCAACACTGCTCAGGTAAATATGATCTCCACATCTTCTGATCCGTGGATCGTCCCTTCGCCTGAGCAGGTTGATTCCTTCGATGACATGATGATGTTAAGCCCAATATAAATTGATTATTTTGAATTTATCTCAGCTTTGTCTCCTCCTCCCTTTGATCATACTCCTTTGAGTGTGTCTCTCGACATGTATTCTCAATCCCCTTGGCTTGGTGCTTCAGATTCTCCTGATCCCTTGAATGAGATGTTTCCAACTGATGAAGCCATCGTGGAAACCATGTCTCTAGAGGATCCTCCCTGGGACAATATTCATCATTGTTCCTCCTTTATGCCTGGTCTTGGGGCTATGTCTACTTGTCTTGAGAAAATTTCTTCCCAAGCTTCTTCTCATACACTTCAAATGCCCATCTTGACGCGCAAAGTTTTTGCGGAAGGAAACAGAGGGAACATTACTCAAAATATTCCTATTTACATCTCCGTTAAACATGGGGTTGTCGATAACATCCACATTTGGGTGACTTTTTCTCCTGATGAGATCGAGGTCTATACTAGTCTCTTTTGAGATTTTCGAGATGTTTTCGCTTGGTCCAACGAGGAAGTGCCTGGCATCGATCTAAGTATAGTCGTGCATGAGATACCTACTTATCTTGATGTGAAACTTTTTCGCCAACGTATTCGTCCCGTGCACCCTAGAAAACCAGCTTCCATAAAGGGATAATTTGAAAAACTTCTCAAAGCAGGTTTCATTTATCCAATCCCATTGACAGATTGGGTCTCTAACATCGTCCCTGTGGATAAAAATTAGGGTAATATTTGAGTCTATGTAGATTACCTTGACATCAATCATGCTTGTCCTAATGATAAATCATTGACGACTGTGTTGGGAGTGAGATCTTTTCCCTTCATTTGTCCATGGGGCACCTTTGCATACAAGAAGATCCCTTTTGGCCTTAAGAATGCTGGTGCCACATTCTAATGAGCGATGTCATACGCTTTTCATGATATTAAGCACATTGTTCAACCTTACCTGGATGACCTTCTGGCTCATTCTACTAAGCATAAGGACCACCCGGATCACCTCCGTCAATTTTTTCTTCCTTATAGACGCTACAAAATTTGTCTTAATTCACATAAATGTGTCTTATGCGTCGATTCCAGTAGACTCCTTTGGTTTGTCATTTCTAAAGATGGAATTCGTCTCGATCCTCTTAAGTTCGAAGCTATTGTTAATCACCCCTCCCCTTCCTCTTTACATTAGTTGTAGAGTTTGCAAGGGAAAGCTAATTCCCTATGTCGTTTTATACCGAACTATGCTAAAGTAGTAAAAGGTTTCACGCGATTGCTTAAGCAAGGCATCTCGTTCCTCTAGGATGAGATTTCCCAAAAAATATTTTGATGCACTAAAGACTTTGCTTGTCAATGCTCCTCTTTTACGTCCCCCAAATTATAATCGCGACTATTCACTCTATTTGGCTGCCACTTTTAGCACTATTTCCATGGTTCTGGTACAGGATGACAACAATGGTGATGAGCATGCAATTTATTATTTGAGCCACAATCTTCTCGACATTGAAATGTATTATGCTCATGTAGAGAAATTGGCGTTGGTAGTTGTTCAAGTCGTCCAACATTTTCGCCATTATATTTTACTCCGCACAATAGTCGTGATTTCTAATTGCAACCCCATGACCTATATTTTAACTCGAAAATTACTGGGGGGAAAATACTCCAAGTGGATAGTTATCCTCCAAGAGTTTGATTTGGAATTCACTACCACCAAATTGAAGAAATCATTGGTTTTTGCCGATTTGATCTGCTCTTTACCTTCTACCTCTGCTCCTTCTGATTCTGAGGAATGCATTCCAAAAGACACTCTTTTTCTAGTTAGCACCCTCGATCCATGGTATGATGATATCATCATTTATCTCCAGACTTCCATCTTCAGATCTGAGTTGAAAAAATATGCTCTTCGACATATCCTTCATCATTCTCAACCCTATCGCATAGTCGGAGATACTTTATATTGCATCAGAGCTGATTCTATTCTCCGCCGGTCTTTGACCCTCAAGGAAGTTGAAAAATTCCTGAATGATTGCCATTCTAGCACATGTGGCGGTCACATATCTTGGTATGCTACTGCTCAAAAAATCCTTCATGCTAGATATTTCTAGCCTACCATTTTCAAAGATTGTATCCTCGTTGTTCGTAAATGTCACGAGTGCCAGATCTACCAGCACAAGATGCACGCGCCACCTTCTCACCTCCGTCCCTTCATTACCGTTGATCCCTTTACGAAGTGGGGTATCAATTTTATGACGTGTAACCCTCGCTCAGCCGAGGGGCATGGTTATATTATCATAGCCATGGACTACTTCACTAAATGGGTTGAAGCAATGCCTACACTCACAACTGACGATAATATGGCTGCACAATTTCTTTTCAATCATGTGATTACTAGGTTTGGTGTCCCTCAAGCCATTATCACTGACCATGGCTCCCATTTTCGCCATTATATGATGGTTGAGTTGACACTAAGTTGAGTCTGCATCACGACAGCTCAACATCGTACCACCCCCAGGCCAATGGCCAGGTCAAAGTTGTGAACAAGGTCTTAATCACCATGCTTCAGCATACGATTGGGATGTACAAGTCCAATTCGCATCTCATGTTGTTTTCAGCTCTCTGGGCTTAATGAACCTCGGTGAAGGATGCAACTGGATTCACCCCATTCCATCTCGTTTATGTTCTGGAAGCTACCCTTCCGATTGAATGCGAAATTCATTCCCTCAAGATAGTTTTCGAATTATTGGCTAATACCTCGCAAGAGGAAGAATGTCTTCTATATTTGGAGAGGCTAGATGAAACTTGCTCCTCCGCTACTCTAGTCATAGAAGCACAGAAAAAGCGAGTCAAATCCCATTTTGATCAGACAGTTTCCCCCTGTACCTTTGTAGAAGTAGAATTATTCCTTTTGTATGACCAAGCTCATGATAAGATGGGGCAGGTAAATTCGAACCCATGTTGCATGGGCCCTACATCGCTAAGTTTTTTTTGTAGAACGGGGCCTATGATCTTATTGACTATGAAGGCTATCCCTTGGATCAGCCCAGAAATGGGTTATATCTCAAAAAATATTATGCACGAGTTTCTCGTGCATGTCCTTTTGTACAGAAGTGTGCTTTCATTTTTGTACATTGTTTGGCTTGGTGTGCTTTGTGAGCAATTTTTCCTGCTTATTATTTCTTTGCTTACTATGCAAATGTCTCTTACTCCTTTTGTCGGTTTCGCAGATGGTGCCTTCCGTAGTACCTAGAACCTGTCCTCCGCGGCTTGGGTGATTTATGATCCTAATGGTGAGTTGGTAAACCTTCAAGGTATTTGTCTAGGACAAACAACCAACAATGTCATTGAATAGAGTGAATTCATCGAACTCTTAATAGAATCTATTACTCTTGACATTCATGAATTAATTGAAAACCTAGACTCTCAACTTGCTATTCTCCAGCTCAATGGGCATTATTCTGTTAGAAACCCTCATATTTTAAGGAAGTATTTGCGTGTTCATTTGTTAGAAAGGAATTTTGATTACATCACATATTAGCATATTCCTAGAACAATGAATATGTTAACTGATGCAGTAGCCAATATTGTATTAGATAGACATTTGCGAAATTTGTAAAAAGAAATAATCATTACATAGTAAGATTTAGGCAGGAAAATAAGCATATATATATATATATATATATATATATATATATATATATATATATATATATATCGATTGTTTTCATCCACATGCATGTAATTGGTGGATGCGATTAGACACCCCTACAGTGTGCCTCTGATATGCACGAGGAACATCTTCGAATCACACATAATCTGGGATCCCACTTGTGGGTCCCTCCAAGTTGTGTGCAATCTCTTCTTCCTTGCTTCCCTCACCATGAGGGGCCCCTTAAAAATCGCTTGGGACCCTACGTGCTATGGGGGATATCCCTGCAGGTCTCTCTAGGCCAACATCTGCAACACATGGATAAATGTCAGAACACATATAACTAAAAAATCATAATACTCATAAAAATCAAAAAATGAGTTTTTACCCAAATCCTCATCCCAATCATCTCCTTCTGGGAGTGAGAGGTCTGGATCACCCTTGAAATTGGTACCGGCGTATGGCCAATCCTCTACCACATTGAGTTGTTGGCGTAGCCAGTCGAAGAATTCTGGTTTCCATGACATGTGTTTACCACCTCCTAACCAAGGCATCAACTCTGCCCAACAAACCATCCGTGGCTCTCGTGTTGGTGGCATAGGTACTATCACCTCATAGCATTGGAATATCGGCAATTGTTCTAGGATGAATGGTATCAATATGGACCTGTATCCAAATTGTTTCAGCTTGTCATTCTTGCATTTGGTTAACTGGTGTTTTAAGTTGATTGTTACTACTTCCGCCCAATTGTAGATGGTTGGAGCCATGCAATCCACGGCAAGTTGAAGTTGTGTCTTTGTAGCTTCATGGGGAGCCTGATACCCAGTGGCCCGAGTTATAGTATGTAGCACTACCCTTAGTTCCAATTCAGGCACTTTCTAAATATCTACTTTGCCGCTTTTTAATCATTTCTTTGCTCCTGGTCAAATTCTGTCTATCAGCATGCCCATGCCCTCACCAAGGGCCAGGTACCTGTCAGGATTGGTTTCTCTCCCCTCCGTGACAATCTAGTAATGAAATAAATGTCGAATAATTCTATCTCCAACTCTTGGTCATGAATCATAAATCTTTCTCGATCGGCGTCCTAGACACTAATCAAGTACTGCAATAGTTTCAGCTGAGCTCTTAAACAGGGTGTCAGGAAGAATTTCAAGAGCCCGTAGTTTCTCAGGGCATCCATACATGTATCATTTCCCATAGCCTGTTCATCCTCTTCCCTGTGCTCTCGTTCTTTCCACTCTATGACCATTTTAGCTACTGAGTTCTCTGCAAAATCACAATTGGGGCTCCCATCAACCACAAGATTGAAATTTGGACTGTTTAAATCAAAAAATTTGGAGAAAATTTTGACATGTTTTGGCCACGATGATTGGCATTGCTATTTTGCAAATAGCGACACCTATTGGCACCTCCTCATTCAAATTTTGCAAGGTTGGGCGTGACTCCGTGCCTGGAACCCACTCTGACCGTCGTGACCAAGCCTTTACAAAACTTCCCCCAAAATTGATTAAATCATGAAATCAGAGAATGGAAATTGGCTTGAAATTTAGGAGAAGATCAGAGCTCATACTTGGAGAAAATAGATTCGCAAAAAACCTCCTAGATTGCCTATTGTCACCTCCACAAGTTCACAGTAAAAAACAGTAAAAGGATCACAAGAAGGTGAAAAGGTGAAAATTAATTTTTTTTTACTATTTGCATAATTTTATAACCTTTTCTAAACCCTAATTAGGTTTTTGGACATATTTTTCAATTATTTTATTATTTTGTCTCGAAAATTGGGTTTTACATTTGTTTCTTGTGCAGCAACAATTCGTAAACGATGTTGACGATGAAGCAACAAGTTGTATTTTATTACTTTTTCGGACTCGGTAAAAACATGAAAAAGTCACCCCCTGGAGTCATCTTTCAGCTCTTTTCTGACTCTCAAAAATTGAAAAGATTGCCAAGACTCTTGTATTTTTGAACTCGTTAAAGGCTGCGAAACGTCATCTACCCAGTATACATTGACCCATTTTTTGGGTTGGGCCGGATTATTTACGAAAAAGGAATACCTTAGTCGAACATGGCTAAGAGGTTCTCTTAGATATTTTTTTCTACAGTTTCGGATCTGTGAGACTACCTATGAAAAGGGACCTGCTGGATTTTTCTTTTCTGCTTCTTTCAAACTCTCTAAACATGAAAAGTTGTCGATTTCTTCCTTTTTCAAACTCATTAAAACTAAATGACAACGGAAATCTTCACCATGATGTTACCAAGTTCCTCCTTCTTAGGGATCATAAAATGTACTAGGATGGATTTTTCCGAAGGAAAAACTTACATGACAAGCATATGCTATCCCCTTCAAGCTTATTTCCAAAAATAATTAGGGTACTCTCCATAAATGCTGGGGGAAAATGGAACTAGTTCTTAGTTTTGTCAGCAGTATGACGCTCTTGTACATGACACTTGTCTGCAGTTCGAGTCAAGTTGAGGACAATCCCACATTCGTCATTTTGCCTCCAAGGGTTTGGGTTATCCGTTTTGACCTCTCATATTTTCTTTGACTTGTCACCATGACCTCATATCCCTTGACGTCAAATACTACCAAATTCCAGATTCATGTTGCCAATATGTTCAAGAGAAGTTCCTTCTGCAATTTTCAACCCTTGATCCTCTCTTCGGTCCTAATTCACTATCATCTTATTCCTCTATCTCGCGTTGATGATGTGGGAAACATTATGGCCCTCCTTCGACCAGTAACTTCCTTTCGACTTCAGCTCATTATCAAGGAATCTGATCTAGAGTCTCCCTTCTGGTACCTTAGAGCTTGCATGCCTCAATGGCAAGTTCTTTGCATTCGACGACAGGTTCTCATCATTGACCTTTGATCGAGTGATTTCGCGGGTGTTCGACTCCAGTTCATTGTTCGCATCTCATGGATTGTACCAGTTTTACCTTGAGAACCATTTTCATTATTGGTGGTCTCTCTCACGCCCGTTAACATCTTTCATCATTGGTCGGTAATTAGACAATTTTCTTGCATGTTTGACTTCAGCTCATTTATTGACATGCCTAAATTTGCACTTGTTCGGGTCAAGATGGAGCACAAGACCCTGGGTTTTTTCTGATAAAATCCAGGTTGCAAGACGATTTGGTTTATCATGGCTATATGCATGACTCTTCTGATTGGATGGATGCGACCATACCTGAGTCTATTTGATGATCCTTCTTACTGGATAGTTGCATCCATACCTTGGATCTTATTATATGTTCTCTATTATGCATGGTTGTGTCCATACCACATATTCATGTATCAGATATATCAGTTTCATTTGATCTTGCAGGTCTTCCGACGATGGCATTTTGGTTTGGGCATGTTCTCATAAATCATTTCACCCCTCCCTCTCTCTCGGACTTCATGCTTTAGGGGGCATCTGTTACACAGTATTTTGTCACTATCCCTGCAATCCCTGTCCTGAACATTGGAGGACCATTTCAGTGACCCCTGTGTACTCTCATACATTTCCATAAATGTCATTGCATCCCTTGGCATGTCAAAAATATAATCTCTATTGATCATTCCTCAAGCAGACCTTCACAAACCTATGATTTTGGGTTGGCTCTAGTAGGCAGTTATGGCCTTATGCCCATGAAAAAATTAACACTGAGCCTCACGCCCATTGGCGCTCTGTCTCATAAGGGCACCCACGTCGAGTTATTTTTGGAAAGTTTTTTAAAATAGAAACGAAGCTTCTATGCTTTAATAGCTTCGTAAGCGGAGTCATGATGGTTTTTTCAACTTGATCAAGTCGATTTTCTCCCTTACGCCTATTATTTCCTACAAATGTGCAACTCCCCAAAGCGATAGACCTCTCCCCCACCTTATGTGGATCCCAAACCTCCTCCTCCTCTCCTATAAATTCTTCTTCCTCACATTAATTTAGCTAGATGAACAGTCATTAGTTATAGTTGGTGTGTTGAAGAGAGAAGAGAAGAATCCATTGTTAAGAGAGAGTTTAAGCCCATTGCCTCATTGATTCTAATGATGAACGAATTCCTGAGACGTGCCCGACTGAACCCATCGAAGGAGATATGCAATGTCAAGGCATAAGGTTGTAAACCTCTTTCTCATATATCAATATTAAAAGATTAGTTTATGGTTCCAACTTTTTTTCCATTTATATTCAATGTGTTTAACTCGTCTTGACTAGTTGAATAGTTGTAGATGAATTTATATGCTTGTATGTTTTCATCGTTTGTTTGATATTTGTGCAAGTACATGGACATCATCACCAGCAGAGTGCAAGGCATGAAGACAAATATCGAAGGATCATTGTTGCGTGCCAGGACAAAATATTTTGACTGAGATAGGATATATGTTCCAATACCTATTTCATTTATAAGCTAGGAATTTAGGAATTCAACGTGTTTCCTTGTTGCTAGACCCACCCTAGGGCTAGAGGGATCGCCTATGTCCATAGAGGGAATTTTCCTACTCAACAAACATAAGATTTCGACAATATCTCTTAGTGACCTAGTTTTTCTTATGTGTATGGTATTGTGTCTCGCTTCGCTTGAGGCAGGGTCTGAAGTGGTCGAGATTGGAGGTTTGGCTCCCTCTGGGCTTCTGGGGGATAGTAAAGCTCATGTGGTGTTGTTGTGTGTGGGCTACCCCATCTTCCCAGTGGCCTCCCTTTCCTTTGTCATCACCGTGTGGTGTTGGTGTCTGCAAGAGAGAATTTTTGGTGCCCGGCCTCAAAATCATTTTCCCACTTCTCGCCTTGTCCACGCCTGGTCTGGTATTATCTATTGTTTTTTCATTACTCATATGCAATTTAGTTTCGCTTGTTATTTGGTTGCGGTAGGGTGGCCCAATGGTTTCTTTGTCAATTGGAATTATCTGGTTATAATTCCCCATTAGAGGGGTCAACCGTGTTGGGGGTGAGCTGATCCCCATCTTGTTGAGCAGCAGCAGCAGGGGTAAGGCATTAATTCAACCTCTGCCTCTTTGGATAGCCGAAACTCGAAAGAAGGTGCGGAGATGTCTCCAACCCAATCACCAAGTCAAGTTGAGGTTCCCACCACCTTGGACTCAATTGCAGGTCAACTTCAAAATATTCAACTAAAAATTGACACCTTAAGGGACTAGCGCTATGAGGATTGGAATGAACTAGTCGCCTACATCAATGACATTCAGCACACTTAGAATGAGATCCTGGACATTGTGGAAAGTCTTCAGTATCAACACCAATGAAAAAAAAACCACCTATGCGCCTTGGAGGCGAGAGTGGAGCATATAGACTTCCACATGCATGAACACACTGATCTCTTTGTGCCCCTCCTTCCTTTCCACTTAATCCACCTCCCTAATGAAGCTGCTCACTATCTAGAATTTTGTCTCTTTTTGGATATGTATGTACAGGCTAGTAGGTCATATGAAAATAACTATTGACACAGTTTTTCACTATTACCCTCCAAGTTGCATGATCTACAAATCTAGTCAATATGAAAATGATGAGCCTTTGGAGATATATTTTGTATCTACTCATTTTCTGGTAATATAATAAAATCTTGTTGACCGACCAAAAAAAAAATGATGATGTGGCATATGAAAAATCATGAGATTGTTGACATGGACTACTTGATAGTGTGGCAATGACAAGCCACTATTGTTGTTGTTTCTTTGATGTGTTCCTGAGAACACCTTATATTTCACCTCCTCATGGCTTAGTGATAGGAAACCTTGATGATAATAAGTCTTGAGTTGTGGACGCAAGTTAGTTTCCCTTTGCTTTGCTTTGATAGATGAGTTTGCATGCCTAATTTCAAAGATTTATTTTTTCATTCTTCCCTTCTGCATCTCCTCCCTCGCCATCCTATCACGGTGTGAGAGAGTACCTGCATCTGCAATTCACTCATGACTAGACAATATCAGTCTGAAAACCCCTAGTATAAGATAGATCATTTGGATCCATGAACTGGGTTAAGACCAGTGACAGGCTGGGAGAGAGGGATCAGTGACTGCACCATTGTGCAATTTAAGTAGCCAAGTGCCAGGCTTGACCATTGAAACTACGCAGTGCGTAGCTCAGGCCATAATGAGGGAAAAATTTGCACAGTTTCTAGAGGCAAGAGGGACTGGGAAAATGCATATTTCATAGGCTCATGGAGAGATATTGATTCTTGTGCTTGCACAGTGCGTAGTTCAGGTTGGGCTGGGACGAACGATTGCACAATCCTGGAGGCCAAGACAGGGCCTTAAGCATAGGAACTGTGCAGTGCAGCAGCCCTGGGAAGCAAGGACTATGCATTGCACAGTTCCAAGAGGGAATTTCACACCTTGAGGTCTATAACTGCACATTGATCAATCCAGGCAGGCCGATTGAAGTCAATTTTTTGGTCGAAAAGCCTCTTTGATAATGGTTGTGTCGGACCAGTGAGATTAGTGTGTGAGGTGATAAAGTTTCGACTATGATCTCACACTTAGAATACTTGAATACACAACAACATACATCACCCATGACACATAAATAATGCATTTACCTATGTGTGACAACCTTATGACAAGTTATGAAAAGTGCAGCACTTAAGATACACTTCGTGACAACCGTGACGACACTTGTGCGAAAATGCTCAAAATTTTGTAAATGAGTGTGACAAATGTTTGAATGGTTAGAATAACTCATAGACAGAAAGATAGACCTTAGAAACCATTAGAACAGGCTTCTACACATTGCGTGATAGCCAATCATGCAAAAAGACGAAAATTTACCCAACTTGAAAAGGGGATCAAAAGACTTCAATAAATTACATGAAATGAGTTTCGTTGTTTGCGACAACATGGTGCAAGACCAAGGAAGGCTCTGAAATTGAGTGTAAGCCAAAATTTTGGATGGTTTTGTAGCATCTACAACACTTGGCGACACACTGGTAGAATTTCAACTTCTCTTCCTCGGTTAATTTCTTCTATGCAAGGCCTTGATTCTTCAGGGAGTATTGATTCATCATGTCGGTTACTTTTCTCTCCCAACTTACCCCATGAATCAACATGGTCCCCTTCATTCCTTCTCATCTGAACACAACATAAGATTCAGTGATATCACAATTTTTCAAGTTGGGAAGAATAGTGTAGCTTGCGAACTGAATATTTTCAGAGTATAATTTTTCATCTCTGGTGTTTCTCCGTTGCTAGTAGGCCTGGACAATACCATGACACAGTCACACAGGAACACAAACATTGCTCTGCTACCAGTGATCCTAGACAGTACCTCGGCGGATTTTCTTGTTTCACCTCTCTACGCAGGAATTCTTTCTCTTCTTTCGCCTTTATTTATTTATTTTAAAGAGGACTGTGCATCGACACTTATTTATTTTTGGGTGGAAGAGGGATATTGACTTATTGAGAGAAGAAGAGGTTTTTCCTTTAGAGAATCATATAGAGACCTATTATTTAGGTTTTCTCTTTTAGATTTTTCCCCTTCTCCTCTTCTACTGATTGGATAAGCATGAAAACACTGAAACACAAAACCAATTTTAAGAATAAGGTTTCCTGAATAGACATAGGTTCATGTTTGGACCAAAGCTCTCCTTACGGACGGATTGTATTTTCCGTCAAAAATTCATTGAACAAAAGATATAGCTGAGACAAGGAAAACAGACTAGAGGTTAGCCAAATGTTGAAGCGGCACAAGACTCTTTAGACTTCAACCACACACATACTAAGAATCCAAGAAAATTCCAAGCACAACACTTATGAAAACAGAAGGAGACAATCGACAAGAAAGGAAAACAAAAGAAAGGAAATGAAAGGAAAGACAACACACAACAAGGAAAAAAAACCAAAAGACAAGAAAAGAAGATAAACAAAAGCACAACGAAAGAGAAAATTTAGAAAAGACAAGAGATACTAAAGAGAACAACACGGGATGGGTGCAAGAGAAGGAAAACTGAGATGAAGCTAGTCCTACTCGTAACCTAAGGACTAGAAGGTCGGGGTCATGTACAACGAAATCCCCAATGTAGTCATCGTTATCGTTCCTGACCTAGAAACATAAAGATACCATCGATTAAAACAGATATAAAGAAATGTGCAAGAGGAAAGATGAGAGCTTCAATAATTTGCAAAAAAAATTGAAGGTCTTGCCTGTGGGAAAACAGATGTGTCACAACCACTACTTTCATCCAATTCACATTCTTACCTCTCTGAAGGAAAGCATAATCAGAAAAACCTCAAATAATTCTTGTGAATGCACCTTCTTCTATTTCATCTTGCTTAGCAAGAATGAGAAAAGGTTGAAACATGTTTATTACAATGGATCTCAATGAGTAAGATTGCTCCAACAATTCAGCGATTGGAACATAAAACTCATGATGATACTCTTGAAAACCCCGAAATATTTGAAAATATGGATTTTCAATTAGAAGCACGGGATCACGATGGGAATATTATGAGGGAAAATATATCTTATCATATTCATCAATCATGTCGAGATAGTGAGGACCTGACATAATCATTAGCAAAGCCTAAAGTGCCTCAACCGCTCAACAAAAATTTGAATAGAGAGATGTTGAATGATGAAATCAAGGGATGTAAAACAACTGTCATTGGATATGTTGGTGGGAAAATGAAAGAATGAATGACAGTCATCAAAGATGGAATAATGATCATATGGGAATATTAAAGCATGAGATTCCCATTTTGTAATGAACGAAAATAAATCAATTTGAACAACCCTACGAATGCTCTGAAAAATTGAACCAAGTTCCTTGCAAGCCAAATGTGACAAACCATTTTCCTGTAGCTGATAACCAACTATACAAGCATCATAATCACCAAAATAATTTAAAATGAATGCTAGTACAACCAATACATGATACCAGTCAAGACATGGTGGACAGATAAGAACTTGATTCGTTCGATAACTTGTGCATTCATCATCACTCGAGAGGATTTTCGGTGCAATGAAAGGACATATTTGCAACATAAAATTTGCAAGAAGAACTAGGAGATGACTATTAAGAAATGAATCTGATAGGTATGATTGCCTTGGCCAAAGATAGTATTCTAAATGACCAACTTCATAATTCCACTACTTTATGAGAGATACAGAATCCAAACTGTTGGCTTGGTTTTGACTAACCCAGGTTCGATCTATACTGTGCACCAACAAAACCCCTGATCGATGGCCCTTTCAGCAATGACCTGTAAGCATATCGCAGTATCACCCAAAGTGACTATGGGTGGATGCAGAACCAATTTTATGCCACCTTGAGGGATTGGGAAATGTGGTATTATTATATTCTCGTATACTTTCAACTCATAAATCAATTTCCACATTCAATTAATCACAGAAACATGTCATATAAAACCATACACCATTACTGCATTGAATTAAAATGAAACTGCAATATTGCTATTCTATAACATATAATAAGAAAATTTACACATAAATCAGACAAGAACACTAGAATTTCATCCACAACTATTTCTTATTGTAATGAATCTTTGAGTACAACCAGTTCTCAACCTGCACACTAAGCTGCAAGTTGTCTACGCACTCAAGTGCAAACTCTTCTCTAGGCCTTTGCGCACTCAACTGCAAAGCCTTCCCTTCGCTACACAATACATATCACAATGATTCATCCATATCTCTCTATTTTCATCTCCCCCTAAACATAGCATTTCAACCCCGTATATACTATTACATCATAATATTACATCGTCAAAAATACCATGCTCCAAATACCATGGACTCCCTAAAACAAGAAACTATGGTCTCAAAACCATTGATCCTTTACACAATCATGCACTTTTACCAAAAGGAGGGAATTCGACCGACCCCAAAGTGATTATGACACTGCACGGTATATGTACTTCCTTAAACTACACTCCATTGCATTCTCCACTGCGCACACTGCTCCACAAAATGCAGAGTCTTTACCAAAATCTAGACCAAGTTGGGTTGCGCCCAATAGGTCCCCAACACTCACATGTGACTCGTCTTGAGTCGCTCAGCTGATTTTCCTTTTTTCTTTGCTGCAATGTTGTTGTAGGAGTTTTTGAGCAGCTGAATAATCTCTGTGATTTGCTTTTCTTCGTTGCACACTTCCTCCAATAATGCTTCTGTCATTGGTTTTGTAGCCTTCTCTATCACTACCTCCTATTTATGTTGAAGATCTTGAAGCTTCTCATCCACTGCTTCAGACAGTTGTAGCGCCTCATCCTTCCATGGTTGATTTCTCTCTATCAAAATCTACTCTTCCTTCCTCAGCTACTCTATCTTCTTCTGGAGGGAATTTCCCTCATTGACCTTTGTGAGCTTCTGTGAGATTGGAACGATCTTCACAGTTGCACAAATCCCCTCTAACTGTTGTTGCTTCTGTTGAATGTCCTCTTGTAGCTTATACACATTTGGATCTTCCTACATAGAATTCCAAATATGTAATCTTTCATCCAACTACTTCCCACAATCTACCACTGTTGTGGAGATGTTGTCCACTATAGCCTTTAGGTCGACCTCCCTCTATTCTCGCACTTCCTATGGTGTAGTTGGTTGTAGCTTCATCTGAAGCTCATTTATATCATTTTACTACAAGGCTGAGCTTCACGACCTTGTCCTCCACTAATTCCTCTTCTTGGACATCAAAGTCCGGAAACTTGCCGCCTCCTTCAGATTTTGTTGTTGCTCTATTGCCTAGTCCTTCTCCTGGATTTCTTGGTCAAGTTGCTGCTTCAGCAAAGCTCATTCTCTTTATACTTTAATGTTCACTTTGAAGTGAGTTGTTCGAACTCCTTTAGCTCATCTATGATCCCCTGCTGCAACTCATGTAATCTCTGAAGTGGTAGTGTTGTGATGTTAATGTTCACATACTTCCATCTTTTAGACTTTTTTTGTACCTCGGCGGAGTCAAACTGCAAGGCTCTTGTAGTTATCTGACCTATCCACGCCCCAAGTGTGGGCTCAACTAATATTTCTTCTCGAAGCCTTTCCTTTACCTGTACTGGTTGTTTGGTTGTATGTTCCAATATTTTTAGTTTTGCAATGTGCTCCTCGACACCTGTAAGAAGTGTGTTGTAGCGATCCTCTAATTATTTCCATGACTCTGCCATTTCCTCCTAAATCCTATCCCCAATCTGATCCAGGTCCCCATTAGTGAGGAAAAATGGCATTATGTCCTTTGTCTTATTTGCCTTATGCTTCTTTTTTGTTCTTTGGGAAGCTTCAGTGATTGCCTTCTTTTTCTCTGCAACAGATGGATCTATCTCTATCTTTTCAGACTCTTTGTTGTTATCATCACCTCCAGGAGGGTCTTTGTGACCCTTGTCATGTTTCTATTCTTGTTCTACCTATTCCTTATCCTTGTCCTTATCCTTCCCACTCACTTCTTCGTGCTGCATTGTACCCTTCTTTGTCGAAGAACCCTTTGTCTCTGTCTCCAACGCAGTGATCCACTCCTCGAGACACTGATATATCTCTGTTAGGACATCGTCTTGTATTAATAAATATGGCAGGGGATGCCATGTCTTCATTTTGTCCTTGCAAGCTTGTATATAAATTCGATGGAAGTTAACCTTGAACTTCGCGACAGAGTTATACTACTTGTATAGGCTTGGTGACATGCAAGGGTTTTGGCTTACCAACATGTGTAAGTCCATATGATAAATTAAAAAAAACATCATGTTATCCTATGTGCACGTTGGTATAGTGGTATACCATAGTAAGGCATATCGTGCCACTTCACATACATCCGAGGCTACTGGAGGGAACTGTGAATATTTTGGTTCCTTCCACACCAGCATCACAATAATTAGAAGTTGTAACCATGCATAATGAAATGAGTACCTTTCTCCTGGGCCTCGTAGAAATTGTCCAAAAACTCTTTGTATAAGTATGTGGCACAGTTGTATTGAAACCCATTAGCACACTGCATAGCCAATGAAACCATTGATGCAAGGACTTCATTAGCCCGACACTTCCTCATGATCTTTCTATCCAATATGTGTGTTGTGAAGTGAATGTTGAGTTTTTTGAGTGTTGGGGTAGCATCGGATGTGCTCTAGCTCCCAAAATTTGTGGAGGGACTAGAGTACATGATATCCCCAAGACCCAGAAAGGGATTTAGGAAATTCCATCTAGTTTAGGAGATAATTAATTAATTAATATTTTTAATTAAGGACCCTAAGTCTAACTTAGGAAAATTAAAATATTAAAGGTAATTAATTTAAATATGTGATGGAAATGACTTAAGTCACACGGATCAAGATTTATTTTAATCTTAGCCATCTATTCAAGATTATATCATGGTCGTTGGTTTCCCAATGAGAAAATTATAAAGGAAAGGCTTGGGGTCAGTTGGAGGACACACACACGGAGGCAGAGCACTGAGACTAAGCTGAAATTATAGGGTGGGTTTGCTAAGAATTTTCAAAAGTGTTTCATGTCAGCTGCAATGAGAGGTATTATTGGCGAAGGGGATGATGTGATCCCAGTGCCACAAATCAATAAGAGGCGGAGAGGCAGCAACCAAGAGTAGTGCAGAGGGCTCCAGCCACTACGCAGGTGCTATGCAGGCCCGGAAAGGGAATCGTTAAGCCAGCAGGAGGCCCCCAGGGTTATGCAAAGCTCATCTAGGGCAATGTAGGGAATGCGTCACCTAGTCTGGGGTTATGCGGCCCTCTCTAGGCCATCATAGAGGCACACAGAGGCTAGTAGGGCTGACGCAGGAAGCTTCAAAGGCAGCGCTGGGGTTTCTAGAGATAGAATGTGGCTGAGTTCTGTAAATCCCGTTTGAGGGTGTGGATCAGTCAATTTTTCAGTCTCTAGAACTACTTGTATTGCTACATATATATTTTTATTTGTAGGGTTAACCAGTAATTTTCCCATATTTGTTGTATTCAGAAACTACTTAATAATATAAACCCTCCAGAAGCCAAAAGACTAGTTTTCCCACATTCGATTTTTCCTGGGATAGTTTTCCAGAAATCTTGTGTGTCACTTTGTCTGTGTTCGTGTATTTTTTCCTAGATCTGAATTGGTGAAGAATTGTTATGTGTTTACTTTGATGTTAATCTGAATTTTCAGCATTAATAAATTGATTAAGTAGGAGAATTATAACCAAATCTAACAGTAGGGTTTCTTCATTAAGTAATATTCAGAAATTTTCACAGGGAACTCCTTGGTCATTGATTGAGATGATGTCATAACCTCACTTGCCTTTTTTCAGTCCAAACTTTCTCTTCATGTTTTCTGTGATGGATTTGTCCTGGTCTTTCCCAACAAATTCTTCTGCGGGATTCAACCCTTGATATGGCAGTCCTGTAATTCTCCATATCAACATTGGGTCAAAAGGGATGCTCTTCCCCATCCACATACATCCATCGTGCACCAGTACTAGAAATTTTCTTACAGAGGTTGTCCTCCCTGGACTTCTACCAAAGTGCAGCACATTCAATATGTTCATCAAACCTCACTACGATAACCCAGCCACCCACTGTTGCAGTTCTAACCTCACCACACCACTCTCATGGTAGTGCACTTGTTTCAAGTACTTGTCTAGTGCGAACTATGGATACTTCTTTCTATCATTGAAATTGTTGTCCGAGAACTTGAGCTGCGGAATCTTCCCAAGGCCTTCTCCAATGAATTGCACTAGTTCCGGTAGTAAAGGTGTGAAGGTTCCATACTTTGCATCCTTCAAGTCTGTCACAAGTTTCGCATTTGGTTTTCTTGGTGGGATATACGATGGGAGATGCAATCGAAACGCTAGGCCATCCATTTCCATTTTCTCTAGCTCTGCTTCTTCCTCGCTATCTCTCACAGGTTATGGTTTTTACTGAGGTTCAACATGTTTCTTCTCTTATTTCTTCTTGTTTATCTGCTCCTTGTTCATTTTCTTCCGTGGGGATCCTTTTTGTGTGCGTGATGATGTTGTTGCGGGTGATGATGCTACTGCGGCCATCTTAGATGATGTTACGGGTGTATCAACTATTGTTGTGGTTGTTTCCATAATTCTTGTTAAGCCCTTATCAATGAATATGCAAATAAAATCCTGAGGATTCATACAAAAACACAAATTCCTGCAACTTCTCTGTAGTAGGCAATACTCAAATTCTCAAGATATCAAAGTTCCAAATCTTTGTAGGACGTAGCATTTTATAAAAAATATAAATTATGATCCCCATCATTAGCTTAGATTGTGTTCATTAATTACATATCTATCACTAGATCCATTCCATCTGTCCTCATAAATTTCTTTTTCCACATGTTTCAACGGAAACTTTCCATTTTAGCGGTCATATTTTTTGATGCAGGGGCATTAGGCACTAGCCAGAAATGTAGGAGTTTTTTCCACCTGTTGTGGCTAGGAGAGTTTGAAAACAGTCGAATTGTTACAACTAGGTGTCAATACCTTAGCTGATTGTATTATTAGATCAGTTAGAGTTATAGAAGTCGAATGGTTAGGACTATCTGTCATATTTTGGCTTTCGAATTAGGCTCTTGAGTTACCATAACGGTCCTCACAGAGGAACCGAAAGGACATATGTTGATGTATATAAATGTAATCCCTCGGATGTATAGGGTAGGAGAAAAAGAAAGAGGAAGAGAGATTTCTGCAATAAACTCTGTGTGATACAATTGTTTCCAGTTAAATGGTTTCTAAGCTTGTTTGGCATAGGAGAGACTCGAATCTTTGTCTATGAAAGAATTGTTTAATTGTGAAGCAATTGAATTCTGTATATATATACAATTACCGAGTCAGACCATTGTATCGACTCCGCATTCATCTATCCATTATTTCCCTTAATTTATCCGAATAAACCCTGTTAAATCAATGTTACCCACAGGCGAGGTCTGTGCAGAGGAATTGTGGTTGTGAACGCGTTAATTGGAATATTTTTCGTTCTGTATAGAAACAGAGTTGTTGCTTCCGAACCCGGAACCGTGGGTTAGGCGTGAGTCAGAGAACGAGGAGGATCGTGGAACCGGCGTGAACCGTAGTTAAACACTGTGCAGAAACCGAGTGGTTTTGAAAGGCAGATTGCCCATATCGCATCGCTTTTGGGGCGCAAGCGGTTTTCCCCAGTCACGGAGCGATTCCATAGACCTGCAGACACGTGGCGAGGCGGACCCCGTAAAACCACCAGTTAACCTAATCCATCACACATTATCCATCGTACCAGGACGCCGAGCGATATTTCTCAGAGCCGTTGATCTGGGCAAGGGCCATCGGACGGCGGTCACTTGCTGTAGATGCGCGAACGATAACCGAAGTGTGCGAGCGATAACAAGGTATGGTGCATGCATTTGATTGGTCGTAGAGGTGGGCCTGGAACCAAGGTTTATTATATAGTTAATTATTCAAATTAGAGCGTTGGTTTTAATATAAGGTTTTGAAGGTTCAACATTGGTTATAGTATGCGGGAACGATATATATATATATATGTCGGGAAATATAATATAACATTTAAAAGTTGTGAATACGTTTATTTGTCAATTTCTTTGAAATTGATAAATAAAATAAAAAGAAGAACATGTGGGGAAATAAACAGAGGTTTCAAAGGGGAACGAGGACTGAGCCACATCTCAGTTGACCAACTCTCCATAGGCGGACCTTTCAGCGTTGTTGCGTCATTTGTGGTATCAGAGTTGTTGTCTGAAGTTGTTCTGCTGACATGGTAATTCGAGTTGGTAGAGGTGCTGGCAGAAGAAGACATGTTGCCAACGCTGAGGTGTTGGGGATGTTGCAGAGGGTCGAGGCCAGAATAGATGCCATGGAGCGAAGATAGCCCAGAGATCCTGAAGACATCAACGAACCTAAGACAGAAGAAGCATAAGAGAATGTTGAGGTTCCTCCTGACATGAGGCTCCTCAGAACTATTCTGGGGTCTGCAGTTAAGCCCAGAATTGAAGTGTCGAGTTATGCAGGGGGATTGAATCCAGAGGAACTAGTGGATTGGATAAATGAAATGAATAGGTGCTTCGATTATGAATAAACAAGTGAAGATAAGAAGGTCAAGTTTGCAGTAACAAAGCTAAAGGGACATGCTGCACTTTGGTGGGATGGAGTGCAGGCAGAGAGGAGGAGAGTCGGCAGGCAACCTATCAAGAGCTGGACCAGAATGATGGCTAAATTAAAAGGTAAAGTATTTCCTAGTGATTACCAGTTGACATTGTATAAGCAAATGCAGAACCTGAGACAGAGGTTGCTGACAGTAAAGGAATACACAGAGGAATTATATAGGGTAAGCATAAGGGTTGGGAAATTCCAAGACACACCAAAGAAGACTGCCAGATATGTGAATGGTCTCAAGCTGGAGATCCAAGATGAGATTGGTCTCCTATGTCCTAAGACAGTGGAAGAGGCCTATCAGATGGCCTTGAAAGCAGAGGAGAAACTCTTGAGGAAACAGTCTACCAAGAAGAGAGGTACTTTCCGAGGGAAGGGAAGTCAGGGTGGCAAAGGAAAGCCTGCTACACCCAGGGATGGAGCTAACAGTAGCTCACCTCAGAATGCATCTACAGAGGATGATGCAAGGGGCAGAATGGGTTCTTACAGAGGAAAAGGAAGAGGAGGCAGAGACAGAGGCAGAGGTAGAGAGTTGAGGTGTTATAGATATCAGCAAGTGGGACATAAGCACTATGAGTGTCCATAGAATGTGGGTACTGGTCCAAGAAATGTTGTTGTTGCCCAGGCTGGAGAAGAAGCAGAAATTGAAGAATAAATTCTTCCAGACAGGGGAGAATCCTTGGTGGTAAATAAGGTCCTGTTGAAACAAGCCAAAGAGGTCACTGAGCCTGCACAAAGGAAGACTTTGTTTAGGAGCATATGCAAAGTCCAAGGGAAATGCTGCCAGCTAGTCATTGATAGTGGCAACACAGACAATCTGGTTTCCACTGAGGTAATAGAAAAATTGAAGTTGAAGACAAGGGAGCATCCAACTCCCTACAGGGTGTCCTGGTTGCATAAAGGACATCAGCTGGTTGTGAAAGAACAGTGTGAGATAGAACTGCAAATGGGAAAATACAAAGATAAGGTCATGTGTGATGTAATGCCCATGGATGTGTGTCATATACTGCTAGGTAGACCTTGGCAGTTTGACAGAGCAGCAGTGCACGATGGCAAGAAGAACACTTACAAGTTCTTCAAAGATGGGGTACATCATACACTGGTTCCCATGGAAGAAGGAGAGCCATCCAGCAGAGTGATTGATCCAAAGACCTTGTTGCTGAGCGGGAAGGAATATCTGCAGCAGATAGAAGAAGAAGAGGTAATTTTTGCTTTAGTTTGCAAACCCAAGGTAGTTCTTACTTCTACAAAGATTTCTGATTTGCCAGTATAAATCCAAGAGATGTTAGATGATTACTGTGACATTGTTGTGGATGATTTACCTGATGATCTGCCACCTGTGAGAAAGATCAACCATCAGATATATTTTATCCCTGGTTCAAATCTGCCAAATACGGCAGCCTACAGAATTACTCCCAAGGAAAATGAGGAAATCAGGAGACAATTACAGAAGTTGGTGGACAAAGGACTGATCAGAGAAAGTCTGATTCAATGTGCTGTACCAGCAGTATTGAGCCCAAAGAAAGATGGAGGCTGGAGGATGTGTACTGATTCCAGAGCAATCAATAAGATCACAATCAGGTACAGATTCCCTTTGCCTAGAGTTGAGGACTTAATGGACTGTTTGAGTGGTGCTAAATATTTCTCAAAGATAGATTTGAAGAGTGGATACCATCAGATTAGAATAAGAGAGGGTGATGAGTGGAAAACTGCTTTTAAAACAAATGAAGGACTGTATGAATGGATGGTAATGCCTTTTGGGTTGTCAAATGCACCTAGCACTTTTATGAGACTTATGAATGAGGTATTGAAAGAATTCATTGGTAAATTTGTGATAGTATATCTGGATGATATATTAGTTTTCAGCAGAACTAAAGAAGAACATTTAAGGCATCTTAATCATGTCTTGAAGAAGCTGCACCAAGAGAAATTGCTGATAAATTTGAAGAAGTGCTCATTCATGAAGGAAGAGTTGGTGTATTTGGGGTTTGTTGTTTCTGCAGAAGGATTGAAGATGGACCCAGAAAAGGTTAAGGCAATTGTGGAGTGGCCTTCACCCAGGAATGTCTTTGAGGTAAGGATTTTCCATGGACTCGCTATTTTTTACAGAAAGTTTATAAGAAACTTCAGTAAGATTAATGCACCCATAATTGAGACAATAAAGAAGAGCAAACAGCCATTTAAGTGGACTTCTGAAGTAGAACGAAATTTTAAACTGTTGAAGCAAAAGATAACAAAGAAGCCTGTTTTGATTCTGCCTGATTTTACTAAACCATTTCAAGTAAAATGTGATGCCAGTGGGGAGGCCATTGGAGCTATGTTGAGTCAGGATGATAGGCCTGTGGCATACTTCAGTGAAAAGCTTAATGACACCAGAAGAAATTATTCCTCTTATGAGAAGGAATTCTATGCAATTGTTCAGGCACTGAAGAAGTGGAGACATTACTTGATGTCCAGGGAATTTGTATTATATTCTGACAATCATGCTTTGCAGTATATTGTACAGCAGCCCAAGCTGAAACATAAGCATGCTAAATGGGTTGAGTATCTCCAAATTTTTAATCTTGTTTTGAAACATATAAGTGGCCAAGCCAATAAAGTAGTTGATGCTTTGAGTAGGAGGCACATGCTTGTTCAAGAAACAAATTTTGAAGTTGTAGGGTTTGATTTTCTGAAAGAATTGTATAAAACAGATCCAGATTTTAAAGAAGCATTTGAGGCATGTATTAACCCTGTTTTAACAAATAGAAGCCAGTGGCTGGATTATTTCCTGCAGGAGGACTTCTTATTCAGAAGAAGCCAACTGTGTGTACCAAAATGTTCCATGAGAGAAAATTTGATCAAAGAGAAGCATAGTGGTGGACTTGTTGGACACTTTGGTACTGATAAGACTTATGAGCAGCTGATTCACTTCTATTACTGGCCCAAGATGAGAGCAGAAGTGGACAAGTTTGTGAAGAATTGCAAGATTTTTCAATATGCCAAAGGAAGGAGCCAGAATGCAGGATTGTACACTCCCTTGCCTATTCCAGATAGGCCTTGGGACATGGTGAATATGGATTTTGTTCTAGGATTGCCCAAGACTCAAAGAGGGAATGATGTAGTCTTTTTTGTGGTGGACAGATTCTCCAAAATGGCACATTTTATTCCATGCTATAAAACTAGTGATGCCACCCATGTTGCTAACTTGTTCTTCAAAGAAGTTGTTAGATTGCATGGGTTACCCAAGAGTATTGTTTCAGACAGAGATACCAGATTTGCGGGTCACTTTTGGAGGAAACGGTGGAGGAAACTTGGTACCAAACTGAGTTTCAGCTCAACTTATCATCCTCAGACTGATGGACAAACTGAGGTAGTGAATAGGAGTCTGGGAAATTTATTGAGAAGCCTTGCAGGAGAACATCCCAAGCAGTGGGATCATATTTTTCCCCAGGCAGAATATGCATATAATGACTCACCAAACAAGAGCACAGGGCAGATTCCATTTCATATTGTTTATGGAATGCACCCCAGAGGAATATCAGAGTTAAGAAATCTGGGAAAGGCAGAGCTAAGGAGTGCAGATGGTGAGGAATTTGCTTTAGAGATCCAGGCCATACATGAACAAGTGAAACAGCAACTACAAGGCAGCAGCAGAAAATACAAAAGCAGAGCAGACTTGAGCAAGAAATAAGTTCACTTTGAAGTAGGAGATCTAGTTTTGGCACACTTGAGAAAGGAGAGATTCCTAAAGAAGCAGTACAACAAATTGAAGTTCAAAAATATTGGGCCATGCAAGATACTTAGGAAGTTTTCTGCAAATGCTTATGAGATTGAATTACCTCCTGATGTTGGAATATCTCCCATTTTAAATGTTGCAGATTTGTATAAGTATGAGGATGATGGTGCAGAAGAAAGAGCAGCAGACAGGAAACAGATCGAGTGGAAAGAGCAGCTACCTCTAGCATAGCCATTACAACCAGAGAAGATACTGGATAAAATACCATTCAGAAGAACCAGAGGACGAGAGTACTTTCAGTACTTGATCAAATGGAAGGATAAGCCAGAGGAAGATGCCACTTGGATGACTGAAGGAATGTTGCAGAAGATAGGCAGATCGGTGGAAGAGCTCATGGACGGGAGCCCATGAAGAAGATTACCCTCGGGAGTCTGATGCAGGGGCATTAGGCACTAGCCAGCAATGTATGAGTTTTGTCCACATGTTGTGGCTAGGAGGGTTTGAAAACAGTCGAATTGTTACAGCTAGGTGTCAATACCTTAGTTGATTGTATTATTAGATCAGTTAGAGTTATAGAAGTCGAATGGTTAGGACTATCTATCATATTTTGGCTTTCGAATTAGGCTCTTGAGTTACCATAACGGTCCTCACAGAGGAACCGAAAGGACATATGTTGATGTATATAAATGTAATCCCTCGGATGTATAGGGTAGGAGAAAAAGCAAGAGAAAGAGAGATTTCTGCAATAAACTCTGTTTGTTACAATTGTTTCCAGTTAAATGGTTTCTAAGCTTGTTTGGCATAGGAGAGACTCGAATCTTTGTCTATGAAAGAATTGTTTAATTGTGAAGCAATTGAATTCTGTATACATATATATAATTACCGAGTCGGGCCATTGTATCAACTCCGCATTCATCTATCCGTTATTTCCCTTAATTTATCCAAATAAACCCTGTTAAATCAATGTTACCCACAGGCAAGGTCTGTGCAGAGGAATTGTGGTCGTGAACGCGTTAATTGGAATATTTTCCGTTCTGTATAGAAACAAAGTTGTTGCTTCCGAACCCGGAACCGTGGGTTAGGCATGAGTCAGAGAACGAGGAGGATCGTGCAACCAACGTGAACCGTAGTTAAACACTGTGCAAAAACCACGAGTGGTTTTGAAAGGCGGATTGCCCATATCGCACCACTTTTGGGGCGCAAGCAGTTTTCCCCGGTCACGGAGCGATTCCATAGAACTGCTGACACGTGGCGAGGCAGACCCCGTAAAACCACCGGTTAACCTAAGCCATCGCACGTTATCCATCGTACCAGGACGCCGAGCGATATTGCTCAGATTCGTTGATCTGGGCAAGGGCCATCAGACGGCGGTCACTTGTTGTAGATGCGCAAATGATAACCGAAGTGTGCGAGCGATAACAAGGTACGGTGCATGCATTTGATTGGTCGTAGAGGTGGGCTTGGAACCAAGGTTTATTATACAGTTAATTATTCAAATTAGAGCGTTGGTTTTAATATAAGGTTTCGAAGGTTCAACATTGGTTATAGTATGCGGGAATGATATATATATATATGTCGAGAAATATAATATAACATTTAAAAGTTGTGAATACGTTTATTTGTCAATTTCTTTGAAATTGATAAATAAAATAAAAATAAGACCACGTGGGGAAATAAACAGAGGTTTCAAAGGGAAACGAGGACTGAGCCACGTCTTAGTTGACCAGCTCTCCGTAGGCGGACCTTTCAGCGTTGTTGCGTCATTTTTCCAACAAACTTCGATGCATCCCATACTGTAGTGAGAAACCCTTATTACGAACTTCAAAATAATCCATAATGTAGTGAAGCAACTTCCTTCATCGAAGCTCTCTCTCTGCAGCATAGTTTATAGTCCAGTTCCCACTTTCAACTGCAAGTGGCACTAAACTTTCCTTCTTTCTTCAAAGTGAAGTTGTAGAGGCAGGGTTGTCCTTGTACAGCTTCAACCTGCTTCCATTTACTCTTCCTTGAACCAATTCTCCATTCAAATTTTCTAATTGAATTGTGCCTCCATTAGTAATATGCTTGATAATGTATGGGCCCAACCAATGCATCTTGAATTTTCCTGGAAACTTTAAACTTACCGTCATAAAGGAGAAAAAGGTCTCCTACCTGGAACTTCTTCTGCTTAATATGTCTGTCAACCTTACTAACTCTCTCCTCATCCCAGTAATCTCCTATTGTTGCAAACTTGGGTTCCTTCTCTGATCCTATGTTTACCGTATTAGTCTTCAATGCTTTTGTTATGTTTGGTATCTCTAGCTCAGGTCCTGTTACTTTGTAGTATCCTTCTGAATCTGTTATGTCGATGTTGCGAGGATATTTTTCTTCATCTACAGTAAGGTTGTAGCATTCCAGTGCATTTTCTATCCGCACAGCCCAATCAGGTTGTTGCCATGCCAGTGAGGTGACATTCTCAAATATCTCTTTTTTACTGTCTGAAGGGCCAAATCTATGTATGGGAAATCATCCTCAAAGCTGAATGTTAATCTGAAGCCATCAACCATTTCTGCCCAATTCTCGGTACCATTTCGAAGCTTTCTTTCTAGGTACCAGTTCTTAGGGATTGTCTCTAATGTATGAATGAATCCATGTACCCATTCTTGTTGTGGAACCTCCTTCCATGTCAAAGTCCATTGCTGAATATGCTTCCTAGGATTAGTTTGACCATCATATTTTATTTCCATTTCTTTTTTTATATGTCCAAACCTTATCCACATTAGTCTTTGACATTGCTGCCAACCTCCTATATTCTTTTTGTTTGCATTCCACCATATAGAAGGGGTATATTTCATGGCTATATCCAAGGCTAACAACCTTTGATTTTATGGAACTTGTTCTTCATAATCATTAAGAAAATTATTCACATCACCTAAGCCATCATAAGAAGGAAGATTACATACCTCAAATATCATACAACGAACTGATTTGGTAATTATTAAACAACACCTTGTGGATACTTCATGCAACCTATTCTGTCAGTTCTCCAACTCTTCTTCTGAGTCTAAAGTGCAAGAAATATCATGCTCCCAACTCAACTTGCCTTCTGCAATAGGGTTAACCCAATCTTGTTCCTTTGCTGTCATTTGATAGATATATTCTATTGCAGTTGTCCAGTATTCTTCTTTGACTGGTTCTGTGTATCTTACTCCTTCCGATGGATCAAAGGGAACAATTACTCTCATATTATTTCCTTCAAATATCATCTATCTCTTATTCAGATTAATTATGGCCATATTTTTAAATGCCCAGTTAAGTCCAAGCAATGCAGGATAAGGGTTATTATCATCGACAATCTCTATTACTTCAAAATCAGCATTAGTGTGAACTCCTTCAATATCTACTATGACACTTGGTAGTATTCCCATAGGGAAGATCTTTTGTTGATTTTCCATCCTTTAACTGAATAAGTGATTACTGTAGCTTTGGCTTACCCATAAATTCCCATGTATATTTCGTCAAGACATTAGCATCAGATCCCAGATCCAAAATAAATTTATCCATATCATATTCTCATATCTGTACACTAAGCCTCATTTCTCTTCAAGTTATTTTATAACAATGAAAATAATTGACTGTGCGCATCTCACTTTGCGGTGTTTCTTTGGATACACAAGAATCTAAGAACTCATGAAGCCCTTCTATAGCCTTTTGATCCCTTAACAATTTCATACAAGTCTGTAGAAAATAATTTAAAATACTTACTTGATTTTTTGACTCCTGGTCTCGCATCAGAGCTTGGTCCTGTGTAGAAGCTCGATCTTCTGTCAGAGCTCAGTTCTACATCAAAGTTGATGACATAGCGCAGTTACTTCTCTAATTGGGCTTTAGATGTGCATTACATGTCGAAGCTCCAACATCCATAAAAATTCACTTTGCTTCCATAAATACTTCTTTTTCTTTCTTAATATCAATAACAGGATCCTTCTCAGCAGTCTTTCTGACCCATGCACTTTCAGATTTTTTCTTTTCATCCGCTTTATCACTATCGGTCACAGCTCCACTTCTAGTGACAATACTAACTCGAGGTTCGTCGGTCCTCCTTTCAGCAGTCATCATTTGAATATTCTGTGTTGGCTATTGAATCCTTTTCTCTTGCATCTTTGCCATAAGTACATGACATTCTTCAATTACATGGTAAAAATATTTATAGTACTTACATGTCGTTGTGGGGTTTTGACAGTCTCTTACAAAATGTCCTCGATGGATGTAGTTATAGCAAATGATCTGTCCACATCCTTGACCAGCTCCACCACCTCGACCTCTCCCTTGGTAACCTCCTCAACCACCGCATTGTCCATTATCTTCATCTCTGTGCTCTTCATCTTTCATTCTATAAGTGTCATCACTGTGCTCCATTATTAGGTCATAAGCCCGACAATTATTCTCATCATGTCCTACTAATTTACAAAACTTGCAATATAGGTTCCTCGGAGTCTGTACATATTTCTGTAATAACTAAAAACATTTTGAACAATTTGGGCCTCTAGCCTTACATATTTTGCACCATAGGCTAGATCTTGTATTCAAGGGATTCGGTGCTCCATCAACCATGTAATCCCTGAAGATAGGGCACTATTCTTTAGAATGGCCCTTCGATCTGCACTTCGTACACCACACTTCTTCTCTAACTTCCTTTATTTTCTTAATGTCTTGTATCTATAGGGTTAGGTTTTCCAGCTGATTTTGGATCTATTGCATTCCTGCATTAGTATCTCCTATAGGCGAAGCTTCCAATTTCATCGCAATATCCAGAGCTTCGGCTTGAGTTCTTATCTTTATTGCATCAATGGAAATCTGATATGTGGTAGCAGCGCAGCTATAATTTATTCTTGATGTTGTTGTGGAGATATGTCGAATATTACCTGATCCAATAACAACTTAAATCTTTGATCAAACTCCCAAACAGACTCAGTAGGTTTCTGTTTGATCTCTTTCAACTCAGTGATACACTGTGACTCAAACTTCGGCTTCTTAAACTCTCTTACTAGTGTTGTTTTGATATTTTCAAATGTTATGTTTTGGTTATTGGAATACTTCATATACCATTTCAATGCTATATCTTGCAGCGTCGTAATGAGCTACACTTTCTTTTTATTATCTTTGTTGATATACTTCTTTTTCCATACTACTTCACATAAAAACCAAAACTAATCTAGATCCTCCAATCCAGTTTCTTTTAAAATAGGTTTCTTAATATCATCAGCCATACCTCTTCTTGTGGGGGGGGGAGGGGGAAGGGGTTGGGGAGGTGGATGGGAGGTAGGAGGGGTAGGGGGAGCAGGAAAACCACGACCACCCTGGATATTACTGGATTATGGATTCTGTGAACTCTCAGGCTGGGAAGGATAATAATGTGAAGTTACCTGGGGGTTATCAGGGTGGTTTTCTTCTCTTTCACTTTCAGATCCACTCAAAATAGGACTATAATCAGTCTCTACAAAGGTCTTCAGGTCTTGTCCATGAGATCTTGTTCTAGTAGCTACTCTATATCTATTTCCACTTCACGTTGCGCCGATATCTTTCTCATATTGATTCTCTCTTCTTCCAAACATAACTGAACTAGCAATCTGATTGAATCTGTAAAACTACTTTTTCACACAGAAGCATCTTAATCCAAAGCTTCAGATATTTTAAATACTTACCTCGCGGTCCTTTGAAGAATAATCATTTTGCTTCGTTGTAGGACACAGTCGAGTCTACTGCGAACTTAGTAATGAATCCTCCCAAGATGCTATCAATCCAGAAATCGACGGCCCTTGAAATCCTATTTTCCGTGCTTTTGAGTCATTGTATCAGTTCAAGATTCCACACTGTAGGTTCTCCACCCTTAAAACAATGTTTCCTTTCGATCAACCTCGATATCCACTCGTACAATGCAACTGGAAAAGAACCAAATAAAATCTCGTATTGATTTGTAAAGATATACTTCTGCAACCACGCTTCATATGTCAAACGAGGGTTTTTGTTTTCTTGATCAATTAATTCTCGCTCTTTCAGGTCTATCGAATCTTGAATCTCCTTCTTCAATGGGTACCACATCCACATATCCCTAAAATAGATCCTGGTCTCGGCAACGGAACCATTTTTTGGCTTGGTTTGGGCTGACCCAGGTTCTATCTATACTGCGCACCAACAAAACCCCTAATCACTGGCCCTTTCGGAAACGACCTGCAAGAAGATCGCAATCTCACCCGAAGTGACTATGGGTGGATGCAGAACTAGGTTTCTGTAGCCTTGAAGGACTAGGAGATGTGGTATTATTATAGTATCTTATACTTTCAACTAATAAATCACTTCACCACATTCAATTAATCACATAAACATGCCATATAAAACGATACACCATTCCTATGCTAAAGTAAAATTCAACTTCAATACTACACCAGAATGTCATCCATAAAATTGTTTCTTATTATAATGAATCTTTGAGTACAACCAATTCTCGACCTGCGCACTAAGTTGTAGGCTATCTGTGCACTCAGTTGTAGACTCCCTTCGCTACAAAATACATATCACAATGATTCACCCATATCTCTCTATGTTCATCTCCCCCTAAACAGAGCATTTCAACCCTATATATACTATTACATCATAGGATCACATCATCAAAAATACCATGGTCCAAATACCATGGACTCCCTAAAATGAGAAAATATGGTCCCAAAACCATTGATCCTTTACACAATCATGCACTTTTACCAAAAGGAGGGACTTTGACCTGCCCCGAAGCCCTTATGACACCAAGCGGTATATTTACTTAAACTGGGCTTAGCGACGCACTTCACTCCATGAAATGTGGATTCTTTTCCAAAATCTAGTCCAATTTTGGTTGCACCCAACACAAACCTGAATTTGATGGGAGAGATTTGCATGAAGACAGATCAACTAAAAAAATCCATGAATCTGGTCAAAAGTAAAATCTTGAAAATTTGAAAGATCGCACTCGAAATACCAAACATTTTTCAAAAATAAATTTTCGTCGAGTGAAACCATGTAAAGAGGAGGATTGTACGGAAGAAATCATATTGGTATTAGTTCGGGGGGCTTACCAGATTTGTGATATCCTGACATAAGCATCAATGGAAGTTGAAGTGCCTCAACTCCTTGGTAAGTCCCATTCCATAATCTTAAAATCGCATTTTGAAGATTGTACCAGATCATGCATGGTTTGAGGATAGCTGCTACCACTGTTTTCAATAAATCCACTGCTCATCGGATGGCATCCATCTCTGTCATTGATTTTACCAGATTTCTCAACTTCAACAACCAAATTACTCAAATCAAAATATTTTTCTAATCGCAAATCTGAAGATGTATGAATTGAAGAAATTTCATGAGCGAGTTGATCTGAAGAGTTTTCTTCATCCAAGAGAAGAGGTGATAAGGGATGGAAAGAGTATAGAATGATTTGAATTTTTTCAATTTCATCATGGATAATCTCACCGCCTTGTGTCAATTAATAAGATAACTCATTGAATGAAGAACCTAAAGAGCATGGAGCATCTTTGTCGCAAGTAGATGCATCGCAAACTGTGGAACACAAGGGATAGTGAGATGGAGGGGAAGTTTCGATGAGCACATCTTATTTGACCGACTCAAATTCTGGATCTAAAGTAAAATATTCATGAGAGACTATAATATCAGCTGATACACCTGGGCATTCGTGATTGGATGCATCAATAGAGTCATCATCATTGGAATGATTGTTTCCCAAGACTACGAATTGATCGAAAGAATTGATTACATTTTATTCACTATTGAGATTAGTAGATTGAAAACCATCCAAGAATGGAAGTGCATCATCTTCATGTGGAGTATTTTTGAAAATAGAAGAAATATCAAAAACCTCTTCACCATCCTTCTCCTCTACCTGTCTAATGTGGTTGCCTTGTATCTTATCGAAATTTGAACCAGCAGCATGAAAATCAAGAGAGTGTGAAAAACTAGTTAGTGGAATATATTTCTCAAGTGGATCATGGTACAAAGATTAATGGCATGTAGAGGATAGAGGATACTGAAAATTAATATTAGATTCGAGACTAGAGTTATGAACAGTAGCATCATCTTGTAGAATGGAGGAGTTAGTATTCACCATAGGCTTCATGATCCATTCTAGAATTTCCTCCATTTAATTAGACTTATGACAAGTGGAAGAAGAATGAAAAGATAGATTAGGAAATTGATTAACAGATCTCCCAACATTATTATCAACGCAAGGAGATACCCTCACTAGAAATGGAAAAGGAGGAGGAAAAGGTACAAAAGGAGTAGTAGGTTCCTCCTCTAAAATTAGAGGTGTCTCATGATTCACAAGATTTGGGGGAGTGAAAAAATCAGGGAGTTTAGCACCTAAAGCGATGAGAACCAAATGCTCAAAATCTTGTTTCAAAAAATCCAAATTCAGATCTTCTTCCCGAATTTCATAGCAACTGTGAAGGTTAGAAAAATCCTCAACTAAATCATTAGTCTTCATTCTTAAGAGATTGATTCTTCTACAAACATTTCATTGATTATACCTACCAAAGTCTTGATGAAGCTCCCTGAGGAAATGTCGAAGGTAATATTGAATGAAAGCACGTGGAAATGTATGACAACATCAATTAACACGAACTTCAAGGGTGAGGAAGAAAATAACACAAGAAAATTCATCATCATCGATTTCATAAGGTTCAAAAAATTTAAGAAAATCATAAATGTGCTCGGTTTGGATGTTTCATCCTCACCGTCAAACTTTAACTGGGACAAGTGATAGAGAGGCTCATCGTGGATTGAAAATTGATAAACGGAAAAATTTATGAAACACCTCAGGAGAAATATTTTGGGATGATACATTTTATATAAGAGGTTCAAACCAGATTCAATGGGCTCAGCTTGTCATTTGGCCCTCCTTCTGGCACCACTTTTTACGATGCCAGAAATTCGTCAACCAAGGGGTCTCCCCAATGTAAATTCCGAATTAGACCTCACACCATTTGGAGTGGGAGCCCCATCTAGAATATCGGCCTGGTTGCCATGTATTATTATAGATATGCCTTGGCTTTGGCTATCAGCAAGAGAGAGGAGTGAACATGTACCTTCGAAAATAAAGGGGGGTGTTCTTGGTGAGTGTCTAATTCCAAGTGTGTCAAGTTTCTTCTACTGCGAAGAGAGAGAGAGAGAAGTGAGCCTCTAAAAGAGAGTTAATAGTACCACCCAGGAAGAGACACACATGAACCAAATAATCCATATAACATCCATCGGAATAGTCCACAAGGATGGGAGAGGAATAACCACCATTATAGCAAATTATTAATTAGATAAGTACTAAAATAACCGAAATAGTTCAACTACCTTATCACATGTGAAAGCAAACATGAATACAAACATCCACAGAATAGTCTTACAAACATTCATAATCTATGCATAAGAACATGTTGGCCTTGACGGATTTTGTTTATTAAGTAAAATTTCTAAGACACATGTATTCAATGAACATCACTAGCTCCAATAATGGAGCGTTGGAGCCACTCCTTGCTCCACAAAAGAATTATCTTATCTCTAATGCTTTTTGGATGGAGCCAAGGTGAAAAACCAATCCTTTTATTATACAATGAGGGTGTATATATAACCAAGGGGTGATGCTTCCCCCTAGTAACTCTTGACTACCCTCATGACTGTTCAACTTCCTATGACTTTTCAACTTACATGACTCTTCATATTCATGTGTGTCCTTTGGACTTCCACTTTACAATACATTTTGAATAGAATATACATGGTCCACAATGATGTGGCATATGACAACTCATGGCACGTCATGACATGACACTTTTGACACAGACTGCTTCAAAATGTGACAATTTCAAGCCACTATTGTTATTGTGTATTTGATGTCTTATTGAGAACACCTTATCTTCCACCTCCTCATGGCTTGGTGATAGGAAGCCTTGATGATCTTAAGTCTTGAGTTTTGGTGACAAGTTGGTGTCCCTTTTTTTGCTTTGATTTGATAGATGAACTTACATGCCCAGCTACAAAGATGTCTTTATGCATGCTTCCCTTATACATATCCTCCCTCGTCATCCTATCATGGTGTGAGAGAGTACCTACATATTATATTCACTCATGACGAGATGATATCAGTCTAAAAACCCCTAGTCTAAGATAGAGCATTTGGATCCATAAAGTGGGTCAGGACCAGGTGACAAGTTGGGAGAGAGGGCCCAGTGACTATGCCATTGTGCAGTTCAAACAGCCAAGGGTCAATCTTGATCACTGAAACTATGTAGTGTGTAACTTAGGCCAGACTGAGGGAAAAATGTGTGCAGACCAGACTGAGGGAAAAAATTTCATAGTCTAGACTGAAGGAAAAATATGCGCAGTTTCTGGCGGCAAGGGGGGCTGGGAAATTGTGCAACTATGTAGCTCATAGGCTCAGGGAGAGAGATTGATGTTTGTGCTTGTCCAGTGCGGAGTTCATGTCGGGCTGGGAGGAATGATTGTGCAATCATGAAGGCCAAGATAGGGCCTTGAGCATAGGAACTGTGCAGTGCAGCAGCCCTGGGAGGCAGGGACTACATATTGCGCAATGCCAAGAGGGAAGGTCACACCTTGAGGTCTGGAACTGCACAGTGTGTAGTCCAAGTAGGTTGGGTGAGGTCACGTTTTTGGTTAGAAATCCTCTTCGGGAATGGTTTGATGTTTGTGCTTGTTCAGTGCGGAGTTCATGTCGGGCTGGGAGGAATGATTGTGCAATCATGAAGGCCAAGATAGGGCCTTGAGCATAGGAACTGTGTAGTGCAGCAGCCCTAGGAGGCAGGGACTGCATATTGTGAAATGCCAAGAGGGAAGGTCACACCTTGAGGTCTGTAACTGCACAGTGTGTAGTCCAAGTAGGTTGGGTGAGGTCATGTTATTGGTTAGAAATCCTCTTCGGGAATGGTTAAGTGTTGGACCAGTGAGAATAGTGTGTGAGGTGATAAAGGTTTGACTGTGACATCACACTTAGAATACTTGATGACACAAAAACATAGATCACCCATGACACATAAACAATTCATTTACCTCCATGTGATAGCTTTATGACCAGTTACGACAAGTGTGACACTTAAGATACACTGCAACGATCGTGATGACACTTGTGCAGCAGTGCCCAAAACTTTTTGAATGAGTGCGACATATGTTTGAATGGTTATAAAAACTCATAGATAGAAGGATAGACCCTCGAAACCATCAAAATGGGCTTCTACACATTTCGCGACATCCAATCATGTGAAAAGATGACATTTTACCCAACTTGAAAAGGCGAGAAAAACACTTCAAGAAAGTAAATGAAATGAGTTTCAGTGTTTGCGACAACAAGGTGCAAGACCAAAGAAGGCTTTGAAATTGAGTGTAAGATAAAATTTTGGAGGGTGTTGTAGCATCTACAACAAGTGGTCATCTATAAATGTAACATAATATTGATGACCTCCAAGAGAATTTGGAGTCATAGGACCACAAACATCGGAATGAATAAGATCCAAGATTTTTTTTGACCTTGAAGCACTGCTTCCAAATTGTCTCTTGTTGTTCTTACCCAGTGCACATCCCTTGCAAACTCCTTCATGATCTTCCTTTAGTTCGTAGACGCCATTTACTATGGTATTTAGGGTTGGTAATATTTTGTAGTGGAGATGACCAAATATGCCAAAGTTCACATGGGCTAACTTTAATGTGAACCAAAGCTTGAGTGAGGGGAGTTATCAATATACAAAGTCTTCCTTCACATATCCCAATAATTCTAGCATCTTCTATGCTTGAGTTTTTACCCCATACTACAAAATTTCCATCAATGAATGCAACTTGATCACCCTTGTCTTATAAGCATGAAATAGAAAGTAAATTCTTGTGAAAACCTGGAACAAATTAGATATTGTTGAGACGAATGTTTCCTAAATTTTCCAATTCAATCCTGTCACAGGGTAGCTTTTATTATCACCAAGTTATATAGAGTAAAAGAACTTCCCTTCTGATAATGTCTTCAATTTCTTATGTTGACCAGTCATATGCCTTGATGCTCCCCAAAATATTCTCATCTTGTAATGTGCCATTGAGTGTTGAGAATAATCCTTCATCCTTTGTAGATGTCTTGATTAATTCCTTCTTAGAAGAAAATAAGATATCCCATACTTTTTTATGCCCTTCTTGACATGACTTGCCGCCTTCATACACTTCTTTAGGAACTTCTTCAGTGTAGTAGAGATCTTCATTATGCCCTTAGCCACCTTAGCTCTAATACCATGTTGATAAATCTATAGGGAAATAATTAGGATGATTTCTCTTTTCTTGATAACTGCTTGTGATGACTTTTTATGTTTTCTTACTTATTAGATTCTTCAGTTATTATTATTTTTGTGTATCATAAAACATCTACCAAAACAATGAAACCAATAGTATACAAGAACACATAATGTAGGTTGCAAGCTAGGGCCAAAACCTCTCATCTTGAGAGGAAAACCCGCAAATATCTTCTCTTCTTATAGGTTCTTCAATTGATGAATTCAAAGACCTCTAGACCAATACCAATACCCTCCAAGACCAAGTCCAACCTTTTTGGATTATGTGCTTCCTTTGTCCAAGTCAAACCCAGTCAAATCTCTTCCAATAGCACAACTTTGACCTCCCAACTACAGAATTTTAGCCTCTACTACAGGCTTAAAATTTTGGTCCTCCCAGTAGCAGTTGTTGCCACATGTGTGAGCTTATTCTGACCTCCTAAGCCTTCTTTATCCCTTCACTTGGCTTTTTCCTTCTCCTGGTGCTTGAGGATGACCTAATGTGGCCTTCGTTGAACTTCCTTTTTTTCTTTCTTCAAGATCGAACTTGCAAAAGAAAACCTTAGACCAATTGCAGAAACCCTAGCCTCCCTTCGCATGTGTGAGAAATAATTAGCTCAGAAACAAGTCATATTCGTCCTCCTCCTTCTTATTTTCCTTCTTCCTCTTTCTCCTTCACTTGAATGAGTGAGTGATGAATGTGTTCCAAGGAGTTTGAGTTCCCTCCTTTATATAGATTTCTTAAGGTGGACGTGGCTCCTCAAAATAGGTCGACTTAGTCTTGAAGGGTATTTTGACACTTGTAATGACAAAAATAATTTTCTTTACAAGTTAAAATGTGCTCGATGGGGTCTTCAACTTATGATATTGACGTTTTGACTTCTTGACCTAGGAAAAACCCTAGAAGCACTCAATGGGTGTTTGACCTCTAAAATAAAGGACTTTGAGAATGAAACCCATGCTCCAAAAATAATAATAATAATTTTTCTTTCATTTTACAATATACAAGAATCAAAAGTACATTTCATATTTATGAAGACCGAACCTAGTTACACATTTTTCAACACACAAGATGGGAGACTAATTCATTTACGAGAGAAAATAATTTTCCACAGTAAAATTGGGCCACTAAAAAGGGACTCGACTTGACTTGAAGATGCAACAATTTGGTTTTACACCCCAACATCTAGCTTGATTTGACCTTTACTAATTTTGATGTGATGAATAGTGGCCCAACAATTTACATAGATGCTCCCATGGCTACTTTTGAGAGGGGTCAACTTGCATAGAGTGTGTTATAGCTACCTTACATGAAGCTCACAACTTGACAAGAGATGAAGCACTTGGATTAATGTGGGAATGAGACCTCGATATGTGGTCAAAAAATTCCAACGTGTAGTCATTTAGCTCCTAACAGCTAGCTTGACTCCCTTTTACTCCCACATATGGTTGGACAACCCTTGACTAGCCACAACTTTGACTTGGAGGTGGAACATTAAGCTTCTAGAAAACAACATTAAGTGTGGAATAACCAACGTTCATCTTGGAGACCATATTTGAATTGAGGCATTGCAACTTGGCCACCTTTTGTTTCCACATGTTGGCCAAGAGAGGTTGAAATCTCTTGCATGAGCTTGAGAACCCCAACATTGATATTATTTTAAGATCTAGAAGGTGTGCTTGGGTGATAAAAGGCTCCATGCACCACACGCAATGTAAAATATTGTATATGCAATGTAAAATATGTTTTTACACCTTTTACTCATGAAATATAAGGGTACATCCCCTTTAAAGGTTGAACTCTGCTTGAACCATCTTTTTGCCAAAAAATCAACGTGACATCAAAGTATCCATCATGCCAATCAAATGAGCCCTTGTTGAATTTTGGATCGGGGATCCCTTTACATTGGGATATGTAAATTTTCTCAAAAAATGTGGAATGTTGTGAATTATGAGACTAGAATTGAATATACAATACCATGAGCAAGGAGATGCACAGTGAAACATGAATCTGCGATCACTCACGATTAATCACGAGTCCAACTGGACTAGGCCTGCGAACTATCCCACTGAACTTTAGGTGATTCAAACCTGCATTGACTGAGTTTGACTCATGGTCAATGCGAGTTTGACTTGCGACTCAAATTAGTCGTGATTTCAGGCAACTGTGTCAACTTTTAGCCCTCGACTGAGTGATCACGATTTTTAGGGTTGTCGCATGGTTTATTTAGGTTAAAAATTAGAAGCCCCGTAGTTTATTCATACACTGTAACTCAGTTCTCACTACTCAAAAGAGACTGTTAATTTCATATATGTCACGGCCCGCAACTCATACACCGAAAAGTTATTAGACACCGCGAAGACTGAAGTTAATAGATGTTATACGCTATAGATGCCAAGAAGACTGAAGTTAATAGACGCCAAGAAGACTGAAGTTGATAGACGCTCGTCAAAGAAACTCATACGTTGAGAAGTTTCTAAGAAGTGCGGGGACATCAATTTCTAAGAAGTGAGGTTTTATTCGACGTCGAGTTTCATAGACGTCGGTTTATTGAATATTTGACATTATAAAGCCAATGATCCTTTCGCCATAGTCCATTGTTGGGAATGCACTCGATTTCCAGATTCTTATGATAGCTTCTTGTTTGCTCCTGCTTTGTTGAACTCAGTAGTCTTCCACAGTAATCCTGTAGTAATTGCCTTTCGTACTTCTAGTAAGGACATTTTATTTCAATTTTTATATCAAATTGTTTGTATTTTTTCATTTTCCATCTATTTTGAGTTAAATTTTTGAATTTTCATGAACATCCTTTGCGATGCATTCTCTTTTTAAAATATACAAAACAGTTAGTCTCCCCTTCCTCTAAAATTGGTCCCTTTTCCCTCCACATATGGCAGCTAGTTGTCTTCTTCCCTAAAAAGAAGATGGGAATTAAAGGTCATTGAGAAAATGAAATCACTATTGATCAAAGAAAGAGATGTGGAGACATATTTCAAGGAATAACTTAGGAGTCCTTTATAATCCCACTTTTTAAACTATGCCCTTCAAAATGTAGCGTTTTCAATTTCACTTCTAGCATGTATCCAATTGAGGAAATTCATTTCAAAGTTTATTTCTACAAACATATACAAGATATATGGAATTTTTAATTTAATTTTTATTGTCTTTTACAAGAGCCACAAATTAAATAGAAGCCACACCTCCAAAACTTACTAGAAGCTACAAATTAAACACAAGTCTAAAATAGCAACAATGTCGAGGGAGAGGGACTTTGCTTGGGCTTATTACAACAATATTCCCAGAGACCGCAAGCTCCTCTATAAATTTTGCAAAGAGAAATGTAGTGGAGGAATTTATAGATTCAAGTAAAACCTTGCACAGATACCCAACCATGATATAGGTCTCTACAAAAATGTTGACCAAGATCTCCAACACCAAGCAATATTGGCCCTTGAAATGTTGAATGAGAAAAACGCCAAGAAAGAAAAGAAAAGTGTAGAAGTAGGAACTCTTGGAGTTGGTCGTTCTTCTTCCAATACCCCCTTTTCATCTCCCTCTATTGAATACTCAATGTTAGGCCCAAGTTTCCAACACATGCCTCAAAGTCCAAGTCAAACTCAAGGACAAATGAATTCTTCTGCATTCAACATTGGAGGTGGAAACATAAACACTTTCTTTTCTCCCCGCAAAAAAATATGTTCCGAGCATACCTTGGATTCCACTACTTGGAAAACAAATTTCCATGGTCAGGCAAGGAAGGCCATTGCTAAATTTTAGCACTATTCTGACATACATTTCCATTGTGCCAAAAGTCCTTATTGGAAAGTTATGATTGATGCAGTTTCTATTGCAAGTTAAGGGTTCAAAACCCCTTCATCAGAGAGCCTTAGGACAAATTTGTTCTTAGAGAGTGTTGAAGATTTCATATTTGTGATATCTGAGTTTCGTTCATCATGGGTAGAAACAAGGTTTACCATCATAAGTGATGGATGGATAGATCAGAGGAATAGAATTTTAATAAATTTCCTTATATCTTGTCCAGCAGGCACAATGTTTATCAAATCAGTGGATGCCTCAGACAAGGTTAAGACTACCCAAATTATTTCTGAAATGATGGAGGAAGTCATTCAAGAAGTAGGAGAAGATGTAAAAATTGTCACAATGTAGCTAATTATATGGTTGCTAGTAGACTTTTTGAGATTAGGCAACCCACTACTTTCTGGACCTCTTGTGCATCCCATTGCGTAGATTTAATGCTTGAATACATCGGTTGACTTCCTTGGATACATAAGGTTGTGGAGAAGGAAAAATACATAACCAAATACCTATAAATCACATTATTGTCCTAAACACCATGACCCTAATACATTGAAGGTAAAGAAATTGTTTGACTTGCAGTGACCAGATTTGCAACAAATTTCATATTTGTGAAATCTGTGGTTGAGCAAAAGATAAATCTAAAGAGGATGTTCTTAGGACCTGAGTGGATGGAATATAAACATTCCAAGACCCTTGAAGGCATTAAAATTTTTGCACTTGTGTTTAATGACGGTTTTTGGAAATATGTCGAAGAAATTATTGTTGTGACAAAGTCCCTTGTCAGAGTTCTCAGGTACTTCAAGTCTTTTAAATTTTTCATTTTTAAAATTTCATTTCAAGCTTCATTCCATTTTCAAAGTTTAATATTCCAATGAATTTGAAAGTTTGAACTTTTAGGATGATTGATGGTGACAAACCCACTATGGGTTAAATTTATGAGGCGATGGATCTCACAAAGGAGGCCATCAAAACAAGATATAGGGATGATGAGGTCAAGTATATGCCTCTTTGAGACATTATTGATTCACGTTGGGATAGGAAATTTCATTCCCCCTTACATGTTGTTGGGTACATCTTAAACCCACAGTATTTTTATGATAGGAACACATTTAATAAGGATGTGGAGGTTGGTATAGTACTCATTGTTGATTTTTGGTAGCACAGGATGTGCTCTAAGCCTAAAAATTTGCAAGGAGGCTAGGACACATGCATCCTCCAAGACCTAGAAATAGTTTTGGAAAATTCCACCCAAATAATTAATTATTTTTAATGGATGCCTAGTCTAAACTTAGGAAATTAAAATAATTAAAGGGTATTAATGAAACTAGGTGTGAATATTCTATAAAAATACATATATCGAGTCAATATGATCTGAGACATTTATTAAGAATTAATTTGGGCCATTGAACATTCAACGAGAATATTATAAGAAGAAGCTTGATGGGCACTTGGAAGATATATCGAATTAGAGATCTAGATATTGATTTCTCAAGAGAGCAATGCAGCAGTTGCTGGAGGAAGACTGAGGATATTTCTTGCAGTGAGGGGCGGGGATAGTGATCGATGGAAATTTTCCTGATCCAGAAACACAAAGAAGGCAGAGAGAGATTGAGAGAGTGAGCGCAAAGCCACGTTGGGCAGCACAGAGCCACGTTGAGGTAACACAGAGCCTAAGAGGAGATATGTAGTTTTGTTGAGGAGCAGTCTTGATCTAGTGCCAGGACTCGAGGTGTGATACTAGAAGGTCAGATATCGGAGCGTCCAGCTAGCAGATCGATCAGCCAAGGGAGTGACGTAGTCCCTATCAGTTGTGGTATAGAGGCAGTGCAGTGACTGCGCAGAGGCAGCCTGGGGCTAGCTATTCAGAGGCTAGATCAGTGTTGGTTCATCAGTGAGAGTGTGAGGTTATTTTATCACTAAATTTATTCCATTTATGTTCTCTGTATCGGATATCCAGTAGGGCATCATATATTATATTCAGAAACAACTGCATAATAATATAAACCCTAATTTGTTGCACTGGTTTTCCCGCATTTGGTTTTTCCGAGGACATTGTCCAAAAATAACAATGTCGTATGTGTGTGTGTTATTTCTTACCTACGTTGTATTTTGTTTCTGCAGTATTAATATGTTGTGAATACTAAAGTTGTATTTATTTTGATGTTTATTGTGTAACATCGTAAATAACTTGTATCGAATTAAAAAGTAGAAGAAATAACATCAGATTGCTACAGTAGGGATTCCAATTGTGGAATTTTCACATGGTATCAGAGTGTAGGTGAAGCAGAGAAGAACTCAGAAGAAGAGCTAAAGAGGGAGATCAAAGAGCTTCATAGGCAGCAGATCGAACCCCCAAAAGGCTTGCGTAGTCAGTGCCAGGAGGGCAAGATTCTCAAGGAAAAATCTCTTTGATTGAGTTGACAGAGGAAGATTTTCTAGATCGAGATTTGTCAGTGGCATAGGAAGCAACGTAGCAGCTTCAGCGCAGAGCAGATCTTCAACTGGGACGCATATTTTCTGCAGCAGTTGCTAGTGCAGAAAATCATTAGAATGGAAGAAGAGCACACTGAGGGATTTTAAACCTTAGAGAATTCTTGCCCATAAATTCTAAATTCCCACGCGGAAGAAAAATTAGTCGAGAGAATTTTTTCTCACTCCAACAGGGAGTGCGTAGAGCCAGTGAGTAGCTGCGTGGAGGGTTAGACATATATTTCAACATTTTTTGGGCATGATGGCAACAACCGGGCTAATAGATCAGCGTCAATTGGAGGGTGCCTCCAACTATGTGATCTGGAAGCCAAGGATCTCCTTCCTTCTGGATGAGCACAATCTCAAAGCCTTCATCAACGATGTGGTAGTTGTCCCTACAGATCTAGAACCATTGAAGGCATACAAGAAGGATATGGAAAAAGCTAAGAGGTTGATCCTCTTCAAAGTGAGGGGTCACATTGTTTCTCACATATCTGGCAAAGGCACAACCAAAGATATGTGGGATGCCTTGGCTACATTGTATGAGGGATCTTCTGAGTAGTGGAATATGTTCTTGCAGGATAAGATGAGATCCACAAGGATGAAAAAGTAGGGGTGCATATATTTGTTCCTTTTGAAGCTTTAGTAAGTCTAATATTAGCTGGTAGTTGTAGGGTCAACTCCTCAAGTTATGGAGATGTTGAGATTGGCCCTGAATTCAGTCTCAGAAAAATGGCAAGTCTTTGTCCAACGTATCCTAGGCAGAGAAAGATTTTCGGATTGGGAAGGGATGTGGGGTTCTCTTCAAAAATAAGATATGAGGCGAGACTTAGTAAATTGCAAACTTGATGGCAGCATCAGCAGTGGAACGAAGCTCAAGGAGGAGGAGGAGAATGCAGCCTTGCATCAAATGGGCAGCAGGAGCAATGGAGGCGGAAGAAGGACCTCTCGAAGATCAAATGTTTCAGGTGTGGTGAACTTGGTCACTACACTACACAATGTCCTCTCAGAAAGAAGGACAAAGAGGAGAAACATGATCAGCAGGTTGCAACTGTTAGGATCGCGGAGTAGGATTTTTCCATGATTTCCCAAATACCTCCAGGGTAGAGGTAGTTCCAGAAAACTATAGATGGGAAAGATCCTTGGGGAGTCCAACTCTCGAATCAATACCTTTCTATGGGAGCCCATATCAGAAGTAGCAGGATGAACCAATGTTAGTTGGGGCAGAGGAGTGTTGGAGTGGCAGTTGTAGTGGCTAGGAGCACCAGAAACTGAATAGCACTGAGAAGAGATGGAAACAATGCAGAGTCAGTAGCAGCGTAGAGGCTTCAGAGGGTCGCCGCAAATACTAGTAGCAGTCAGAAATCTAGTGACAGATGCATCATGATGAACACATTTGGTTCATTATTTTGGATATTTTTCTATTGCAATAGCAGCAGAGTTGCAGTGCAGATGCAGTTGGCAGTAGCATGCAGAGTTAGCAGTAGCACAATTGCAGCATTTGCGCAGTAGTTGGCGGGAAGTTATGTCAGACATCAGTAGCGCAGAGGGAGATGATATAGAGTCAGGGTGATTTTTCAGAAGGTTGCATTACTAGAGAACATTCATCGCTAAGAGGGAGTGTTGATTTCTAGTAGCATCCTTTAAGCTTAAAATTTGCAAGGACGCTAGGACACATGCATCCTCCAAGACCCAGAAATCATTTTGGGAATTTCCACCCAGAGACATTTTTATTAAAATAATTAATTATTTTTAATGGATGCCTAAGTCTAAACTTAGGAATTTAAAATAATTAAAGGGTATTAATGAAACTATGTGTGAATATTATAGAAATATATAGATATCAAGTCAAGATTATCTAAGCCATTGATTAGGAATTAATCAAGGTCATTGAATGTTCAACGAGAAGATTATAATAAGAGGCCTAATGGGCACTTGGAAGATACATCGAATTAGAGGTCTGTAGATTGATTTCTCAAGAGAGCAGCGCAACAGTGGTTGGAGGAAGATCAAGGAGATTTCTTGTAGTGAGGGGCAGGGATAGTGCCTGATGGAAGTTTTCATGATCGGGTGAATGCAACATAAAGAAGGCAGAGAGAGATCCAAAGAGGCAATGTAGAGCCACGCTGGGCAGCACAGAACCACGCTGAGGTAGCACAGGGCTTGAGAGGAGATCTGAAATTATGTTCAGCAGCAATCTTGATCTAGTGCCAGTGGTTGGGGTGTGAGACCAAAGGGTCAAAGATTGGAGCATCTAGCGAGTAGATCGATCAACCATGGCAGCGCAATCACTACACAGAGGCAGCTTGGGGCTAGTCATTCAGAGGATGGTTCAGTGTCGGTTCGTCAGAGGTAGTGTGAGGTTATTTTCTCGCTAACTTTCTGCCATTTATATTCTTTGTTCGGATAGCCAGTAAGGCATCCAATATTGTATTCAAAAACTACTGCATCCAAGATTCTATTCAAAAACTACTGCATAATTATACAAACCCTCAGCTACTGCACCAGTTTTCCCGCAATGGGTTTTTCTGGGGATAGTATCCAAAAATAACGGTGTTGTATGTGTGTGTATTATTTCTAACCTGTGTTGTATTTTGTTTCCGTAGTATTATTTATGTCTTGATGGCTGAAATTTTATTTATTTCAATGTTTACTGTATAACACCGTAAATAACTTGTATCGAATTAACAAGTAGAAGAAATAACATCAGATTGTTGCACTAGGGAGTCCAATTGTGGAATTTTCACACTCATGACATGCATTAAAAGGTGCTTACCTGATCAAGAAGTTCAAAGTCGTATCTTTTCCCAACTATAGGATTTTAGGGCGCCTGCCAAATTATTTTTCTATACCAATCTTATATGAGAAAGGACTAAGATGTTGCCAGGTACCCTTTGAGGCTTGAAGCCTTCATCAATTAATTAATTTTTTTTATTTTTCATGTTAAATGTTTTATTATTTTTTGTTTTCTTTTTATTATTTATCATCTTTCATCTATACTTAGTACTTACTACTCACAAAACCTTGCCACTTACTAGGTCTTTGATCTGTAATTTGGTAGCGCTATGCAAAATTTGAAGAGATTCACCATTCGAATCTTAAACTAACCATGTAGTGCTTTAGGTTGTGAGCACAACTCGAGCATGTTTCAGAAAATACATTGTAATAAGTGCAACTAATTGACACAAAAGTGCTTAAATGACCTTGTATTTGTCCATTACAGCCTACAACTTCACAACAAGAAACTACTAGGTGAGATTCAAGAAACTAAACCTTGAGGAACAAAATGCTTGGCATAGTCATGCGTAATTGCATTTGAATTTGAAGGTTTCATAATTTGCTTTGCACTTTAAAGTTCAAACTTAAAATTTTGATTCACATTTCCTTGTTTCATGATAATGACAAGTTTGAATCATTCACCAATCGACCTTGAAGAGATAGATCTTCATACTACAAATGTAGCAGATTGGGTCCAATCAAAGGAGGATCCTTTTTTAAACCTAGATGACTTGGAGAATTTTGAGAGTCAAGAAATCAAAGCAGTGGGAGGAATCGCTTTTATTTCTCACTCTTATAGTATTAATTATTATTTTTTACTGATTAGTATGCAATATTTTGTAAAATTTTAGAAGCTGATTATTCTAGTTCTATGTAGTCACTGGTTAGGAGTCGGGACTCAATACTTTGGATAATGTTTTGACTCATAACATATATGAGATACTTATTCATTCATGATATTTGGACATCTGTTGATATTATGCATTTTTTTTACATGGATTTTTTAATATCAATTAAAAATGTTTTTTTTTTTAATTCAATATATGTGTATATCTTTATTTATTGAATTCACCAATTTTTTCTAGATCTAATTAAAACTCTTCACTCTTTTTCCTCGCTGATTTATTTCCAATTTGGAGTCTGGTAAAATTGATACAAACTCTATAAAACATGACCACGTGGAAAAAACATAGGTGTGCTTAAAACCATGGACACAACAAGCCCTACAAGTGTGATCACCCCTGCATCATAACGAAATGGCTCCCCTAAAGCATGTATTTCATTAGATCCATCTCAAAATTTCCAATCCTGTCAAGGTCAAAAAGGATTTGAGAGTGGGGACTAAAGGAAATAGGTTGCATGGCCTTGGGACTTGCACCTTGTTGGTCCTACAATGGTGTCATCATGAAAAAAATATAGGGTACCTCCTCGGAAAAATATAGGATACATCCTGGGAGGTAACATGTCCCATTGGACTTGCTTTTTCACCAAAATAAAAAAAATGTAATCAAGCCCGTCTTGTGAGCTTTGAATGTGTCTACATATCAAAAAAAGTGCAATTTCCCAAAATAACAGTTTATCAGAAACTAATGAAACTAAATATGAGAACCCTAATCATTGGTAATGTCTACTTAACCCTTCAATAGCAAGAATCACTTTTGGGGTTAGCACCTATTAATATTGTTATTTTCTAAGTTGTACCTAGCAGAATTGAAGATCCCATGGCCTAATGGACTAGGCACCTATCCAAAATTTTGAAGACTAGAAGTCCAGCAAGGCAAATCTTGCCTCCTTCTCTCTCCTCTTTTACATTATTCTATGAAAATTATGTAACCCTATGAGGGAATTCTAATAAATGATGCTACCATAATAAACTTAAGTAACAAAATTTGACAACTTGGGACCTGGTTACTAAGGGAGTCCACTCTAGAGTTTTTTTTTCACTTAATTAATTATTCTCATTTTTTAATGATGAATAACTAATTTAGTTTTTTTCACTCATAACATCCAAAGTTGGAGTGTGTCTTAGTAATTGGGCCTTGAGTGTGTTTCTAAGTCTAGGGTCAATATATATTATCATGCTAGGTCATATCCAGAGTCTTACGAAATTTCATTAGGTATTTTAAGGAATTTTTAATAATTAAAAATTTCTCACTGAACAAAATATTTTAATTAATTTTGTATGTAATAAGTGAAGAAGTAGTGCTGGGAAATTTTGAGGGCATGTGGGTACTAAAAGTACCAAAACTATCCTCGTACCCACTTTGGGGTCCAAAAAATGAATATTTCCTCACCAAAATCCACTTTTACTCAAAAGTGAGGAAAAAATATAAGGAAAATGAAAAAATGGGGACACATTAAAAGCATGTTCCGAGTCAAAGGATGTCACAATAAATCAAGAAGTGTGACTTGGAAATAAAAGTGGATTTAAATGGCTAATTTGGAGGCCAAGTAGGCCCATGATTCAGGGATCAGTTGAGCTGCCAAGCAAGCTAATTTAACTAGATATTGTGGATGTTGAGTTCCTTATTTTCGGGGGGAGGCGAGTTCCCTCTCTCAGTGATGTGTCATAACAAGGGGGATTTGACTTGATTGAGGGTGAGTTCACTCCCACCTCACTCCCCCTCCATTACACTTGTCCCTTCTTGTTGTCATGTTTTCCCCCTTTTCATTGATACACAACTCTTACCAATAGTCCATGTAGTCACTTCTACATGCTTCCAACGAGAGGAAACTCGAACCAGTAGATTAGCCATTTGAAGGATTCGACCTGCCTTGGGATCATCATCACTCATGACACTTGTTGCATCTCTTCTTAGTAGGATTTTCTCCCAAAATTATATATATTGTACTCTCTTCTCCCATTTCTCTCTAGTGTTGGAATTTGGTGATGGGAATCATGATTGTCGTTAGACCAAAACCCGCAGGTGTTAGTCGAAGATTGTATCGCCAGAGATAAGGATCCACAAGAGGTGGTTAGTCCATGTCGCTAAACACACAGAGAGTGTTGGTTTATCCATTGTCCAACAATCTCCCCCCCAACACGAGCCGGGTGTGTATCGAACTCATGACCTATGCTCTGATACCACTTGTTGGGAATCACAATTGTCGTTAGACCAAAACCCGCAGGTGTTTGTCAACGATTATATCGCCTGAGGTAAGGATCCACGAGAGGCGGTTATTCCATATCGCGAAACACGCAGGGAACATTGGTTTTTCCAATGTCCAACAATTGGAGCTTGGGGAAACTCTAAAATTTTTGTAATTGATTATTTGATAATACAAAGACTTTGGAGGTATAATGGTGCATAGCCTTGTGTGGTATTCTTGAGCACTTGTAGTAACTTGTACTTGGTTTATATTTTTTATTGCTTTCAAACTTTTAGCCTAGGCCCTAGATAGGGGCATTATTTTCTAAGGAGGAAGCCATAATTGCTTATTGTCTCCTTGGGTTACTTACATTCTAGACTCGATTATTACATTTCATTCTTAGTTGAATTGCATTTTTAATCTTGTCATTGTGTAAGTAACCACCTAAGATATTAATGTTGTATTGAAAAATTTTCAAGTGTGATGCAGGTTACGCCTTAAGCTTGGAGTGGGCCATATTCTTTGTTGAATTAACCAACTCCTAGTCACATCAAGGAGCACACATTTCCACCACACCAAACAGTTGTCCAAAGAGCTCTGAAAAACTATCTAAGGCGGGTTTAATAATCCCCAATTCTCTTATTTCCTCCTTCATATAAATTTCAAAGTTTCTTGGTTACTTGCATTGCACTTGAAAATGTTATATCTAGCTTATAAGGTTGTATTATCTACTGTTGTCCCAGCAGCAGTAAATAAACTAAGAGAAGACCAAGTTTTATTGGTTTTCATTTTGTTAGTTAGGGTAGAAATTTAACTCTAGTTATAGGGAAATTTACTTAATTTTTTTTCTAACATATGCAAGTAGTTTTAACTTATTTTAATCTCTTTTTGGGCATATTCTAACTTCATTTTCTTGTTTGTTTTTAGTAGGCCCTTGCCATAACAAGGGGATTTGTTGGAAAATTTTGTCCAACACTAAGGATTTAGAGAACCTGAAGACAACCTAAAACCACCCCTTGCAAAAACCATCAAAATTTACCTATGTAACTCCTCCTCATGAGTTATTTCTACCCTTTGATATTTCAAGGGATCCATTGTAACTTTGAATGAGAGTTTCTTCCCTTTGATTTATCAAGGGATTCATTGTAACTCTTTCAAATCTCTCTTCAATCCCTTATTCCACAAGGGATTCATTGTAACTGTCTTTTCAGTTTCTCTCCATCCCTTTATTCATAAGGGATTTTCATCTTTATCCTCACTTTAATCCCTTATAACACAAGAGATCTAATAAGACTTCATAATTTTCTTAGGAGTTAAGGGACTTTCCCCCTAAGCATCCATGTTTCCCAATTGGGTACCTTGTTGTGGTTTTCTTTTGTAGTTAGATCCAAAATTAACTTAAAATATAACAATCCCAAATGCTAATTTCTATATTGTTTAGTCTTTCATTTCACTTGACCCCCTATTTATAAGTTTCATTTCTCATGCTTAGAGTAGGCTAATTGTAAATTTGTTTTAACTATATTTCATTTCACTGCTTTAGATTAGATCTAGTTTCATTAGCTAGATTTCACTAATTAACCTCCATCAAGTTCTAATGGCTTGTTGGTTGAAATAGATTAACTAGGAACCATTCCTCTTCTAATACTTCTTATTATGAGATTGGGGCCCCGGCAAGGATAAGGCCTAAGGAGGAAGTTGATTTGTAACTAGTTTTAATTTTGCAATCACCTTTGCATGCTATCACTCACATACTAAATTTACCTTAATTCAAGTGAGAACCTAACTTTAACTAAAACAAACCAAGAGGCACTTCAAAAAATTTCGATTTCAGCATATCTTGTACTTGGTTATTGCCTTTACTTTTGAAGCATTTTTATCTTTGGGAATTTGCATTTCCAAGAACATTCTTTCAAGTACTTACTTTAAACATTTATCTTTGAGCTATAATTTTCAATGCATTTTACTTTCAAGTTGTTATCTTTACCTAGAGAATTTACGTTTACATTGAGCAGTAGTCTTTACTTGCAATATATCATGTGCTTTGAAAAAAATTTTCTTATTAATCCTTGTTGTCATATCTCTTGTGATAAATGATTATGGTGGTTTATGCTCCTTCATTATATCTACATGATTTTAAGTCATTGTTGTAATCTACAATTTTATGGTTGAATGTGTCTTGGTCCATCTTAATTAACTCCTAGAACTAATATCTCTTTTTTATAAATCTTGATAAGCCTTAGTTGTTTCATAGGGTCCACCCCCCTTAGCTTCGCCAGGATTTAGCCTAGACAAAGGAGTTGAGATTTGGGTGACAGTTTCTCAACTCAAAACTTTCCCTCAAGGCCACACCAAGTGGAGTTGAATAGTTTCTCCACAATAACCCAGGTGTGGATTTAAGCGGCAACAAAGACTATTTCACCAATCCATAAATTCGTGTTCAAAATTTATTCTTTTTAACAAATAAATTATGCCATTTTCCTTTGCAATACTAAACCATTTTATAGGATCAGTTGCATCTTCATCTCCCCTAATTTTAGGTATTTCCATTAATTCTTATTTTAATAGTTGTGGTAGTCAAAACCATCAACTTCCAACTTCACCCCTTCATAGTATCTATCCCAAATTCTTCCTAGTATTTTATCAATATGTTAAGTTCTCTTTTAACCTTCCAATAGTTTTTTAATCAACTCTATCGGAACTTTCAATCAAAATTTTATACCAATTTTAAGATAACATAATGTTTTAAGCCCTAATTCAGGGAATGCTTTGTAGATTGACACTTTAACTAAGGTGTCTATGAAATTTCTACTCTGATGAAACTAAAATTTTGATATGTAACTAGAGTTCTGAAATTTGAACCAATTCAACTTCAAACTGGTCAAACCATCAAAGTTGATAGGCCACCAAGTCAACTCGGCTCAAGGGAGTCATTTTGGATGATTTGGTATATGTTTGGTACCAAGTCAACCTGAATTGGCTGAGTTTGTTCCTGACCATCCAAGTCAATTTTTGAATCCAACATGGATAGAGAAAGTAAAATTCAAAAATTTTAATATAAAAAACAAAATACAACTAGGATTGATGATCTGGTAGTAATTGGGGATTCGCAAATGATCATTCAAAACATGGTGAAAAAAACATTTTCGAAAGACAACAAACTAAGGAACATAATTAAAAGAAGAAAGGACATAATGCATTTTTTTGTTGCTCAAAGTGTACACCAAGGACCACATCGCTCAGGAAAAATATTGTCACTCTAAACTTTTTCCACTTCATTCTAGCTATCTCCTAGGTAAGCTAACAGGGGTAGTCCCTAAAAGGTGAAAGACAGATGATGGATGAAAACTTGTTGGGAACCAACAAGTTCTAGGAGATGCACTCAGAGTTATCTTATTAATTTGACTTTAATTAAACGCAAGTGAAATTAATTGAGAAATGTTTCAGAAGATATTCAAATCAAATACAATCTATATTTAAAGTTATAAAACGAGTTCCTTTAACTACAATTGTCAAAAGTCTTGCAAAGTAAATCATTCACCAAGTAACAAGAAAAAAAGTGTGGCTTTAATTAATGATTAGCTAACCTATATGAGATACAAATCTAGAAACTAGGTGAAATGCAGAACTCTTGGTCAATTTTATATAAAATTCCTATTCTAAGTTTTCCTTTACCTTAATTCTTTTCAAGTTGGGTTATAAGGTAAGTTGTGAGGAGGCCAACAGGAAGCAGGCTAAGGCCTGATTAACGTTACCTCTCGATGTACTCCTATCACCCAGTGCCTATAGAATTGCAAAGATTGTGGCTCTGATGACTACAAGGTCATCGTGTTAACTACCAAAGTGTTTTCGAGGCCCCTCAAGCTAAATGAGAAAGTTTGTCCTGAAGAGAACAGCGCAACAGTGGTCGGAGGAAGATCATGGAGATCTCCTGCAATGAGGGGCGGGGATAGTGACCGATGGAAGTTTTCCTGATCCAGTGAATTCAACACAAAGAAGGCAGAGAGAGATCCAAAGAGGCAATGTAGAGCCACGTTGGGAAGCACTGAGCCACGCTAAGGTAGCACAGAGCCTGAGAGGAGATCTAAAATTATGTTGAGGATCAATCTTGATCAGTGCCAGTAGTCGGGATGTGAGACCGGAGGGTCAAAGATCGGAGTATCCAACCAGTAGATCGATCAGCCAAGGCAGCGCAGTGACTGCGCAGAGGTAGCTTGGGGCTAGCCATTCAGAGGATGGATCAGTGTCGATTCGTTAGTGGTAGTGTGAGGTTATTTTCTCACTAAATTTCTGCCATTTATATTCTTTGTTCGGATATCCAGTAAGGCATCCAAGATTATATTCAAAAAATACTACATCCAAGATTGTATTCAAAAACTATTGCATAATTATACAAACCCTCAGCTGCTGCACCAGTTTTCCTGCAATGGGTTTTTCTGGGGACAATCTCCAAAAATAACGGTGTCGTATGTCTGTGTGTTATTTCTTTCTTGCGTCGTATTTTATTTCCGTAGTATTATTTATGTTTTGATGACTGCAATTGTAATTATTTCAATGATTATTGTGTAACATCGTAAATAACTTGTATCGAATTAATAAGTAGAATAAATAACATCAGATTTTTTCACTAGGGATTCCCATTATGGAATTTTCACACTCATGACATGCATTAAAAGGTGCTTACCTTATCAAGAAGTTCAAAGTCCTATCTTTTCCCAACTATGGGATTTTAGGGTGTCTACCAAATTATTTTTCTATACCAATGCTATATGAGAAAGGACTAAGATGTTTCCAGGTACCCTTTGAGGCTTGATGTAGAAATTTGTTGAATAATGATTAATTATCCACCAAGACTATCCTGATCACATACAATTCAAATTTATATGCAACACATAATCTCTTCCACTCAGATCATCAAACATGCGGAAATAAAATCAAGCGATAACACATCAAATCATCATACACATTAACACAGTATGTATGGGGAAAGCTTATAGCTAAAAACCTCGCAGCTATTGTGTATATTATAATGGAGAAATCATGTAACAAACTCAGTACAATACTCCTCACAAGTACTCAGTACTTTCTCATAAAGTTACACACAAACTAGCTCAGTTTTGAACAGGTTACTGGTTCAAAACTCACCGCCAATTGCCTTGCCTCTATTGCGCAATCCAGGCCTGTCTATATAGAGATCCAAGGTTCTAATCTCCTTGGCTTGATAGCGCAATCATCATGGGAAATTCCTCCAAGTGTGGTGCAAATCTCATGCACAACTAATGTCGCCACTGATAGCTAACTCCACCCTTTCATCTACCTCTTTCACCGGTCTCCACTGAACTGTCCATGCACTGTAGTGAACTGATGTGTTCTTGAGTTGAATAATGAGTTACTAATTAATGAATTAAATAATATTTAATTCACTCCACTCACAACTAATTGATTAGCTAGTTAAACTAATCTCAACTAGTTCAACTAAAATAAACAGAACACAACTCCACTATCTGTCTCATTAACTCCTCCAAACTTCTGCCACTGAAGTCCAACTAAAGTCAACCATGCATGATGCCATCAAAACCTTGGGAACCACGTGATTCCTCTGTCAGATGCATGAGCCACTTCTGTAGCTCGAACTGAAGTGCTCCAAGAGAGTAAACTGTTGTTTATAGTCTAAATATTATTAAGGGTAAATAATATTTGACTTCCCTGTTTTAAGGAGAGGCAGTCTAAAAATAGACTTCGACCTCTTCGACCTAAAAATAGAGTCTCATCTATTTTTACCAACATGAACAATGCTCCAAGAATCTCAAACTGGAATCCCCGAACCATGCTCCATATGTCTAAAAATAGACATAGTCTAAAAATAGATTTTGCGCCAGAATTTGCCTGCGGGCCCACTTAGTGAAGGCGACTTCATTTCACTAAGCTCCATCATCTTGCCGCATTTTCAACACTCCCTCTCAGCAAGATATGGATTATCTGCAACCCCTATCCTGCCTCTGTGGAATTCGAACTTGCTCCTGGTGAGCGCCTTCGTCAGGATGTCGGCATCCTGATCCTCCGTGGAAACATATGAAAGCATCATGATTCTCCGCTGAACACAATCTCTGATATGATGGTACCTGATGTCGATGTGTTTGGACCTATCATGAAATATTGGATTAGCCGAGAGCTTGATGCAGCTCTGGTTATCACAGTAGATCACTGTAGGCTCCAAATGCAACCTGAACAAACCTGCGAGGATCTTCCTCATCCAAATAGCCTCACATGCAGCCAAGCTTGCCACCATGTACTCGGCCTCTGCTGAACTGAGTGCCACGGATCTCTGCTTCCTGCTGTACCAGGAAACTGCTGTCGACCCAATGCTGAAAACTCCTCCAGAAGTGCTCTTCCGGTCTGTTGGACTCCCTGCCCAATCTGCATCAGTGAAGCCAGAAAGCTTCGCTCCATCCTCCTGTTTGTACCATAGACCATATCCCGATGTGCCTCTAATATAGTGCAATACATGCTTGCCTGCCTTCCAAAAGAGCTTGGTAGGCTTAACCATAGCTTGTGAAAGCTGGTTAACTGCATAGCATATATCGGGTCGTGTATTGACCATATACATAAGCGACCCCACCAACTGTCGATAGACAGTGGCATCCACTACCTCTGCTGAAGTAGCATCCTCCTTCCTCCAACCACCAGGAAGAGGAGTGTCAACAGGCTTGCAGCCTTGCATGTTGAACCTCTCCAGAATCTCCCGGGCATACTTGCCCCGAGAAACAAACAGTCCTCCACTGCGCTGCCAAATCTCCAATCCCAGGAAATAATGAAGGATGCCCAGGTCCTTCATCTCAAACACTCGTGCAAGATCCTCCTTGCATGAAAGTATCAACTGCTCGTCGCCAGTCAAAATCAGATCATCTACATACAGTACGATGATCAACAGCTTCCCCTCCACCACAATCTGGTACAGGTTTGGATCCGCCTCACTTTTGGAGAATCCAAGCCCGGTGAAGTAGCTGTCTATCCGAGTGTACCAAGCACGAGGTGCTTGCTTCAGCCCGTACAATGCTCTCTTGAGTCGGCACACATGCGACTCACTGCTGAAGATCTCGAAACCTTTAGGCTGCTCTATGTACACCTCCTCCTCAATAACTCCATTGAGGAACGCAGTCTTCACATCCATCTCATGAATGTGCCACCCCATCTGCGCTGAGAGAGCAAGGATCGTCCGTATGGAAGAGTACCTTGCGACAGGTGCAAAAGTCTCCTCATAGTCAATCCCCTCGATCTGTGAGAAGCCACGGGCGACAAATCTCGCCTTGTACTTCTCCACACTCCCGTCAGCCGCCTGATTCACCTTGTAGATCCATCGCGAACCTACAACTGATTTCCCAACCGGTCTTGGGACAATCTCCCATGCACTGTTCCTGATGATCGAATCATATTCTTCGATCATGGCATCAACCAATGCGGGTTCCTCCACAGCTTCCTCAAAAGAGGATGGCTCTGTCACAACACATTGACTCATAAGAGCCATGTATCCAGTGTACCGATCCGGTGACTGTCTCTGTCTGCGCTGTGCTGTAGGTGGTCCCACAACCTTCTCTGCATCCCGAGCCAGTCGCTCAGCTTCTGTAGTGCGCATGCGCCCTCTGATGGTTGGCGCTGCCTGGGTGGTTTCTTCCACCTCCCGAACCTCCTCTTCTGGCTGATCCACATCCCGAAGCCCTCCCTGGGGCCCAGCTTTTTGCCTGCGTGGGGGCTTTTTTAACAGTCACTATATATTTTTTCTGTGTGTTTTTATAGTCTGTATGGCTGAGCACAACGGGCTTTAGCTTTTTTTTTTACGAACAGGCCTTGGCAGGTGGGGGGCACGTTGCACCACAAATATTCCAACTCCTACACCTGATCCAGCCTTTCCTTCTCGCATCCTTCACTGCCACGTACGTGGCTGTGAGAACCAAAAATCGGCAAATGGGAAATATCAGGCCTCTTGCCAGAATAAACCTCCTCCGGTGTACTCATGCCAAGAACCTTGTGAGGACAACGGTTCTGCACATACACTGCTGTATTGCATGCCTCAGCCCACAAGTGAAGGGGTAGGCCCCGATCATGCAACATCGCCCGTGCAGCACCCACGATCGTTCTGTTCTTCCGCTCAGCCACCCCTTTCTGCTGTGGGTTATGGGGTGCGATGAGCTCTCTCCGAATCCCTTCGCGCCGCAGTAACCCCTCCCGCCACGTCCCACAGACCACCACCGTGTCACTGTTCCACCTCAGAGCAAATACCCTTCAAGCCTCTTCCCTAATTTTCCTAATTCGTTGCTTTAAACCTGCCGTCGTCCCCCGCGAATGTATCGCTCTTCCTCTGCATGAAGAAGATCCAGCACTTTCGAGAGAAATCATCAACAAAGATCACATAATACTTGTGCTTTGCTGTCGAAGCAACTGAGAAAGGACCACACACGTCTGTGTGAACTCTCTCAAGGATCGTCGTGGCGCGACTATCCTTCTCGTGAAAGGTGGCTTTCGCATACTTCCCCAAGGTACACCCCTTGCACTGATCTGACTGCGCAAGAGTGCCCTTAGGAAGCCCAGTAGAAATCTGCTGCAGTATCTTCAAAGCTCCATGGTGAAGGTGGCCCAATCTCCTGTGCCACAGCTCGCCCTCATCATCCCGGCTCACCACTTCTCCCGCCTTGCATGCCATAGCTGCGCAGCCATATACCTGCAACTGATAAAGGTTCTTGGTTCGAACCCCTATCTTCCGGGTCTCTCCAGTAGTCTTACTGCGCAGGAAGGCTTTTCCTTCGCTGAAGACCACATCATACCCTTTATCCTCCAACATCGCCACAGAGATCAAGTTCTTCTTCAATCCAGGTACATGCATGACATCCCTCAATACAAAGGGTTTACCAGACTCCCTCTGAAAGGATATGGTACCGATACCAGTCGCACCGTATCTACCATCATCGCCCATCTCGATGTGCACACCCAAATCTTTGTCCTCCAGATCTGAGAACAAATCCCGATCTCCCGTCATATGAAATGACGCACCGCTGTCCAAGAACCATACCGATCCCAACACACTTGAAACCAAGCATGCAATCAGTGAAAAGTCAAGCTTGAACTGTGAAGCCAAAGCTTCTCCATCTGCAGATCTTCCCGCTTGCTTGTTCTTCTTCTTCTTTGGACAATTGGTAGCATAATGTCCGTGATCATGGCAATGAAAACACTTCACTTTCGCCATATCCTGCTTCTTGCCCTTTGCACCAGAATGAGAGGTTTTATTACCCTTCCCCTTCTTTGCTTTGGCAACCAAAGCGCAGTTTTCTTCATCAGCTCCCTTTGATGAAGATCCATCTCGAGTAGTCCTCCTTATCTCCTCTTGCATGAGATCCACCCAAAGGCGCTCCCATCCCGGCAGCTTCTCCCGACCATTGAAACTATCTTGATATGAGTGCCAAGCCTTCAGAAGACCAAGGAGAGCCAGGTCGACCATGTCCTCGTCTTCGACAGTCACCCCCACACTTCCCAGCTCATCTCTGCATTGAGTGAACTTCGTGAGGTATTTGGCGATACTGTCGCCCTTCTCCATCTTGATGTTCCCGAGCTTATCTTTGAGCGCCAGCTTCCTTTGGTCGCTCTTACTCTGGAATAGATCCGTCAAAGCTTTCCACATTAAATATGGAGAAGCCTTTCCATGCAGGCTGGATACAATATGATCCTTGACGCCCTCCAACAAGATCCTTCGACACTTCGCCATCTTCTTTTGCCATGCTTCGACTTCAGCAGGATCAGTGGGCTTTTGGACATCCGTATCTACGAACTCCTTTAGAAAATTATCTTCTAATACTGCCTCCATGCGATCCTTCCATGCAACATAATTCGAACTGCCTTCAAGAGCATATTTGAGTCACAAACCGTTGAAAGACATTTTCAACACTGGCACCAAGAAAGCGAAACTGCTGCAAAATTCGAATTCCACTTCAAAGCTCAACCGCTCTAGATCTGTGAGAACAAATTATTTCTAGCACAGAGATTGACTGCAAGGGGCATTTACCAGACCTTTCACTTTCCGAAGAAAGATGAATCCGGAGGCTACCTGGCCCGCATGCAGACTCTGTCTACCGAAATAAGTTTGTAATCATTGTGATGATCAATCTCCGCTTCAATAGCTCTGATACCATGTAGAAATTTGTTGAATAATGATTAATTATCCACCGAGACTATCCTGATCACATACAATTCGAATTTATATGCAACACATAATCTCTTCCACTCAGATCATCAAACATGCGGAACTAAAATCAAGCGATAACACATCAAATCATCATACATATTAACACAGTATGTATGGGGAAAGCTTATAGCTGAAAACCCCGCAGCTATTGTGTATATTATAATGGAGAAATCAAGTAACAAACTCAGTACAATACTCCTCACAAGTACTCAGTACTTTCTCATACAGTTACCCACAATCTAGCTCAGTTTTGAACAGGTTACTGGTTCAAAACTCACCGCCAATTGCCTCGCCTCTATTGCGCAATCATGGCCCGTCTATATAGAGATCCAAGGTTCGAATCTCCTTGGCTTGACAGCGCAATCATCATGGGAAATTCCTCCAAGTGTGGTGCAAATCTCATGCACAACTGATGTCGCCACTGATAGCTAACTCCACACTTTCATCTACCTCTTTCACTGGTCTCCACTGAACTGATCATGCACTGTAGTGAGCTGATGTGTTCTTGAGTTGAATAATGAGTTACTAATTAATGAATTAAATAATATTTAATTCACTCCACTCATAACTAATTGATTAGCTAGTTAAACTAATCTCAACTAGTTCAACTAAAATAAACAGAACACAACTCCACTATATGTCTCATTAACTCCTCCAAACTTCTGCCACTGAAGTCCTAACTGAATTCAACCATGCATGAGCTCAATACCCCATAAGAAAAGCGTATTTCCTTCTGGCAGTTGCATGTGCCACATCCGTAGCTCAAACTGAAGTGCTCCAAGAGAGTAAACTGTTGTTTAGAGTCCAAATATTATTAAGGGTAAATAATATTTGACTTCCATATTTTTAGGAGAGGCAGTCTAAAAATAGCCTTCGACCTCTTCGACCTAAAAAAATAGAGTCTCATATATTTTTACCAACATGACCAATGCTCCAAGAATCTCAAACTGGAATCCCCAAACCATGCTCCATATGTCTAAAAATAGACATAGTCTAAAAATAGACTTTGCGCCAGAATTTGCCTACGGGCCCACTTAGTGAAGGCGACTTCATTTCACTAAGCTCCATCATCTTGCTGTATTTTCAACACTTGAAGCCTTCATCAATTCATTAATTTTTTTTATTTTTCATGTTAAATGTTTCATTATTTTTTGTTTTATTTTTATTATTCATCATCTTTCATCTGTACTTAGTACTTACTACTCACCAAACCTTGCCACTTACTAGATCTTTGATCTATACTTTGGTAGCGATATGCCAGACTTGAAGAGATTCACCATTCGAATCTTAAACTAATCATGTAGTGCTTCAGGTTGTGAGCATAGCTAGAGAATGTTTCAGAAAATACATTGTAATAAGTGCAATCGATTGACACAAAAGTGCTTAAATGACCTTGTATTTGTCCATTACAACCTACGACTTCGCAACAAGAAAATACTAGGTGAGATTCAAGACACTAAACCTTGAGGAACAAAATGCTTGGCATAGTCATGTGTAATTGCATTTGAATTTGAAGGTTTCATAATTTGATTTGCAATTTAAATTTCAAACTTAAAACTTTGATTCACATTTCCATGTTTCATGATAATGACATGTTTGAATCATTCACCAATCGACCTTGAAGAGATAGATCTGCATACTACAAATGTAGCAGATTGGGTCCAATATGTTAGGGTCCTATAATAATAGGGTTCATAAATTTTGAATTGACTTTGATAGTCTTGTAAATATGTATATACATTGCTTTCTGCAAGCTGTTTTCCCATATTTTGGAAAAGTGAAAAATAATAATAAATCAAAAAGAGGGTAAAAGTTCTAAAAGAAAAATCAAAGGACTTAGAAAAAGATAGACCCCAAAAAGAAAAAGAGATAAAATAAAACCTGAAAGTGAGCAAGTCCAAATGCCACTAATTTTACTTCTACTGCAAGAATAATGACTATGTGCAGAGTGTCAATAAATTCCCTAATCCATGATCAATTAAATAGTTTAATGTTAACTTTTCATGCTTTCAATTTCATGTTTCAGATAGAGAATAAAAAATTGTCAAACAGTTTAAACTTGACAAATCAGTAGATAGGTGGAGAATAATGAGGAGCTCAACAGTTTAACCTGAGCCCTCGAATGAAATAAGGTAGACTTAGATAGTTTTATGCTTTGAAATAAAAATGTTTTAAGGTTGCAATCCTAAATGCGCCTACAAAAATGAAGAGAAAATGTTAGCAATAAATATGGGTAGGTATAAAGCAGTTAAGCAAGCATGTAATAAAGCATCATCGGGCAAAAAACACTAATTTACCCTCCCCTACAAGTATTCAGTATTCTAAACTATCAGTCAAGCAGGCTCAGAGCATTTCTCTGACTTTTGTTGGGACCAGACCCAAGGCTCGATGACTGGTTAGTTAAAAATATTGAGTTCCTATGTTAAAACTACATTTGTCAGCATTCACCCTTCATTCATACATCAAAACCCCTCTTTCATAAGTGAAGACACATTCTTACTTAGTAAAGCTAAAACCCCAAATAACTAATCTCATTCCTTTTCAAAAATCATTCATAAACCCTCAAAATGCATTTATCCTAAGTATAAGAGAAGTAATATAACAAAGTTGAGAAATGCTTTATGTTTTATACTTTACTTAGAGATAACATGTGTTTTGTTTTCTTTTACTATCCCTTTATTCATATTAACACCTAACTTATTGTATTAAATCCCTAAATACACCCTCCCGTATCTTATTAATACCCTTATATTAAAATAAACCCCCAAAAAACCCACTATTTTAATCTTTAGACCAAGGTTAAATATCCCCATGTGCGTAAAATAAAAACCCCGCCCTACAAACCACTTGGTCTAAACCTATCTCTATTGAAATAATCTCGTCCCCTATAGTTTTAAACTGTCAAAAGGTTGAAAACTATATAATATAATAACTGGCACCCGCATATGTTTTTACTGAAACATTTCATAACTGTTTTGAATTAAAAATATATTATATTTCTCCCCCTGCCATCGTATAACCCAAGGTTTTGAATTAAACCAATGTTTATTTATAAAATTTAAAACCCATTGCCGCATATACAAAAGGCCCGGTCCCACCTCCCATTCCAATGCACCTTCCCATCAGGTCTCGACCATTTGCGTTCAACACTTAGATCCAACGGCGGAAATCCGATATCACGTGAAAAACTTGCGCAATCACCCAAACTCCAAAGTTGCGCGAAATCAGTTGTTTTGTAGTTTTATCTCTCCACCACGTGGACAATTCCTATTGGATCGCGTGGGTTCAAGCCAAAACCGCTTACTACCCAAAGGCTGTGCAATAACCACTCATGTTTTGATCTGTTGAACCCGAAACCACCTCTCCCGCCCGATGTGACCATCATTCAATGCAGAGTTAATGTAACCAAATACCTAATAAACATACGAAAATTGTGTTTATTTCATATTCTTCTATGCATAGACTCTGTATAATCCCCCGACTATTAAAAAACCAGTTTTTTACACCATTTTCAAGCCAAGAGCCTGCAAATTCCCAACCTGCAGCCATAGAAGACCGCTGAGAAGCTCAGAATTGCTCCAAAGATCAGAAGAAAACCAGTCAACTTGTTCAAAAAAACCTCAGAAACGGTTCCGAAGCCCAATACCTGAGTATAACAAGTATTTATCTGAAATTCAAGCCTGCAATCAATTTCAAAGGCCTATAAAAGAACAAAAACATATTCAGAGCCTAAAATTTATCCTAAGAAAAATGCCAAAAAGCCCAAAAAACAAGCCAGACCCTGTCAAATATTTTCTAGAAACCCTTTGCAACTGATCCCAATCTTTCTATGCCCAGTTCAAACCATTTTTCGCGGTCTTTTCCCATCATCAAATCCATTATCCCTTCATGCAAACCACTGTTTTATTAACAATTATTTTGTTTTGCGGGTCATTAGCAAAAGGAGAATTTGGATAAAACAATATAAATACTAGTTAAAGATATGTTTTACTCCAATAAATTACAAGGAAATGAATTCAAAGGATTTTCCTTAAAATATTCCAGGCATCAGAGTTAAAGAACAATTATCCTGTGAAAGATAAAAGAGCATTTTAATGCAAAGACTAAAACAGGGCATTCATAATAGTCAGGGTAAAAGGAAGAACTCATAGTAAAGGTTAAAGTTCAAAGTAAAGTAAGAATTCACAGTGACAATGAAAATAGAACAGTCAAAGAGCATCAAAGTTAAAGTGTATCAGATGAAAGTCAGAGTGAAGGTAAAAACAAAGTTACAGAGCAGTCAAGGTAAAACAGTAAAAGTAAAAAACAGAGGTAGAAATGGTTAAAAAGAGATGAAAATACTTTCACCAACAACGAAGTTTATCTAAAGTAAAATAAAAAACAGTTAAAAGAACAAAAATGTTAAAAGATGAAAACAAAGCAAGAAGGGACATTTTTGCAGAAATTTCCTGTTTAATTCATTATTTTTCATAAACTATTGTGACCAATCCAAGATTAATTTTACAAAACTGAAGGAGGTTTATGTTCCTAAGATTTCCAACTACAAACACCTCTCTCACTTTTCTAACAGCCATTATGGGTTTGGAAATATTAAATAATATTTGAAAGCACTCTTTACATAAAATTCTTGTTAAGTCATCATTTTGCAGAGAAGATTGTGGCCAATCAGAAATACATATTACAAAACTGAAGGTTTTTTTTCCTAAGAGACTCATCTACATAAACCTATTTCACTTTTTTCACAGGTATTACATAATGAGAGATACATGCACATATTTACAGTCTATTTTTCAGACTGTGCAAAGCTCTGTTTTACACATCTTTTTGCAGAGCCTATTGTGAAAAACTAGAGCATAATTTTAGGGAACTGAGAGAGGTTTATCTCAATAACATATTTATCAACAATAAACTCTTTCACATTTTACATATCTATTTCGGATTGAGAAATCCAAAGGTATCATTGGACCCCAATTTTGCATAATTTCTAGAGCAGAATGCACAAAGGAAGGAAACAATTAGTGACTTGGATGCCTCATCATCAACTAAGAGTTGATATCAAATTCAAATTATCCTCTTTGTCATCACCTATCCATAAAAAATAGTGCCAATAGATGCATTAGTTTTGAGTGTCCTTTACTTAAGTTCTATTTATGTAAAATAGTTGGAGATATTTGTAAACCAATCTTGATATTTTTTCAATATATTATAGTTTAGAATTTGTATAAATACTTCACTCTTTGAAGTATTTTGGTGGAATAAATTGCTAGAGATTGATATAGTCATTTTTTTGGACATTGAATGCTTTTGTGTTTCGAATTTCAAGTAGCAGATTGGATCAATTCAATTGGCATCATACTTCAGGATTCCTGTGATGAGCTATTTGGAGTGAAGTATTTCCTTACTTGTCACTGTTATCTTTCTTAGTCGCATGCATCCATCTATGTTTGTTCTAAATTTTAATGTATAACTAGGAATATTACTACAGGATTTGTTAAAAGGACCCTGCTTTTAACTAGTTATCATTTTTATGTTTTCCTCTAATTTCCAGTGTAGAGAATTCGTAATTGCTCCCTCACTCATTTGACCTCTACCTACTACTTCCCTTTTTCGGATCAAAGGATTCTTAAGTGCCCTTTATCCCCATCATACCACCTCACAAAAACCATTTTCCAATTTCTTCAAGCGTTATCTATCTTTCCTTGAATACATTTGACCTTTTGGCCTTGATCCCAGTTATGTTTGCTTGATTTAGACTCCATATCCCAATGGACAAATATATTTCCCGCTATCCATACCTTCAAGTGATTTTTCCCACCAAATCCATTAAAACCAAAACCAAAGCTGCTTATTCACAACTAGCCTAACGTTTACAAATCAAACAAAGATAAATTTTAAAGAGAGAGCCCTCTCTGAACCCTAGGAAGGCTAGATCCTAGAGTTTGAAGTAGGTATGTGGTTACCTCTAGTGTTCTTTGACTAAAAACAAAAAATCTCACAACTTTAGAATTACTAGAGTGATAACACAATCAAAGGAGAATCCTCTTTTAAGCCTAGATGACTTGGAGAATTTTGAGAGTCAATAAATCAAAGAAGTGGGAGGAATCACTTCTATTTCTCACTCTTATAGTCTTAATTATTATTATTTTACTGATTAGTATGCAATTTTGTAAAATTTTAGAAGCAGATTATTCTGGTTCTATGTAGTCACTGGTTAGGAGTCAGGACTCAATACTTTGGATCATGTTTTAACTCATAACATATATGAGATACTTATTCATTCATGATATTTTGGACATCTATTAATATTGTGCATTGTTTGGACATGGCTTTTTGAATATCAATGAAAAATGTTTGTTTTTTTTTTTTTTTCAATATATGTGTATATCTTTATTTATTGAATTCACCAATTTTTTCTAGATATGATTAAAACTCTTCGCTCTTTTTCCTCACTGATTTATTTCTAATTCTAAGTCTGGTAAAATTGATGCAAACTCTATAAAACATGACCATGCGGAGAAAACATAGGTGTGCTTAAAACCATGGACACAATAAGCCCTACATAGTGTGATCACCCCTACATCATAAAAAAATGGCTCCCCTAAATCATGTATTTCATTAGATCCATCTCAAAATTTCCAATCTTGTTGTGGACAAAAAGGAGTTGAGAGTGGGGACTAAAGGAAACATGTTGCATGGCTTTGGGACTTGCACCTTGTTGGTCCTACAATGGTGTCATCATGAAAAAATATAGGGTACCTCCTATGAAAAATATAGGATACTTCCTGGGAGGTAACATGTCCCATTGGACTTGCTTTTTCACCAAAATAAAAATAATGTAATCAAGCCCGTCTTGTGAGCTTTGAATGTGTCTACATATCAAAAAAACTGTAATTTCCCAAAATAGCAGCTTATCAGAAACGAATGAAACTAAATATGACAACCCTAATCGATGGTAATGTCTACTTAACCCTTCAATAGCAAAAATCACTTTTGGGGTTAAAACCTATTAATATTGTTATCTGCTAAGTTGTGCGTAGCAGAATTGAAGATCCCATGGCCTAATGGACTAGGCACCTATCAAAAATTTTGAAGACTAGAAGTCTAGCAAGGCAAACCTTGCCTCCTTCTCTCTCCTCTTCTACATTATTCTATGCAAATTACGTAACCCTATGAGGGAATTCTAATAAATGATGCTACCATAATAAACTTAAGTAACAGACTTAGACAACTTGGGACCTGGTTACTAAGGGATTGCACTCTAGAGTGTTTTTTCACCTAATTAATTATTCTCATTTTTTAACGATGAATAACTAATTTAGTTTTTTTCACTTATAACATAAAAATTGGAGTGTGTCTTAGTAATTGGGGCTTGAGTGTGTTTCTAAGTCTATGTTCAATATATATATTATCATGATAGGTCATATCTAGAGTCTCACAAAATTTCATTAGGTATTTTTAGGAATTTTTAATAATTAAAAATTTCTCGCAGAACGAAATATTTTAATTAATTTTGTATGTAATAAGTGAAGAAGTAGTGTTGGGAAATGTTGATGGCACGTGGGTACTAAAAGTAACAAACTTATCCTAGAACCCACTTTGGGGTCCAAAAAATGAATATTTCCTCACCAAAATCCTCTTTTACTCAAAAGTGAGGAAAAAAGATAAGGAAAATGCAAAAATGGGGACACATTAAAAGCATGTTCCGAGTCAAATGATTTCACAAGAAATCAAGAAGTGTGACTTGGAAATAAAAGTGGATTTAAATGGTTGATTTGGAGGCCAAGTAGGCCCATGAGTCAGGGATCAGTTGAGCTGCCAAGCAAGCTAAGTTAACTAGATGTTGTGGATGTTGAGTTCCTTATTGTCGGGGGGAGGCGAGGTCCCTCTCTCGGTGATGTGTCCTAACAAGGGGGATTTGACTTGATTGAGGGTGAGTTCACTCCCACCTCACTCCCCCTCCTCCCTTCTTGTTGTAATGTGTTCCCCATTTTCATTGATACACAATTCTTACCAATAGTCCATGTAGTCACTTCTAGAGGCACCACGCAACATATGGTAAAATTTGGTATTACACTTGTTTAAGGTTGAGTGCACACATTTTTAGTTGAGAGTTAAGTGGGGAGGACTCCCCCTTATCTCCCCCTTATATCCCACTTTTCCAACAGTCATCTACAGCATTTTCTATAGGCATCTACACGCTTCCAACAAGAGGAAACCCGAACCAGCGGATTAGCCACTTGGAGGATTCGACCTGCCTTGGGATCATCATCACTCATGACACTTGTTGCATCTTTTCTTAGTGGGATTTTCTCCCAAAATTATATATATTGTACTCTCTTCTCCCATTGCTCTCTAGTGTTGGAATTTGGTGTTGGGAATCACGATTGTCATTAGACGAAAACCTACAGGTGTTAGTGAAAGATTATATCACCAGAGATAAGGATCCACGAGAGGTGGTTAGTCCATGTCTTGAAACACACGGGGAGAGTTGGTTTATCCAATGTCCAAAAATATCCCCCCCAACATGAGCCATGTGTGTATCGAACTCATGACCTATGCTCTGATACAACTTTTTGGGAATCATGATTATCGTTAGACCAAAACCCGCAGGTGTTAATCAACGATTGTATCGCCGAAGATAAGGATCCACGAGAGGCAGTTAATCCATGTCATGAAACACATGGGGAACGTTGGTTTATCCAATTTCCAATAGTTGGAGCTTGGGGAAACTCTAATATTTTTGTAATTGATTATTTGATAATACAAAGACTTTGGAGGTCTAATGGTGCATAGCCTTGTGTGGTATTCTTGAGCACTTAAAGTAACTTGTTCTTGGTTTACATTTTTTATTGCTTTCAAATTTTTAACCTAGGCCCTAGCTGAGGGCAGTATTGTCTAAGGAGGAAGCCATAAGTGCTTATTGTCTCCTTGGGTTACTTACATTCTAGACTCGATTATTACATTTCATTATTAGTTGAATTGCATTTTTAATCTTGTCATTGTGTAAGTAACCACCTAAGATATTAATGTTGTATTGCAAATTTTTCTAGTGTGATGCAGGTTACCCTTTAAGCTTGGAGTGGACCATATTCTTTATTGAATTAACCAACTCCTAGTCACATCAAGGAGCACACATTTCCACCACACCAAACAGTTTTCCAAAGAGCTTCGAAAAATGATCTAAGGCGGCTTTAATAATCCCCAATTCTCTTATTTCCTCCTTGATATAAATATCAAATTTTCTTGGTTACTTTCCTTTCACTTGAAAATGTTATATCTAGATTATAAGGTTGTCTTATCTACTGTTGTCCCAGCAGTAGTAGATAAACTAAGAGAAGACCAAGTTTTCTTGGTTTTCTTTTGGTTAGTTAGGGTAGAAATTTAACTCTAGTTATAGGGAAATTTACTTAACATTTTGGCTAACTATGCCAGTAGTTTTAACTTGTTTTAATCTCTTTTTGGGCATATTCTAACTTCATTTGCTTGTTGGTTTTTAGTAGGCCCTCACCATAACAAGGGGATTTGTTGGAAAATTTTGTCTAGCATTAAGGATTTGGAGAACCTGAAGGCAACCTAAAACAACCCCTTGCAAAAACCATCAAAATTTACCTATGTAACTCCTCCTCATGAGTTATTGCTACCCCTTGATATTTGAAGGGATCCATTGTAACTTTGAATGAGAGTTTCTTCGCTTTGATTTATCAGGGGATTCATTGTAACTCTTTCAAACCTCTCTTCAATCCCTTATTCCACAAGGGATTCATTGTAACTGTCTTCTTAGTTTCTCTCCATCCCTTCATTCATAAGGTATTTTCTTCTTTATCTTCACTTTAATCCCTTATAACACAAGATATCTAATAAGACTTCATAATTTTCTTAGGAGTTAAGGGAATTTCCCCCTAAGCATCCCTATTTCCCAATTGGGTACCTTGTTGTGGTTTTCTTTTGTATTTAGATCCAAAATTAACTTAAAATAGAATAATCCCAAATGCTAATTTCTATCTAGTTTAGTCTCTCATTTCACTTGACCCCCTATTTATAATTTTCATTTCTCATGCTTAGAGTAGGCTAATTGTAAATTTGTTTTAGCTAGATTTCATTTCACTGCTTTAGATTAGATCTAGTTTCATTAGCTAGATTTCACTAATTAACCTCCATCAAGTTCCAATGGCTTGTTGGTTGAAGTAGATTAACTAGGAACCCTTCCTCTTCTAATACTTCTTATTATGAGATTGGGGCCCCGGCAAGGATAACGCCTAAGGAGGAAGTTGATTCGTAACTAGTTTTAAATTTTCAATCACCTTTGCATGCTAGCACTCACATACTAAATTTACCTTAATTCAAGTGGGAACCTAACTTTAACTAAAACAAACCAAGAGGCACTTCAAAACATTTCGATTTTAGCATCTCTTTTACTTGGTTATTGCCTTTACTTTTGAATCATTTTTATCTTTGGGTATTTGCATTTCCAAGAACATCCTTTCAAGTACTTACTTTAAACATTTATCTTTGAGCTATCATTTTCAAGGCATTTTACTTTCAAGTTGTTATCTTTACCTGGAGCATTTACTTTGACATTGAGCACTAGTCTTTACTTGCAATATATCTTGTGCTTTAAAAAAAAAAATTCTTATTGATCCTTGTTGTCATATCTCTTGTGATAAATGATTATGGTGGTTTAAGCTCATTCATTCTATCTACATGATTTTAAGTCATTGTTGTAATCTACAATTTGATGGTTGAATGTGTCTTAGTCCATCTTAATTAACTCCTAGAACTAATATCTCTTTTTTCTAAATCTTGCTAAGCCTTAGTTATTTCATAGGGTCCACCCCCCTTAGCTTCGCTAGGAGTTAGCCTAGACTGAGGAGTTGAGATTTGAGTGACAGTTTCTCAACTCAAAAATTTCCCTCAAGGCCACACCAAGTGGAGTTGAATATTTTCTCCACATTAACCCAGGTGTGGCTTTAGGTGGCAACAAAGACTATTTCACCAATCCATAAATTCGTGTTCAAAATTTCTTCTTTTTAACAACAAAATTATGTCATTTTCCTTTGCAATACTAAACCATTTTATAGGATCAGTTATGTTGTCGCACAGAATGTCTAGGCACTGTGACAATGGCTCAAATCAGGGGCTGTCACCATGATCCCCAATCTCTCTATTTAATTTGTCTCCTTATAGTAGATTAAGGGGGGTAGACCCTATGGAAATGGAATGAAGGAGAACTAGTTGGAAACCAACCAGTTCGGGAGACACAGTTAAATGACCAAATACTTGTAAAATATCTAGCAAGATTAAATGATTTGATTGAATTGAAAAGTTTGATACCAGTGCCTTATGGAGTCAACTATCTTGCTAAGGAAATTAAAACCAAGTACTTGATGAGAAACTACTACTATGTAATGTTAATTTAAAATGAAAAATGCAAGGAAAATGATTTGAAGAAGGAGCGAGATGAAGCAAGCTTCGAAGATGAGAGTTAATGTTAAAAATCCTAAAGCACTTAGATTGTAAATAATTTGATCTAACCACTAAGTACTTAAGCGAGAGTTTCAATTATGAAGATGCCCACAAGATTACTCGATTAAAATATATACATATCAACAATAGAGCTCTCAAAATCAGATATCAATCACACTTACTTGAAAAGATTTCCCGAACATTAGTATTCAATAAAAATCCAATAAATCAAGTAAATGAAATAAAAGTTAATTAAACATTAGGCAATTTTAATTGATAGAACACGTTCCAAAACTTAGATGGCAATGATCGTCAAACCCAATTGTAACATATGAAGTTTACTAGCACTTAAATCTTAGTAATTATTCATCTAGATATACCATGAAATTATAATGCTAATAAAACCACTTCATCAAGCAATTTATGGATTAAATGATGTTCTTAAAGATGCAAATCCAAAAATTAAATTTTCTCCTATAGTCAAAGAGCCTAAAGCGAATGTTCCCTGGTATGATCAATTGTTAATCTTGCTTGGTTAAGTTCCATATCCTTAATAAGTTGAGCATGATTAACCTCTGAATTCTTGATTATTTGAGCTTGATTCAATTGTATATCCTTAACCATATTAATCAATTCCTTGATAAAATCATTTTCAACTTCTATATTTTCATTTACTTCAACTTTTTCTTTTACCTTTTCTTTATCTCCATATTCATTTTCAAATGCCTTAATGAGTGATTGGAAAGAATCAAAAGTGTTTTTGGGGGAGTCAGAAAACCACTCCACAGCATCACCAACTAAGGTGAGAACGAAAAGCTGCATCTTCACATATTAATGATCAGAATATGGGCGACACTTGCTCATACATAGGTTGAAATTCTGAATGTGAGCCTCGGCAGTAAAAGCATTATTGTCACTAAAAGGGGGCATCTCATCGAGAGTCAAACTAACCAAAATCAGGAAATTGTATGGAGCACCCTGAAAGTTAATAAAGTTAAGAGGATAAAAATATCATCCATGATGACTTGCTTGAATGGAACAACGAAATGGATGTTAGAGAAATAGATCCTTGTTCAAGAAAATTCAAGAGGTCCACAAGAAGCGAGCTTCTTAGCAGGAATTCTTGTAAGAGATGAAAGAATTGGAGTCGCCACTTGAACATGAACCTAATTCTAAAACAGAAAAAGTAGTCGAGACAAACAGATGGACATCAGGGAGGGATTCTAGTCTGGGAGTAAATAGATGAATAAGTGGAGTCGCCACCCAAACAAGAAACCAACCAAAATTTCTAGGTGCAAGAGAAGATGCAAGGATTAGTGATATGACGAAAGATATGACAATGAAATGATGCCAGAAAATGCTATGTCGTGTGACAGGATAATGAATGGTGAAAAAAGATTAGAAGATTGTAAAATGTCGCTAAGACCAAGGACAGAAAAAATCTATCCCCGGCAACGGCGCCAAAAAATGTTGTCACACAGAATGTCTAGGCACCGCGACAACGGCTCAGATCAGGGGCTATCACCATCATCCCCAGTATCTCTATTTAAGTTGTCTCCTTATAGCAGACTAAGGGGTGTAGACCCTATGGAAATGGAATGAAGAAGAACCAGTTGGAAACCAACCAGTTCGGGAGACACAGTTAAACGACCAAATACTTGTAAAATATCTAGCAAGATTAAATGATTCGATTGAATTGGAAATATTGATACTAGTGCCTTATGGATTCAACTACCCTGCTAAGGAAATTACAACCAAGTACTTGATGAGAAATTGCTACTATGCAATGTTAATTTAAAATGTAGAATGCAAGGAAAATGATTTGAAGAAGAAGTGAGATGAAGCAAGCTTCGAAGATGAGAGTTAATGTTAAAAAGCCTAAAGCACTTCGATTATAAATAATCTGATCTAACCACTAAGTACTTTAGTGAGAGTGTTAATTATGAAGATGCCCACAAGATTACTCATTTAAAAGATATAAAGATCCACAGTAGAGCTCTCAAAATCAGATATCAATCACACTTACTTGAAAAGATTTGCCAAACATTAGTATGCAATAAACATCCAAAAATTCAAGTAAATGAAAAAAAAGTTAATTAAACATTAGGAAATTTTAATTGATAGAACACGTTCCAAAAATCAGATGGAAATGATCATCAAACCCAATTGTAACATATGAAATTTACTAACACATAAATCTTAGTAATTATTCATCTAGATATACCATGAAAGTATAATGTTAATAAAACCACTTCATCAAGCAATTTATAGATTAAATGATGTTCTTAAAAATGCAAATCCAAAAATTAAATTTTCTCCTATAGTCAAACTTAGGATATATTTTTCAGCAAGATTTCAGATTTGAAATACAAATTACAGCAGTAATTTAAACCATAGATCATCAAACAAACGATATTGGCACCAATGGCCAAAATGACTAAAAATAGTAAAAATTGTTGAACTTGAAGAAAAAACAATTTTTAGGGCTTGATTAAGAGAAATTTTAGATTCGATATTTTTATTTCAGCAGTGAAACAGTGATAGATTAGCAAGATAATACTGCCCAAAATAGCTGCCAAATACTTCCAGAAATAACAAAAAATATATCAAAACTTGAAAATTTCAATTTTAAGGCTTTAAGAGAGTTTGATTCAGTAATTTTCAGAACTGGTAAGTTTGTAACAGCAGTAAATTGATAACAGGTCAGCAAACTGAAAATACTGAAAATGATCCCCACAATGTCTAAATATAGTAAGTTTAGCCGAAAAACTGAAAATTCAAATTTTTTGGACCTTATTTAGGATATGCATAAGAAATATTCAGATCTGATTTTTCACAGTTATGCAGTAATTTCCAGCAAGCAAGCTTCAAAGTTACATCAAGGCAAAATCAAAGATGCCTAAATGGCCAAAAATTCTAAAAAATGAAGATTTTGTAATTTTAAACAATTTTGACCATACAAAATGTGTTTTTAGGGCCTAATTATTTATGATTTTCTTGTTGTAATAAAATTTGCAGAAAATAAGGGTTTAGAAATCAAACCCTTAGCCCAAGGCTTTGAAGATCCCACGGTTGAAAATTCTTGAAATTTTGGGATAATGTTGTCGCTTGAAAATTAGAATCTTGGAGACCAAAATCCTGTAAAAATAGCCTCAAAAGCCTATACTTCCTCAAAGGTCTAGATCTGGCTCATATCTGAAGATTTCCTTGGTTGATTTTTCAGATCTATTCCTGCAAACAAATATTGAGACTAGATCTTACCCTCCAAGGTCTAGATCTGGCTCAAATCTGAAGATTTCTTTGGCTGATTTTTCAGATCTATTCCTGCAAACAAATATTGAGCTCAGATCTTTCCCTCCAGGGTCTAGATCTGGCTCAAATCTGAAGATTTCCTTGGCTGATTTTTCAGATCTAATCCTGTACAAGTGAAAAAAGAAACCCAATACCCAATATGTACAAAAATAGCAAAAATCCTAAAAACTCAAATGTTAGAATTCAAAATTATGTTACAAAACTTCAGATCTATACATGTAAATTACAGATCTATACAATATATTTACAGATCTATGCGCAAGGGTTGCAGATCTGTCAGATCTGAGGAGTATAAGTATGACTTCGCTCCCAGATCTAAAGATCTAAGGCTCTTACTAGCCAGATCTAACTTTATATTCAAAAAAAATTAAGATAAATTTTTTTTATTTAGGCACAAGCTCTAGAAAGACCTTGCAAAAAATATTTCATAAGATAACCTTAGAAATTAGGAACAGTGGGCTTTTTCAGATTTTCTGAAATCCGAGAGTCGGCTGATCTAATTGAAGATTTCCCCAAACACTCAAATCTTGAATAATGATCTCTACACACTTAGATCTGAATTTTAGATTGATAGAGATTTAAAAAATAGCCCTAAGACCTTTCAGAAATATATATAACTAATATTTCTGTCAAATCAAAATGCAATTTAAGAAAACCCATAAAACTACACAAGATACATGTATGCAGATCAATCCATAAAAGCCATCAACCTTCAAATGCCAATAAAAGTAGTAGAATTTAGAGACAATATCACCACATAGATCTGGAAAAGGAACACTAAAGTTTGTAACCCCAAAGTCTTTATGCTTTATTGATCAAAAAAATACAAGAGCTTCTGAGAACAAGTGCACGATCCAAAGATCGGATGCAAATGATATACAAAGACTTCTAATTTATAAGATAAAATCTCCAATGGCTAGTTCGGTTGATCCATGTCAAAATAATCTCGACCGTCGAAAAAGATTTAATTGTCTTTTAATCTGGACCGTCAAAATTATAATTTTGAGAAAATTCAAATTTATCATTTAATTCCATTTTAATTAACTCAAAAATAATATTTTTGAGTTAATTACCTCAAAATTTTGACTTTGACTTAACCACCAAGGCCCAAGGGTCCAAAATTTCTTAAAATTCTCAATATTCCCTTGGCCTGGGACCTTTAAAAATTTATTTTTTAAGGACCCAAGAATTTTTCCTATGAAGAATTTTGCCTAACCTAGGACTTAAAATTAATTAAATTTCTAACTTAGGAATTTTAATTTTAATTGGCCAGAAAATTTAATTAATTGAATGAGAGGGGATTTAATTATTTTTCCAAACCTCTTTACATAATATAAATACATTTAGACACATAAAAGGGGAATACCCATTCGTGATAGACCCTCAAATAGCTACCCAATTCTGCAACTCAAATCATGATCTAGTAGACCAAGTAGTTTGTAATAAAATAATCTAGCCAATTAGCTAGGATTATTCTTAAATTACTTTTACAAAAACTCGATAGAAAACACTATGACTCACTTAGCATCTTGATGACAAAATCTGCCCTAGATTTTGGGTGAGGCTGGAGGGGAAAACTCTGCCGATCACTTGTGTTGATAAACACAAATGAATCAGTGAGACAAAAAACCTCCTAGGATATAAGTCATCACTAAAATATTAGGCTTACCTAAGTTGTTACATACATGGTGGTCTTATTTAGATCATCTATATCATAAACATGCAAAATGGATTTACATCATTTATAAAATTATAGACTGATGATGAAATATGAATGGCGTGAACACATCGAACATGATGAATCCCATTTGAAAAAATGGGGGTGTACTGCTATGGGGTCGTTGACAAAGTGTGGTCAACAAGTTACATCTTCATCTCCCCTAATTTTAGGTATTTCCATTAATTCTTATTTTAATAGTTGTGGTAGTCAAAACCATCAACTTCCAACTTCACCCCTTCATAGTATCTATCCCAAATTGTTCCTAGTATTTTATCAATATTTTAAGTTCTCTTTTAACCTTCCAATAGTTTTTTAATCAACTCTATCGGACCTTTCAATCAAAATTTTATACCAATTTTAAGATAACATAATGTTTTAAGCCTTAATTCAGGGACTACTTTGTAGATTGACACTTTAACTAAGGTATCTATGAAATTTCTACTCTGATTAAACTAAAATTTTGATTGTTAACTAGAGTTCTAAAATTCAAACCAATTCAACTTGAAACTGGTCAAACCATCAAAGTTGATAGACCACCAAGTCAACTCAGCTCAGGGGAGTCATTTGTGTTGATTTGGTATCTGTTTGGTACCAAGTCAACCTGAATTGGCCAAGTTTGTTCTTGACCATCCAAGTCAACTTTTGAATCCAACATGGATAAAGCAAGTAAAATTCAAAATTTTTAATATAAAAAACAAAATACAACTAGGATTGATGATCTGGTGGTAATTGCATATTTGCAAATGATCATTCAAAACATGGTGAAAAATACATTTTCGAAAGATAACAAACTAAGGAACATAATTAAAAGAAGAAAGGCCATAATGCAATTTGTTGTTTCTCAAAGTGTACACTGTTAGGGTCCTATAATAATAGGGTTCATAATTTTTGAATTGACTATGATTAGTCTTGTAAATATGTACATACCTTGCTTTCTACAAGTTGTTTTCTCATATTTGTAAATAATAAAAAATAAAAAAAGGGTAAAAGTCCTAAAAGAAATATCAGAGTACTTGAAAAGAAAAGATCAAAAAGAATAAAAAATGGACCCCAAACACAAAAAAGAGATAAAAATAAGACATGAAAGTGATGCAAGTCAAAATGCCACTACTTTTTACTTTTACTGCAAGAATAATGATTATGTGTAGCTTGTTCAAAATGTCATAATCCATGATAAGTTAAACAATTTAATCTTAATTTTTTCATACTTTAAATTTCATGTTTATAGATAGAGAATAAAGATATGTCAAACAGTTTAAACTTGAAAAATTAGTAGATAGTTAGAGAATAAATGAGGAGCTCAACAGTTTAATCTGAGCCCTCGGATGAAATAAGGTTAGAATTAGATAGTTTATGTTTTAAAAGGAAAAATGGATTTAGGGTTGCAAGCTCAAATGCACCCATGCAAATAATGAAAAAATGTTAGAATAATGATGGGTAGGTATAAAGCAGTTGTGCAAGGCATGTAATAAAACATTATCTTGCAAATTACTAACTTCCCCTCCCCCACAATGTTCCAGTATTCAAAACCTTCAGTTAAAGAGGCTCAGAGCATTTCTCTGACTTTTGTTGAGACCAAGCCCAAGGCTTACTGACTGATTGGTAATAAATACTAGATTTCCTTCACAAAACCATTTTTCCTCAACATAGCCACCCTTTACCAAAAATACAATCCCTTTTCCTAAGTAAAACACATTTTTTTCTTAGAGAAATTAAAACCCCCCTTAATTAATTTCATTTTATGAAAAAAAACATTCAAAAACCCACAAAATACAAATTATCCTAAGTATTATGTGTAAATATTTAAAATGAGACCATTATTGTGCTCAAATGCCTATTTTTACACTTTGCTTAGTTTAAATTATATGTATTTTCCATCCATTACATTCATTTCATATTAACTCTAATATAATGTATTAAATCCTCTATAACTACCCTTTCTCGTAGATATATTAACTCATTTATTTAAATATCCCAAACCCACTTTATAAACGTTAACCTATGGTTGTAAAAACCTGCGTGTTATATACCCCGCCTATCATATTAATACATTGGATTTTACGTTAAAAACATATGTTTTAAACATATTATTTAAACCTCGACACATAAGTTTTCCCGGGCCCCATCCTCCACACTCCAAGCAACTCTATCAATCAATCTCTGTCGTTCGCATACTTTCCTCCAAATCCAATGAACTAGATGCGATATCGCATTTTCACTAGCATGATCAGTAATGCATTTGAGATTTGTGAAATAATTTGTATTCCCCTCTTCCCTCTCCTCCGCGTGGCGCCAAATTACTAGATCGCATTCAATCCAAATAAACCATTTACCACTTATATCCCATGTGATAACCACTGATGGTTTTCTCCTCCCAGCGCTAAACCACCTTACCTCTGATTTGACCGCCATTCAATGTTGATACTATTTAAACTTAAATTCATTATAAACCTTCATATGCATAAACTTAAACCCTTTTTCTACGTTTTAAACCACCTTCAACTGAAGAAAATCTAGCATTGCTCCTCCTTTCACGCTCAAAGAACCAAATACCTACTTCAACTATTGTTGAGACGGCCAAAAGATTCAAATCTACTATCAAAAGACTTCAACAATCTCAGAAAGCTCCCTGATGCCTCAGAAACCTCTTTCGAAGATCAAAATACCCACAAAAATGTAGAAATTTACTGAATAATGATTAATTATCCATCGAGACTATCCTGATCACATACAATTCGAATTTATATGCAACACATAATCTCTTCCACTCGGCGGATCATCGAACATTAAAATAAGATCAGCGATAGCATAAATCATCACTTTGCATTTAACTTTGATATGTGTAAGGAAAACTTATAGTGAAAGCCCCTTTGACTATTGTATAATATATTATAATGAAATCAAGTTACATACTCATTACAACCAATCGTTGGCTTACTCGTGCTGCTGTCATCTCGATTACCACAATCTAGCTGAGTTTTAGTGATTCTTGGTTCAAAACTCACCATGATGCCTTGCCTCTGTTAACGTCGAGCCTATCTATATAGAATCCAAAGGTTCGAATTTCCTTGGCTTGACCAGCATGGTGTCATGGACAAAAGAATCCTCCAAGTGTGGTACAAATCTCCTTGCACAATGATGTACCAACGATAGCTAACTCCACCCTTTCATCTACCTCTTTGCGAATCTCCATAAAGGCGATCAACAACACTCCTAGTAGTGATGTGTTCTTGAGTTGAATAATAGTTACTAATTAATAAAAAAAGGATTAAATAATATTTAATTCACTCCACTCATTACTAGTTGATTAGATAGTTAAAATAATCTCAACTGGTTCAACTAAGTTAAACCGAACACAACTCCACCAACTGTCTCATCAACTCCACCAAACTTCTGCCACTGAAGTCCTAACTGAAGTCAACCATGCATGAGCTCACCAAACCCCTAGGAATAGCGTAATTCCTCTGTCAGATGCATGAGCCACTTCCAAGGCTCGAACTGAAGTGTTCCAAGAGAGTAAACTGAAGTTTAGAGTCCAAATATTATTAAGGGTAAATAATATTTGACTTCCCTATTTTTAGGAGAGGCAGTCTAAAAATATCCTTCGACCTCTTCGACCTAAAAAATAGAGTCTCATCTATTTTTACCAACATGGCCAATGCTCCAAGAATCTCAAACTGGAATCCCCGAACCATGCTCCATATGTCTAAAAATAGACTTTGCGCCAGAATTCGCTTGCGGGCCCACTTAGTGAAGGCGACTTCATTTCACCAAGCTCCATCATCTTGCTGCATTTTCAACAAAAAACAGGTATTCTTCAAAGAAAATAACCTTCCCTTCATTTGAAAGAACCAATTTTCTGACAAATTGAGCCTTGTAAAGCTATTTTCCCACAGAAAAACCCTTATTTTGCCTGCAAAGAATCTATTTGCAACTAAACCCTGATAAAATCATAGTGTTAATACTCTAATCTATTTTAATCAAAATTCGAGTAGTTTTAGTTTTTCACAGACTTTAAAAACTCTTTAATTGATTAAAGAAACCCTTTGTAAACACTCAAAATCCTTCTGTGATTGATTTAAACCACTTTTAGTCCAGGTTATCCAAAAAAAGCAGCAAAACCCTTATTCCATTTTCTAAGTTTGTAAAAGAGTTTGAAAAGCAAGTTTGAAACCAAATTGAAGGTAAAAACTAGAAGAAAGCCTGATTGTACCTTTTTCTATTCAATAGACCTCAGTTAAACCAAAAATACCTTCTGTAAACAGTTTAAGCTTACATAAGAGTACAAAAAGACTAAAAACAGAGTTTTAAGCATCCAGAAGGTCTAAAATGTCAAAATCAAACCCAGAAATGGCTTCCAAAACCACTATTGTTGTAAACCCTCTACAACCTCCTATTGTAGATATTGAGAATACACCTGTAGCTGATGTTGATTACAAAATAGTTGATCCAGTGATAGAATTTAATCTTCTATACCTCCACTGCTGGAGTCTTAAAAAATCATTAGATCAAGTAGATGAAGTTCAGATTTGGGAATCAATTTACCCAAGTATGTAGTTCCACATACTCATTAGTGTCAAGAATTAATTAGGCTTTGTCAAACCTATTATTCCCCTGACCAAAGAGCTATGGTTGATGCTAAAAAAGAAGTATTGTTCACTATTACTGCAGAGTCTATAAACCTAATGCTTCAGCTGAAACTAGATCCCAATGCAATCCCATTGTCTATAGAAGTCCTTACCAAGCTCTATCTGGAATTATATTTCCCTAAAAGGTTTCAAATCTTTCAATTGTTCATGCCTTTACATGTTGAAATTCCACAGATCAACCCTCCCTATTCCACCTCTAAATTCCCTAAAGGATCAAGACATGTCATTTCAATGTTGTCTTTTATCCTTGGCTACTTTACTAATGAGCACACAAATGAGTCAATTCTTGGATTTCTATCTACTTTTGCACCAGGTCATCCCCCTGCAATAATTTTTTACCATGCTGAGTATATAGCCAATAATATCCATGACCAACTAGTAAAACTTCCAACTGAAGGAGTATTTAGGTATACTTCCTTTCTTTTTCATATGTTCCTATACTTCCAAGCAGACAAATTCCCAATAACCCTTCAGAAGCTGGATGTAGAGGGAAATCCATTGTCAGGCATTTTTTGGACTTCTTTAATCAGAAAAGAGTCCACTGAGTTCAATTATGCAGATTTTACAGATTCTTTAGTTCACCCATTGGTTAACATGCTTACAAATAAGGTACATCCAAGGATAAGTCTTTAAATTAAGAAATTTCTACAGCTATCAGAGAAAAGCAGAACTGGAGATTGGTACCTATATCAGAACCATACAGAAATTAGAGTTTATGGGTCAAACCTCTTGCCCTATGAACTACCTAAGTATGTGCCAATGAGAGTGTTTGCATTGGAATACATAAGACAAATCCTAAATTCTAATTCTGTAAACTTTCTGGCCGCCAAAAAGAAGACTCAATTCAAGTTGAAGAACCAAGTGGGACTTTTCATTTGCAATCACAGGTATGTAGGTACAGAGGCAGCAAAACAGTTGCTGGAATACAAATTTGAAGAAATTTTCTTATGGAATTATGATCCTCGGGGAATACTCGGTAAAATGAGGGTAGAATGCAAATTGACCCCATATATCCATGATAAAAGGCCTGAGATTGAACAATTTGTTAATCAAACAGAGTGGCTAGAAAATACCTTGATAGAAGCAGTTAAACAGGGTGATACTAGTCACACCTTGAAAATTGTAAATCAAGAAGATAAAGCTACCAAGAGAAGCAGAGAAGAAAGTTCATTTTTTGCTGAAACAACCGTAGGAACCATATTCAAACTCAGATACAATAAGAAACTAAAGATCAATCCAGTTGATAAAGAAAAAGAGACCATTGTAGTGGAAGATACAGATGTTCCAGAAACAAACAATGAGCCAGCCACAGAGATTATAAATGAAGAGCAACCTGCTACTTCAAACACACGGGTAATTGAGAAATATCAAAGTATGGAGGCATCCTCCTCACAGCCAGTAAAGGATAAAGATATTGACATCAGGGAGAAATATAAGAAAATAAAAGCCAAGAATGAAGAAATCAGGAATGAGATTTATTCTTAGTATTTAAAACAAACACTAGGGATCCAGAATAAGCTTCTGTCAGCTTTTGATTATTCAAACAATAAGTTGATTATTTCAGTGCTTCAACCAACAGTAAAGACACCCAAAACAACATCAGATTACAAGAAGGTTGACCTTGAAGTACCTGTAGAAATCATCCATGCATTAAATCAAATTGAATTTCACAGAAAAACTTCTGAGATGCTTTATTCTACTATGACTACAAAGGCAATGAGTGCCCAAAAGCTCCATAACACAGTGATAAATATGAGAGATGAAATGAAAATTGAAAAGGCTTCCTCATAGGCTAAAGACCTCATAATCAAATCTTTAGAAGAATTGGTGATTCAAGTAGGGTATGACCCTGCCAATGTAAAATTTGCAGAAGAATTGGTAAAGAAAAATAATGTTGATATTGCAGCACTTAGAAAAAAACTCAAACTTCCACCAACAGAACATCCACAAGCCAAGGAAATTGTGCAAGAGGCAAGCCAAAAAGATGATATGATGAACTTAATTTTACAAATGACAGCACAGATTAAAGAGATGGAAATCCAAATGGACAAGCTTGTCCATGAAAGAGAAACTGCAAAAGCACAAGAAGTTCCTACAGTAATTGCCATGGCAACAACATTTGTGCCTTCAACTCTAGCAGAAGAGTTAGCACCAAAATTACCACTGGCCACAGTAGTACTAGTGACCTCCTCTACTACTTCAGTTATAGAATCCTCTACCACAACAGCTCAACAGTCTGATGAAGCAAATAAACTCATTAAGGCCATGGAAGAAATGTCAATTCAAACCAATGAAATCAATAGGTTGAAGAAAATGATTGAAAATCTGAAAGACGCCAATAAATTAGCCCAAATCAATGCTAAAAATGAGAAGTAGAAAGCCAAAAGGGCTAGTGAACAGTTAAAAAAAGTTGAAGCAGAGTTGACATTGAAGGAACCAATGACTTTCATAAAGAATCAATTGTGGTCCAAGATCATTGAGTCAATCAATGATGCTTGTTAGTATGAATCTTAACCGCAAGTGTATGAAAAATGCTCACTTTAGCCATGCATAAAAAACAGCCCTAACAGCAAAGATGGTTGTCAATATCATTAGATCTGCAATTAGTTGACCAAGATAAATGCTGCAAAATCTAGATCTATGCATTAAAAGACATTAAGCAGTAAATAAAAACAAGAGTTGCTCCATGCCTCCAATAGACAAGACAAGAATATGTTTAAAAAAATTTGTATTTATGGCACCTGGGAGGAGAACATAGAAGGATGTTACCATTCCTCCTCAATGGGATGGGTTCTTGTAAGTCCTCAGCACTTCAGATCTAAAATCCCTCTCTCTTGATGGTGTAGAAAACCCAAACAAAAAATGGAACTCAAAGGGAGCTCACAAGAAAAATGGTAGAAAAATGTGACAATGATGGTGGATCAATATATATATATATATTAGGTGGTGGTAATAATGAATAGGTAAAAATGCCAATCCAAAGTGATGCTGACAACAAAAAGCGTAGTGAATGAATGAATATAGTGAATGAATGAAAACCCCTTCTATTTGCATAATAAAATATTGAGTTAGTTTAGATATTGGTGCATAGTTAAAATATTATTTACAAATCAAGATCCAACTTTTATGGAATATTATTTTATTATATTTGTTGAGAGGAAAAGAACTTGACTCAGGTCAAATCCCTTTATTTGTAAATAATAAATAAATAAATTATTTATTTATTTATTATTTTAAGGATGTGGTTGAGTAATAATCAAATAAATAATGATTTATTTAATTATTTATGAATGATTTAGTCAAATTTAAAAAGGAATATTATTTAAATAAGGTTTAAATAATTATTCCTAGACAATAATAAGATAAATAGTGATTTATCTAATTAATTTTCCTGTTTTGGGTTAAAAAGACCAGAAATATTAATTAAACTATTGTTTAACTAATTATTCCTTGAGGAAAAGTAAACAAATGTAGATTTATTTAATATTTCCTCATGGGGTTTCGTATTTAGACCATAAACAACTTAATAAAGGTGGTTTACTAAGTTATTTTTTAGAGTGAAAGCGGTGTACTTAGGTCCATCTAATAGTAACAAGTTAGATGACCAAAAAATGGTGTAACAGATTTCCCCCCAGCGTGCGAGCGTTAGGAGCTAATCGTATGACCAAAGTACGTTGTAAGAACTCAATCACTAAACACCGAAGGGGAAGTCAAAGAGAGAGAAATATAAGGTAGACCAAAGCGATAAAGGACTAGACCCTGAGGAGGTGAGACTTACAGGTGCGACAAGTCTCTTTTATGAGTGAGTACCTGTGCTATAGGCACGAGAGAAAATAGTAGAGAAACTGACAGACTGACACCAGGGATGATGATGAAATGGGGGGTACTGAGTAGCAGACAGACGACTTCCCTTGTTAGAGCATAAAGGGCATGGATGACTTGGCAACGACTGACACAATATCATAAGGGATAGAGGATAGTAGGACTGAAGGCCATAATGTGCAACACGAGAGAGGAACCAAGCAATGAAGGATGGAGGACTATAGCGGGATACCATGAATGCGATGATGACTCAACTCGGATGCTCTAAACAAGGGCAACTCGATGATGCTGCCACATAGTAAAGGTCCAATGGGGACCATAAAAACATGAGTACAAAATGGTTACTCATGACGAAAATCGCCACGAGCATGGACAAGTATGGAGGCAAAATGTTGCCCCAAGTACAAGTGTTGCAAGTGAAGAAATTCGATTTTGAGGAGTGGTGAAGTGACGCTTCTTGGACAAAGTGTGCCCTAGTGAAGTATCAAATTACAGGAAATCATGAGCTGGATACCTAAAAGAAATAGAACATGCATTTCAGGAGGGAAATGCTAAGGGTAATATTTCTTAAGATAGAGTGCATTGTGAGGATTAGGAAGGGGGTGTCCTTCGAAATCCTCTAAGAGGTATGCCCCCTTACCTAAATCCTTACTGATGATGTAAGGGCCTAGCCATAATGAGTCAAAATTCCCATGACCAAGGACATCATGGGCCTATTCATACACTAGAATGAGATCACCTTCGTGAAAAGTACGAGGGTGAACTTTTCGGTCATACTGAGCTTTGGTGCATTTCTTATTCACTTCGATGGTTTGCAATGCAACACAATGGTCTTCGGAAGCGCGCTCAAGCATGATAAGTCATTGTTCTAAAGGTTGGGTGTCAGGGAGAAGTTCGACGGCTAGATGAAGGGAATGGATTTCACACTCAATTGGTAACATTGCCTCCTCTCCAAAAACAAGGTGGAAAGGAGTAAACCCAGTGGCGGTTTTAACAGAAGTTCTATAGGCACACAAAGTAGGGAAGAGCATAAGGTGTTAGTTGTTTTTGTGCTTATCCACTATCCGTTGAAGCATAGTTTTAAGGATTTTATTGGTAGCTTCAACTTGGCCATTACCTTGGGGGTAATAGGAGGAGGAATATTGATGCTCAAAACCCAACAGTGAGGATATCTCACGCCATATCTCATCTTCAAAATGTCGGCCATGATCAGAGACCAATTGTTTCAGAAATTTGAATCGAGCGATAACATGGTTAAAGAAAAAGAGGGCTAGGGTAGCTGTCGTGTTGTTAAACATTGCCATGGCCTCAGCACATTTGGTGAAATAACCAACCGCCAATATGATATACTTGTGGTTACCAGCAGATGAAGGTCGACACTCCATAAATTATATGGCCCACTTACAAAAGGGACCAGCTGAGACGACAGTATAGAGGGGAGCTAGAGGAGCTCGCGGCTTAGGGGCGAAATTTTGGCAATTGGAACAGTGTTTTACTGCTTCAATGTAATCACCGAAGAGAGAAGGCAAAAAATACCCAGCACACATGATTTTCTAGGCAGTGGCAAGACCAGAAAGGTGGCCACCACAAGCGTCGCTATGGCAGGCATTATGTACTTGCTCAGCTTCAATGTGCGTGAGACAATGACGAATGACAGTATCGACACCACGACGATAGAGGTCGTCATCGATAAGAAGGTAGAGAGGGCCCTGGTGTTGGATACGTAGTCGGGCATCACAATCAATATGGAGGGAAAATTTTTGGGTTCACAAATAAGTGAGGATGTCACCATACCAAGGATCATCTGTGGTAATGGCGAACAAATGTTCATCGAGAAAATCATCATTAATTGGAGGATCCTGCGTACCGGTAGGTAATTCGGAAATGAGTTCAGCGAGGGCCAAACCTTTCTTACTTTTGGGTGTGATAAATTCAAGATCGAATTCCTGGAGGATAACGATCCAATGGGCGTACTTCCCAATGATGATTCGGTGACTCAATAGGAAGGCCATAGGGTTGGAATTAGTCACGACCTTGGTGGAACGCATGAGGATGTAATGATGAAGTTTTTGGACCGAGAACACAACATCCAGTGCTAATTTCTCTTCATGTGAGTAGGATACAGGAGGGCCTACAAGGTTCTTACTGACATAATAGATAACATGCTCGATTCTGTTGTCATCTTCCTGAATAAGGACTCCAGCAACCAAATAGGTGGAAGAGGAGATGTACAGGATGAAGTCCCTATCAAAGTCAAGAGGACGGATCAAGGGAGCAGATGTGGGAGCATGTTTCAGGGCATCGAAAGACTCTTGAGCATAGGCATCCCATACAAATGGAACGTTAGATCGGAGGAGTCTAAGGAACCCATGTGCGGTGGTGGCATAGTCAGGCACGAACCGGCGAAGGAAATTTGCTTTGCCTTGAAGGCTTTGTAACTGGCGTAAGGTATGAGAAATAGGAAGCTCAAGGATGGATTTAACTTTCAATGGGTCAAGTGTTATACCATATTTAGACACAATGAAGCCTAGAAGACGGCCGGCAGGAACACAAAAGACACACTTCAACGGGTTGAGGCAGATATTATACTTGCGACATCAGAGAAAGATGGTACACAGATCATGGAGGTGTTGCGCCCGATGTTTAGAACGTGCACTGAGGTCGTCTAAATAAGCAAGGATAATATGAGCCAGTTCATGGAAACAGTAAGACATGGCTAGCTAAAAAGTGGCTCCGGCGTTTTTAAGGCCGAACGGCATGGCACGATAGATGAAGGTTCCCCACAGACTGATAAACGCAGTCTTAAGCTGATTAGCACGACGGATAACAATTTGGTTGTAGCCGAAGAAACCATCCATGAAGGATAGAACCTCGTGCCCCACACACTCATCAATGATTTGGTCAATGAATGGTGTGGGGAAGTTGTATTTGGGACAAGCTTTGTTCAGGTCACGAAATTCAGTAAGACACGGATGGTGCCTTCTTTCTTGAGAACGGGAACCGGATTGGACACCCAAGTGGTGTATTCGATAGGATTAGTTAAAACCAGCCTGCTTGAGCTTATCTATTTTAGATTTTACAGCCTCTCGTCTGGAAGGATTAATGGGTCTCAACTTTTGACGAACAAGATTGGCATCGGGCCATGTATCGATATGGTGTTCAATAATGGCGGGATCAAGTCCGGGCATTTCAGAATAGGACCTGGCGAAAACATCGCGGAATTCTTTGAATAGCTTGGTGTAAGCCTTAATTTCTTCTGGGATGCATTGGGCGCCCAAGGTGATGTTTTCTTCTACCCCTGGTTTGTTAGAAATGTCAATTTTAATGGTAGGAGAGATATTGGCCATATGTCCTTCTTTGAAAGAATATGGTGTAGGGATGGGATATCTAAACCAATTAACTTCATCAAGAATGAAGTCTTTAGTTTCCACAGCATATTGGTCATGGAACTGCTACGGGATGAAATATGCACGGTGGTGCATATCATCCCACGAAAAGTCAGGGTCGGTCATCGCTTCCATAATTTCTTCATCATAATGGAAGATGCGGTGACTGGAGGAAGGGAGACCACCTGACACGGTAGAGCTACCTGACTCATCATCATGTGAAGAAAGGCTCACATGCACAACGTCATGGCGGATGACGGAAGATTAAGCAGATAAAGGATCTACCGATGTTGAGCCCAGGGTGATTGCTGAAGGGAGGTCGAGCGAAACATCATGGGAAGTCTCCAGGGGGGCTTCCACCAAGGGTATTCTAGATGATGATAGGTATAAAATGGTGGCCAAAGGATCTATCATTTCGACATCAGGAGGGGGAATGTCAATGGGAGCAGGTAGATCCTTTGGTTCTACTGAAGCAGAAATCGCAAACAAGGGGTAGGTGAACTTGTTATGCTTGGCCTCGAATTGGAAGAACGCTTCCAAAGAGGAACAATACTCTTCAAGGCGGGGACAGAGGTGAGTGTAGTGGCCATGGAAATCACACAAAGCTCAAGGGTGATTTTTGCGCAAGGACTTGAGTTTCGGGACTGAATCGGGTATAGTGACATATACCTCAGGGATATCAGACTCTGGGAACATCTCATTGACCATGGGCTTGAGGTGACGCAACTTCAGACAGGTATGGGTGGCATGACCGACAACATTACACAAAGCACATTGGATAGTACACTTTGGTGGCCGATGAGGGGCAGGGTTTGTTAGGGTAGCCTTGTCTTTAGATTCCTTCTTGCTAGCTTTTCCCCTGTCACCTGAAGCTGTCGCAACAAGAGGAGGTTCCTGTTGAGGTGGTTGAGGCACAGTAGCAGCAAGAGGGGTCATAGGGACCGATTGAACTGAGGTCAAAGCAAGATAAGGTTTGGGTTGACCAAGCAGGGTAGCGTCTGGGGGATCAAGGTACCAGAAGGGAATACCCAAGGTCAGGTTAGGAAGAGATAGTGTAGCCATGATAGGTACCGAGTACACTCCAGGAGGGGGAACTAGGAACAGTATCTGACCGGAGGGTTAATGGCCAAGCGAGACGGCTCCAAGATGGTTAAGGCCTGGAGGAACCGTTCCAGGAGGATAAAAAGGCTCATGGATACTGGCTATAGGTGAAGGGCCAGGAGGAGGGGATCCAGAAGGTTGAATCAAAGGGCTAGGAGTAGGCTATGGACGGCGAGGCTGCTAACTAGCCGAAGCGGGCCGCTTAAGGGAAGCCCGAGATGATTGCATCATGCAAACATTCAATGAGCTGGGATCAGAGACAGGAGGAGGAAGACCAGGGAATGTACCAAGAAAAGAGGAGTCTTTATAGACTCCAGGCGAGACACTAGTCAAAGGATTGATGGTTTGTTTATTGGCCACCGAAGAGATGATGGACTTAGGGGAGGTCTGAGACTTTGGTTTGTAATATGTCAACTGGTCAATGGTGACTATATTTCCATTATGGGGAAAGGACATCTTGCAGTGGACTGTAGATGGGACAGCAGACATCGCATAGGTATAGCTACGACCTAATAGAATTTTTTAATCTAAGGGGGCATCAATGACTTCTACGTCAACACAAACAGTCTTTCCCACAAGAGTAATAGGACAATTGCAAAATAGGCCAATGGGTTGGGACGCGTGGCCATCCCACGCTCGAAGAGTGATCGTGGAAGGGGCCAACTCAAGGGATCCAAGTTGCTTCCAAATCGAAGCAGACATCACACAGGTGGATGCCCCCTCATCAATGATACAACGGGAAACGTTGGCGTTCCGGATCTTGACTGGGATTTGGAAGGCGACAGAAGCAGGAAGAGGAGGATGTTTTGATCAGTCAACATCAAATACGATCAAGCGATCATATGAAGGATCTACAACGTCCATGGTAGATAGTAGAGCTTTTCGTTGTGAAGGGCACAACTGGAGGAGTTCCAGCGTTGAGATGGCAGCAGGAGATTGAGCCAAATCATCTACTATATTATACAAATGGGCAGCTTTGCCAGAAGCAGCATTTCGGCGTAGTGGTCCCTTAGGGATCTTGGTATGAACCTCTGGCTTAGGCTGAGGGATATGCAAAGGACCATTAGTTGTCGAAAGAGGCTCTATAGAACCTGAAGAAGGGGGCTCGGGGACAAACGTAGTGGGAGGCTTGTTGTACTGATGGGACCGAGTCTGAAGGTTGAGGTCAACGGCTATAGGTTGGTCAAAGTTCATCATGAGAATCTGGTAATCGGAGATACCAGATGGAGGAGGTTGAGTGGCCGCCTAACCTTCAAGTTGGGTAGCCACAAATCCTTGCTGAGGGAAAGGATTAGTAAACACAGCCGGTTGACTAGGCGCGGGATTGGGAGGGATGGAAGGGGAGGCTTGTTGTCCTCGCAACGCTGCTTGAGACTCCCACATCTGCCGCATCTATGGTAAAAGAGGACAATCGTGCGTGTAATGACCATAAACACCATAACAAGAACAAGGCTTGTTCATGCGAACAGGCCTATCCTGCTTGGGCTGAGTGCCTTGTTGCTGGTTAGTAGTGTTAGGAGCATTATTTTGAGGATTAGGTCCAGTATTACCAGGGGCAGATTGATTTTGAGTTCATTTCCTCTTCTTTTTGGAAGGAGGAGGATTAGTCACGCCCTGCTGTGCATACACCTGCCCCTGAGGGGGCGGTGGCTGCTATTGCAGGGGTTGAGAAGGCAAGGGAGGCGAAGGTGCTAATGCTGGAGGAGCTGGAGCACCAGGCTGCGGATACGGAAAATAAGGAGGTTGGGTAACATTGTGGTAAACAGGAGGTTGGGAAAAAGGAGGAGGCATGCCGTATCCTGGATACATGCTACCGAGAGGGGGAAAAGTGCTGGAGGTGCTGGCCCCTCCCTGAGGGAACCCATGGCCCATGGGAGGCTGAGTGTATAGATGAGAAAGAGCTCCAACAATACCGTCGGCGGCATGAGATGCCCCCAGTGCGTTGGCACCACTGGGTCTAGGAAGATCAGGTAGAACGGTATAAACATAACCAGACTGAGTGTAGATCAGGCCATATTTTAAAGCAATCTGGAGAGCGGCTTCATCAATTTGATGACAATGCGATGCGGCATCTTTGCTGATAGAAGGAAAAAGAGATCTAAGGAACCAGTCCATGTAGACACGGTCTTCGAAAATAGGGGCTCGACAGAGGCTCTTTCTTCTTCGCCATTCCTGGACATGATCGGATAGGCGAGTCGCAGACGATTGACGGAAAGAAGTCAAAAGTTCGATACCAGTGTCATAACGAAGGGGAAGCTAGAAATAAGATAAAAAATCTCGGGTGAGAGTCGTAAAGGTGGTATGAGAGGATGAGGCCTACTCAACATACCACTTAGAAGCTTCACCAGTAAGCGTACGTTAGAACAACCGAAGATGGACAGAGTCATCGGTAATGGAGTTAGACGAACACCACATATGGAAAGATCGAACATGATTTGTAGGATCTTCTCCAGCAAGACCTTCAAACTTTGGGATGTCGGAAGGGTGCTTGGTTGGCATAGCAGGCCAACCAGTGTCATGTTGTATAAGGTCATTGATCAACTGGTTGAAATCAGGAAGACTGAGGCCTGCCATATAGGGGAGCAAGGGAGCAACCGGGGTAGTTCCTGTTGCGGTCCCACTAGTAGTATTCCCAACATTAGGGTCGAGGCTACCACCAGCGTTAGGTCCTGAACCAGACATAGTGAAGGTGACAGGGGGAGAACCAGGGGTGAAACCAGAAGGAGAACCCAATGAACCAGAAGAAGAGTCAGAGTGCGGACTCAGTGGAGGACTAACTTGAATCCTACGCGGAGGAATAATTCTTCCTACCGGAAATTGAGGATGAAGGCCAAGAAGTCTCCGGGATAAACGCCTTGGTGGCGCAATGATGACGGCACAAACATGGCACAAAGGGAAGAGAGACCAACAAGGGCAAGGAGGCATAGGATCAACTAATTACAATGTCGAAACAAGGGAAAAGAGATGCAGGGTCACTTGATTACAATGTTTTAAAGACTTTTCTTAGCGGTGTTAACCAAGCTCTTCTTCACTTAGGGTATGTGTGTTAAGTGTGTAAATTTTAATTTTTAAACCCAGACGTTTGTAGAGAAAAATAAAAAGTGTGTTGTATAACTGTAAATAAACCTGCAGATAACAGTATATGAAACTGAAATAATAGAAAATAAACAGCTACTTATGCACTAATCTAAACCCAAGGAGGCAGGCCTCTCAACAACTAGTATGTAGGTGGGAAAAAATCTAGTCAAAACACACCAAAATAGCCAATACTAGATCTAAAGTCGAGAGGGACAATGATCTAAAGGTCAGATCTACTGGAAATAGGTGCAGAAAAACAGCAAAAAATCAAAGGAAATATTGTTGTAAATGAGGTGGCGAAAGGCTATATCCTGGAGGGAAGCGGAGGGGACCCTAGAGGAAAACCCAAACAAAACTAAAGGAGGTGTTTTGGATGGATGAATAACCAATCTGAAGTGGATCTGAAGGTAAGATATCAGATTTGAAAAATGGTTGAACACAGTGAAATTTCAGACAACCTACAGTAGCTAAAGCTCTTCCACAAAAGGTGGAGGGTACTAAAGCCCTAGGGGGATAGGTTTCCACTTTGTTGAGTAAAACAGAATAAGTACAGGTCCAAGGCGGGCGGATACAGAGGTCAGAAAACCCTGAACAGAGTCCCAAATAAACCCAGAAAACTTTCAAAAAAACTCCCGCAAAAACTCTAGGTCGCAGTTTCTGACCTGATTTCTACAGAGGTCGTAGGTTTTGGCCTGCTTTCGGCGTCCTCAAGGTTCAGGTCACAGGCTTTGGCCTAAAAAGTGCAACCTTCACTTCCGGCACTCTCAGGAGAAGGTTTCAGAAGAATGTGTCATCTTAGCTACGGCTGATGCTGATCACCTACGCAATAGGTCCGAGATCACACGGAAGTTAGAATTTTCAATGTTTTAGGGTTTTATAGCTTAAAAACAACATCAAGAAAAGAAAAACAAGAAGCTGAAGAAAAATCCTAGGGTTTGAAGCAGTTGGATATGCAGGGATCTGAAAAACGACAGAGGTCATAATCGTAAACCCGTGTGGAGTCGTCAGTTGTTAGTATGAATCTTCATCGTAAGTGTACGAAAAAGGGTCACTGTAGCCGTGCATAACAAACAACCCTAACAGCGAAGATGGCTGCCAATACCTTTAGATCTGCAATTAGTTTACCAAGATAAATGCTGCAAAATCTAGATCTATGCATTAAAAGACATTAAGAAGTAAATAGAAACAAGAGTTGCCCCATGCATCCAATAGACAAGATAATAATATGTTTAAATAATTTTATATTTATGGCACCTGGGAGGAGAACATATAAGGATGTTACCAATCCTCCTCAATGGGATGGGTTTGTGTGAGTCCTCAGCACTTCAGATCTAAAATCTCTCTCTTGATGGTGTAGAAAACCCAGACAAAAAATGGAACTCAAAGGGAGCTCACAAGAAAAATGGTAGCAAAATATGATAATGATGGTGGATCAAAGTCAGACCAAAAGTATAGATCCAGAGTGATCTTTAGGAAACAAAAGGTAGTGAATGAATGGAAAAACCCTTCTATTTATAACAAAATATTGAGTTAGTCTAGATATTGGTGCATAATTAAAATATTATTAACCAAATCAAGATCCAACTTTTATGGAATATTTTATTATATTTGTTGGAGGGAAAAAGAACTTGACTCGGGTCAAATCCCTTTATTTGTAAATAATAAATAAATAAATTATTTATTTATTATTTTAAGGATGTGGTTGAGTAATAATCAAATAAATAATGATTTATTTAATTATTTATGAATGATTTAGTCAAATTTAACAAGGAATATTATTTAAATAAGGTTTAAATAATTATTCCTAGAAAAGAATAAGATAAATTTATCTAATTAATTTTCCTGTTTTTGGTTAAATATGACTAGGAATATTAATTAAACTGTTGTTTAACTAATTATTCATTGAGGAAATTCAAATAAATGTAGATTTATTTAATATTTCATCATGGGGTTTCCTGTTTAGACCATAAACAACTTAATAAAGGTGGTTTACTAAGTTATTTTTCATAGTGAAAGCAATTTTACTTAGGGTAAAATTGGTCTTACATGGTCTACTTAGGTCCATCTAATGGTAACAGGTTAGATGACCAAAAAATGGTGTAACAATACTTGACCTTCTATTCGGGTAATTTATGAACAAAAGGACTTGCTTAAAGTAGCAAAAGAAGAAATTTTGAAAACAAAGGAAGAACTAGGTGCCAAACCTGAAGAATCCCTAGAAATAATCAAATTTCTCAATACCAAGAACAAACAAGAATTGGATGAAATAGGCATCACTAATAGAACTGAAACAATTCTTGAAGTGAGAAAAGTGATTACAAAGAAGAATTTGATGAAGCGGCTTGAAGAGAAGTGCCAAAACATGGATTTGGACATAACTAGATTTATGGTAAAGTTTGATATATTGAGGCAAAAGGGATTGCCAAATATTCTTGTTTTGAATGATAAATTAATAAAGCAAGAGGATTAAAACAAGAAAATCAGAGATTTTGCTAAGGAACAGGTAAACAAGGCAAATCAGGTACACAGAGGCAAGAGGATTAAACCAACATTTATCAGGTACACAGAGGCTGATGAAAACTACAGGAAACTTACCAAGATCAAATTTCTTGATGAAGAATTTTTGTAGAAACTTACTAATTTGTTGTAAAAGACAGTTTTTACAATAAGAGAGGAAGAAAAACAGTTTGTTGTTTTTACACAGTAAAAACAGAAATTTACAGCAGTAAGGCAGTGAAAACAGTGGTTAAAAAGTATCAGATGGTAAAGTGTATCAGATGAAAGAGTATCAGATAAGAGATAACATTTCAAAAACAGATTAAAAGATATTTTGCCAGCACTGCAGACAACACAACAGCCAGCTGCACTAATCCAAAAGAGAATTTCTATTTTATTTGAATAAATAGGACAGCTTGCTAAGTGGTTAAGCAGCTATCACTATATTGTTGTAAAAGATATTTTATTTTCCTTAGAAAATTCCTATGAGTATTCTAAGATATTTTGTAAACATTTTTGTATAAATACTTCAATCTTTGAAGTATTAAGGTGGAATAAATTGTTGAAGATTTCTATAGTCATTTTTTATGTACCTGAAGGATTTCTTGTAGCAAGTTCAAGTAGCAGACTGGATTAAAATCATAAAGCACCATATTTCAAGATTCATGTGATGAGCCATTGAAGTGAAGTAATTTCTACTGTCATTGTTTATATTCTTATGTTTTACATGTATCCATATATGTGTTCTAAATTTGAATTATAAATCAAGAATATTATTACAGGATTTGTTAAAAGCACCATGTCTTTAACCACTTATCATTTCTATCTTTTCCATTGATTTCCAGAGTAGGGAATCCTTAATTGCTCCCTCTTTCGAATGACCTCTGTCTTCTCCTTCCTTATCCAAATCAAAGAATTCTTAATTGCTCTTTATCCCGATTAATCCACTTCACCAATCAGCCTTCAAAAATCTTTAGTGACTTGTCTATCTTACCCTGAAAATATTTGACTTTTGATATTGATCTTGAGTTGTCTGCTTGACACATTGACTCCTTTTTCCCAATGGAAAACCAGATCTATTACTATCCATCTCTTTAAGTGATTTTTTCCACCAACCAAACCAAATCTTAAAACCAAATTGTCCTTATAACTAGCCTAAAATCAAACATTAAAACAAAGTTAAATCTTATAGAGAGAGCCATCTATGAACCCTAGGAAGGCTAGATCCTAGAGTTTAAAAGTAGGTTTGTGGTTACCTCTAATTTTCTTTAAACTATAAATCAAAATCTCACAACTTGGGGAATTATTAGAGTGATAGCATACACCAAGGGCCACAATGCTCAGGAAAAATATTGTCACTCTAAACTTTTTCCACTCCATTCTAGCTATCTCCTAAGTAAGCTAAGGGGGGTAGTCCCTAAAAGGTGAAAGACGGATGATGGATGAAAACTTGTTGGGAACCAACAAGTTCTAGGAGATGCACTTAGAGTTATCTTATTAATTTGACTTAAATTAAATGCAAGTGAAATTAATTGAGCAATGTTTTAGAAGATATTCAAATCAAATACAATTCATATTTAAAGTTATAAAACTAGTTCCTTTAACTACAATTGTCAAAAGTCTTGCAAAATTAGTCATTCACCAAGTAACAAGAAAAAAAATGTTGCTTTAATGAATGATTAGCTAACCTATATGAGATGCAAATATAGAAACTAGGTGAAATGCAGAACTCTTGGTCAATTTTATTTAAAATTCCTATTCTAAGTTTTCCTTTACCTTAACTGTTTTGAAGTTGGGTTCCAAGGTAAGTTGTGAGGAGGCCAACAGGAAGTAGGCTAAGGCCTGATTAACGTTACCTCTCGTTGTACTCCTATCACCTAGTTCCTCTGGCATTGCAAATATTGTGGCTCTGATGACTGCAAGGTCATCGTGTTAATTACCAAAGTGTTGTCAAGGCCCCTCAAGCTAAATGAGAAAGTTTGTCCTGAAGATTTATCAATCAAGCTTATGCTTGGAGGTGAATTTTTTTTAAATGCACAACTAACTTAAAATGCAGATGCAAGGAAATAAAAATAATTAACGATTTAAAGCACTTAGATTGTGATTTATTCTGATTTAAACACTAAGTACTAAAGAGAAAATGTCAATTATGTAAATGTTCAAAAAATACTCAATCGAAAAATATATGATTTATCACAAGTCCACGATAGAGTACTCAAATAAAAACATCGATTACAATTACTTGAAAGTTTCCCAAACTTAAATATTCAATAAATATCCTAGTAAATAAATCAAGACTTGGAATTAATTTCCCTTTAGACAATGAAGATATATGGGCAATCAAGCATTAAAATTTAAAACCCAATGTCAATGATCATAAAACTTAGCTGAAGCACATAAATAATGAAAGCATAAGCACTTAAATTTTACTAATTAATTACCAGGAAAAACCATGAAATTTAGATGTTAATCGAATAAACACTTCAAATAATTCTAGAGTTAAACGATTTTCTAAAATAACTCAAATACAAAAAATATTTCCTTTCCTATAGTCAAACTTAGAGATATTTAAAAAAAAAGAAAAAAAATTGCCTTAACTATAATGACTTTCAATTTCTCCCCAAATTAATTTTTTCTCAAGCCCTAAAATTTTAACACATTTGAATGAACCAAAACCCTATCTCAAAAGGAAATCAAAATAATTTGTTTTTTTTTTCAAAGTCATTATTAAAAAATATATATATATTATGTGTTATTGTTTATGAACAAAAATTAAAAGTTAGATTTATTTAAATGTGTAAAAGTTTAAAAATAAAAAATAAATAAAATTTCAAACTTTTTAATAGGCCAAAGGCCACAGAAATATTTGGTTTTGTGTTTAGGTTAAGTCGAAGAGGATATGGGTTGAGCAAGGAAAGGACGAAGTTGAGGATGCAGAAAGAAGGGATGAGTTAGAGCTGAGATCGAGGGAGAGAAATGGCTTGGGAGAAATGAGCGAGGAGGGAAGAGAGACGGATTGAAGAGGGAAAGAGGGTGTGGGTTAGCAGCTGAGAAGGGAATGTGAGAGAGGGAGAAAGCAGCAGGGAGAGGTAGCGTGAGGCTGCAAAGCAAGGATAGTTTTAGGCTGCAAAGGGTTGGAGCGAAAGGAAGCAACGAGGAAGGTCGATGTGGGAATGAGGGAGGACGGGCCTGCTAGAGTAAGGGCGCAGGCAGGGAGATGAGAAAACTACATGTTGTGAAGAGGATTTTAGGGAAAAAAACTGCAGAGCAGGGGAGAACATGGAGCTAGGCAGATGTTTTCCCGGGGGCTTATGCCCAAAAAAAAATTATTTCAAATCACCTCAGGATTTTTTATGAAAAAATCCAGATCTGAAAACAAATTTTAATCAAATGATCTTGACTGACATTTTCCTTCAAAAAATTGTTTTCTGAGACAAGATCTTACCCTCCAGGGCCTAGATCTTGCTCAGATATTGGAATTTCCTTTGAAACCCTTCAGATCCACACCTATACAAATGAAAAATAAAACCCAAAAACCCAGTACATAGACGAAAATATGAAAAAATAAATAAATAAATAAATAACTTAATTAAATAAAAATAAATTAAAATAAAAAATAAAATAAAAATAAATAAATATTTTTTACAATTTCAAATCTATACAATATATTACAAATCTTTCGGAACTGTGGAGTGTGAGTTTGATTCAGCTCCCAGGCCTAAAAATTTAGACTCTTACTAGCCAGATCTACCTTTAAATTCGATAAAATAAATTTATATTTTAGGCACAAGCTCAAGAAAACCCTGCAAGAAAAGAGCTTAAGATAAGCTTGAGGAATTAGATCTGGAGGGCTCTTCAAATCTTATTCACTTGGGAGTCAGTTGGTCTAGCCGAGGACTTCCCCAAATACCCAAATTTAAATCCAAATGATTTCTGCACATTTCGAGTTAAATTGTTAAATCAATAGAGAAATAAGATAATAATAAAAAATTTAGGAATTAGAGATGCCTACTAACTCCATCCAATTAAAATTATTATTCTAAATCCAGTAATCTAAGCAAGGTACTTGTGCAATAAATTACTCTGCAAGAGCTATTAATCAACAATTTATTAAAATAATTACCAGCACAATAATAAGAACAAGGTTTAGCATAAAATGTCAAAGAGGAACACCACCATCAAGTAAGACGCCAACGACTTCTTTTTTATTATTCTAAAATATAGAGTACAAGAGAGCTTCGAGAGCGAGCACATGATTCAACAATCTGATCTTTTGATTGAAAAATGACTCCTAATTTAGAGATAAATTCTCCAACAACTAGCTAGCTCGATCCCCATCAAATTAATCTCAATCGTTCATAAAGATTTAATTATATTTTAATCATCGTCATCGAAATTATTTATTTTTGGAGGAAATTTTGATTTTTTCATTTAATTGATTTTTTAAGTAACTCAAAATTAATTATTTTGAGTTAATTTCCATAAAAAATTGACTTTGACTTAACCACCAACACCCAAGCGTCCAAAATTTCTTGATTTCTTCAATATTCCCTTGGTGGAGGACCTCCAGAAATTAATTCTTTTAGAACCCACGAATATTTTTAATTTTGAGAATTTATTTTTCCTAAGACTTAACTTAGGCTTAAACTGATTCAATTTTTGGCTTAGGATTTTTAGTTTATTTTTCCAGAAAATTTAATTAATTGACACATGAGGAGATTTATTCATTTTCTCTGACCCTCTAATATTTTAGCATCATGGCTAAAATATTATTTACATAAGATAAATACATTTAACTCATGAAGGGGGAACACCCGTTCACTATAGACCCTCAAATATCTACCTAATTTTGCACTTCAAAATATGATTTAGTAGACCAAGTAATTCATAATAAAATAATCTAGTCAATTAGCTAGGGTTATTCTCAAATTACTTTTACAAAGACTTAATAAAAAACATTGTGACTCACCTAATATCTTGACGAAAAAACCCACCCTAGCTTTGGGGTGAGGCTGGAAGGAAAAACTTTGTCGATCATTTGTTTCTAGAAACACAAATGAATCAGTGAGATAAATAACCTCCTAGGATAGAAATCATCGCCAAAATATTAGGGTTACCTAGGTTGTTACATACATGATGGTCTTACTAAGATCATTTACAGTATAAATATGCATAATGGGTTTACGTCTTTAATAAAATGAAGATTGTTGATAAATATTGGAGGAATGATGAACTCTCTTTTGTGAAAAAAGGGGTGTAGTTCTATAGGGTCATTGACACAAAGTGGTCAACGTCTAGCTCTTCTTGGGGACATGTTGCTTCACCAAAGGAATTTGAGAATCCAGAATATGCACCCAAGAAACACACAAAATCGTATAAGTAGCAACCATCCAAAAATCATTATATAGTATTAAATACATGAAATAGAATCTCTGTATCCAATAATAATTCTACTAACATGAAAATTAAATCTAATCTAAAAAAATTGACATGTTGAAATGAAAATTACTTTAACTATAAAAAGAAACAACAAGGAGTAGGGTTAGAAATACAATACAGAGGATGCCCTATGGCATCAGATGTCTTCAACATAGTGTATACCTAGCATCTGTCGACTTTTAGGTAGATTTGTGGGTTGCTTCTTAGATGTGCCATCCATTAGGGGAATTTTGAGGTCTAAAATGGGCCTCCTAAGGAAAATGTACAATCAAAATTCACTTTATGAGAACCAATCACATTTTAGGGGATTACATCATCTCTAATGGTTGAGGTGGTATTGCTTGAGTTAAAGGTACTTACTTGTCACATTCTCAATGTGGGATAAAAACTCATAGTTAACCATGGTAGTGCTCTAAGTATTTTTAAATTCAAAGTAAAGTACTCATAATAAATGTCATTTCTCACTTTTTGAATAAAAATATATTATTGTCATTTCATATTTCTTGAAAGAAACAGTGCATATCCCTATACATTTATTATATTATATTATATTATATTATTTTTATATAGTGTATTAATTAATTTTAATTAATAGCATATAATATAATTAAGAATTTATAAATTGATATTTATATTTTATTTTAAGTTATTTAAGTACAAAGGACAAATGCATTAGTTGTTCAATGATAATGACTTTTTCTTGAAAAGCTCATTCTTATTTATAATCACATCAATAGAATTTTTTTATTAATTTTATTTTGGTACAAATTTTGAATTGAATATAACTACGGTTACATGGATTGTGGTGCAAAAAGTGAATTGAAAATTCATAAATATTATTTTATTGGTTCAGCTATTATTTTATTATTTCCTTAGGAGGCCCATTTTAGACCTCAAGATTCCCCTAATGCCTCGTTCCTGCTTATTGTAGGACTCTGTCTTATCCAAATATCGAGCTTTTCTCGGCCATCATATGCACCTAGCCGCCTACTTCTTATTTTTTGTTTTGCGCATTTCTTCTCAGTGGGTTGTGATGTCAACAATGAGACCACTATAGATTTATTGTCCTGATCTTGAAGACATTCGTACGAAAGATCTGAACAACCTGAAGTGTGCCCAATATTATTTTCAATATACTTTGTCAATGGTGACACATAATCTTGGTCTTTCTTAACTTCCTTTGTCACCATAGTTAACCTGTCCTTAATGGGAAAAGTAACCTCCCTGCGATGAGATGGGAACTGCTTCAAAAGACATGGAGGCTTATGATTTGTTGACGCTTATTTGTTTCTTTCATCCTTTGATCCATGCTAAAATTCTTGCACCTGTATCTTTTCCATTACTTGCAGTTTATCCTGAAGAGTGGTATTTTCAATTCTGATGGCATCCAACTTATTTTGAATGGCAGTTATTTGATTAGAATGCTCAACCTTCGTAGCACTGATTTCCCTGGCATGGATTTCCTCCACGGTAAACAACTTGTTCTGAAGACATATCTGAGTAGCTTCCATATATTTTATTACTTTGTCATTATCTTCTGTCATAGCCATCAAGAAATTGTGCATAGATTTCATTTCTTTGTCATGATTTTCTTCTATGGTAATCAAATGATTTTTCATAGTAGTTATCATCATTTATGTTTCCTTAGTGTGCTTTTCTTCTATAGCACTCATATCTTTCTCATGATTTTCTTCCATAGTGATCAAATTATTTTGCATGATGGTCACTTGATTGAATTGATTGACCTTCATGGTTTCTAGATCCTCATCACGTTTTTCTAATTTGGTGTACAAGGTCCTCATATCCTTGGCATGATATACTATTAATTTTTCTTGATTATGTTCCATGTTTTTCATCAACTATGTTTGATTGAAATGCAAGTCTTTAACCATTTTCTTTAGTTCCTCAATAAGATGCTTATCATTTTCCCTTTGATTGTCAACACCAATTTGAAAATGTGTCCCTTCTTTTCCACTATCGCGGATCCATCTTGCAATAACACAAGTGGATTCATCATGATAATGGTCACAAGATCTGCAATAAGACACATTTTGATGTGGCGCATTTTCTTGAAAAAAATATTTGATAATTGGATTCTTTACAAGATCACTTCAGCCTTTTATATAGTAATAGGGGCACAAGATGAGCCACTTTGATCTCCATATATATCTTTAAAAGCATTGATGATGTCTTGTAAATAATCGAAAGAATTATCGAGACAATTGAAAAACCAATATTTAGCATCACCTTCCAAGGAAAGGACAAAGAGCCACATCTTGACATCTTCATGATTATATCATGAAGTTCTGCAATATATTAGCACACAACGAATAAACTGTAAGATATGTTTTGCAATAGTGATTGCATCATTACCTATGAACAAAGGAAATTTATCAATGGCATTTTCTGGGATATCATGAATATTGTTAGTAAAATGACAAGGGGCAAGCAAGTCATCCATGATGACTTGCTTAAAGGGGAAAGGAGTTGATGGATGTTAGAGAGAGGTATCATTGTTCAAGAAAACAAGAGGTCCACAAGAAGCGAGCTTTTAGCAGAAATTATTATAAGAAATGAAATAAATTGAGTCACCAGATGGACTTGAATCTAACTCTAAAATCCAAAAGGTAAGAACCAAAAAGTTAGTAAGGGAGAAGCAGATGAATATCGGAGAAGAATTCTTGTCTGAGAAATAATGGATGAATAAGTGGAGTTGCCACCCAAACAGGAATGAACCGAAATGTCTAGGTGCTAAATGTGCATATAGAAAAAATGAAAATATTAGTGATATGATGAAAGATAAGGTGATGAAAAGATGAGGAGATATAATGGCGTCACAAAATGTGGCATTGATGGGATAAGAAATGATGAAAGATTGAGAAGATGAAGATGATTAAGACGAATGTCGCAAAGCCAAGGTCCAATAAATTGATCCCGGAAATGGCGCCAAAAAAATCTGTCGCCCAAAGGTAAACCAAGGGCCACAACACTCAGGACAAAGCCTATGTCACTCTAAACTTTGTCCACTATGTTCTAGCTATCTTCTATGCAAGATAAAGGGGTAGTCCCTAAAAGGTGAAAGACGGATGATGGAGGAAAACTTGTTGGGAACCAACAAGTTCTAGGAGATGCACTGAGAGTTATCTTATTAACTTGACTTTAATTAAATGCAAGTGAGATTAATTGAGAAATGTTTCAGATATTCAAATCAAACACAATTCATATTTAAAGTTATAAGACCAGTGCCTTTAACTACAATGCTCAAAATACTTGCAAAATAAATAGTTCACCATGTAACAAGAAAACAAATGTTGTTTTAATGAATGATTAGCTAACCTATATGAGATACAAATCTAGAAAATAAGTGAAATGCAGAACCCTTAGTTAATTTTATTTAAAATGCCTATTCTAAGTTTGTATTTCGATACCTCCTGTTGTGCTCCTATCACCCGGTGCCTCCAGCATTGCAGAAACTATGGCTCTGACCACTGCAAGGTCACCGTGTTAACTACCAAAGAGTTGTTGAGGCCCCTCAAGCTAAACAAGAAAGTTTGTCCTAAATATCTATCGACCAAGCTTATGCTTGAAGGTGAATTTTTAAAATGCACAACTCACTTAAAATGCAGATGCAAGGAAATCGAAATAATTAACGATTTAAAGCACTTAGATTATGATTTATTCTAATTTAAACACGAAGTACTTAAGCAAAAAAACTCTATGAAAAAATGCCAATTATGTAAATGTTCAAAAAATACGATTTATCACAAGTCCACGATAGAGTACTCAAATAAAAACATCGATTACAATTACTTGAAAGTTTCCCAAAATTAAATATTCAATAAATATATAAGTAAATAAATCACCACTTAGAATTAATTTCTCTTTAGACATGAAAATATATGAACAATCAAGCATTAAAATTTAAAACTCAATGTCAATGATCATAAAACTTAGTTGAAGCACATAAATAATGAAGGCCAAAGCATTCCCCGGATGTAGGTGACAGTAGCAGCATGCTTGAACACAGTCTCTCCCACGCTCGAGAGGATGAAGATCTACAGCGCAGACCTTCGCACGACGTGGATCCTCACTCCTGCAATCATTCGCATGAGATGACAGAGACCGGGCACCATGAAGATACGCAAAGACAGCATCATCCCCTCAGGAGCACCGCGCTGTCGCAATCTCTTGAATGATAAACTAGACGGATATGACATGCGGCCATAACTCTACGTACATGCCTACTCATGAAATCAGTTATAGAATGCAGTTGCGAGCGAAGCATAATAATGCTCGGCATCTTCGCATGTGTCACAGCCCTACAAAAGGAGAGGACCTGTAGCACAAATCCATTCACAGTCTGCTCCTTTCGATATTGTTGGTTCAGCCCCTTCCCTCCTGCGTGCCCAGTTGACCACGCAGCCTCCCCCTAGTGCTGCGCTACGCAGAGTCCATTGGGTTACGTACTCCCCTGATTGTGCACCTCTCCTCGTCTCCACCTGCCTTGCTTGTTTCACCAGCTGTTATAGCATCATTTCTCACCTTCACATGATTCATGATTGCTTTGATGGTTTTGGGCACCCATTCCTACAGACTTGGACAAATTCACTTAAAAACAGTGTAAAAATCCCCATACGCGACTATGCCCGTGCTTTTCCGCGTGTATCTGTAGTACAGCTAGACTTTCCGCGTATGCCATTAAAATGATTAAAAAATATATAATTATTCCCTATTTCAAAATTTGGGTTGATGGTTACTCGGTGGTTCAACCACCCCGGCCACGTATTGCTTGTTCCAATTTGTTGGAAACTAATTGGAGGGGTATAAAAGCCCCTCATGTGTGTAGCTAAGGAGAAGAATTATTGATATTATACTCTGTTGGTATTCCCTATCCAAGTCTGATTCCCCGTGCCTCCTGCACTTTCCCAGTTCATTATAGGAAACCTTTGTTTCCTTGAGATGCACATCTCCCTATATGTCATCTCGTATGCACCAGTTTGGAAGGAGTCTTAGCGAGGCAAGGGCTGGACGGATCCAGACGAAGGTCTGCAAAGGTCGTGGAAGGATCAGGTGATCTCTCCACTCGTTAATTTTGTACATGCTATTTATAATACAGAAGTATCATGTTGTTCCCGAAATAAACGTGTTAGTGTACGCTTATATGTATGAGAATATTTGTTATACGAGCATTCATTATGATTTATTTAATGTTTTATATGAATCTCACTAACATTTAGAGTAGATATATGCTGTACAACCAGTTCTTCGTGCTTGTTTCTTCTTGTCTTTCAGGTTAAGAAGGAAGGACGGTTGCTGGGGGTTTGAACCCTGTGGGATCTTCTTCAACCATAGGACCTACGGGTAACTTTCTCGTTCTACTCTATTTAGTTTTTCTGAACGTGCATGGTTGTGTGAGTCTCTGTTAAGTAGCATGCCCCTGCTTTGTGGAGGTTGTAACCCAACGAACCTCTAGGGTGATATTCCCCGAAACACCAACCTGTGCGCCCCCACTATCCTGCGCACCCTCCTTCAGCACACCTCCTTGTCCAATAGCTCCTCACTATGCACCTTCCACCTCGGGTTAGATCTTCTCCTCACCTCACCTCAGACCCCCATCTTCTCCTTGCCTTATTCGACCATGGCCCCTAGGGTGCGCCAACGCACCATCAGAGGGGGACAGAGAGGTGCACTCCCTGATCGCTACCACCGGGGGTCAGATAATCGCTTGGAATCTGTTGAAGTCTCCTCCTCAGGCAGTCACATTAGAGAGGACCCCCAGAGTCCCGAACTCGGCTAGGAGGAGGCCCCCACCCATGTAACTCAGAGAGGAAGTCACGGACCTCCAAAATCAACCATTGTGCACCATGAGAACCCCTTGCCCCGCAAGACAGAGCCGCTCCCAGCATAGGAGGATGAAGGGGATGACACAGATGTCTGGATAATGGACTCGGAAGGTACCTGGACACGAGCCCCAAATGTCGAGTACCCAGTAGCTCCCATCCTCTACGCACCCGCTACCAGGCCTCCGCGTCAACCTCTTGCAGAAGAGGATGCCACTGCTCAGGAGTACGCCTGTCCCATTGTGGAGGAAGATCCAGACAATGATGATGATGCAGCAGACTCATGACTGCGCAGCTTCTCAGCTCTTCTTAGTTTTTTGTCATGCTTGTTATTATCACAGAGCTTCTAGTTTCACTGGTGCTACTGCACATTTTGTAATTTACTGTTTGATATCATTTTCGGGCTGGTTTCCTCCATGAAAGCAGTCCCACAACAAAGGATGGGATTGGCTAAGCGCAGCTTACCAACCCAGCCTGTAGCATATGTATTGTTCTATTTTCGTATTAATATAGTTTAGACTCACTTACCAAAAAAAAAAATGAAGGCCAAAGCACTTAAATTTCACTAATTAATTACCAGGAAAAACCATGAAATTTAGATGTTAATCGAATAAACACTTCAAATAATTCTGGAGTTAAATCATTTTCCAAAATAACTCAAATCCAGAAAATATTTCCTTTCCTATAGTCAAACTTGGAGATATTAAAAAAAAATTATCTTGACTATAATGACTTTTAATTTCTCCCCAAAATAAATTTTTCTCAAGCCCAAAATTTTTAACACAATTGAATGGCCCAAAACCCTATCTCAAAAGGAAATCAAAATAATTTGATTTTTTTTAAATTTCAAGACACAAAAATTTAAAATTAAAGTTTTTTTTAATGTATTATTGTTTATGAACAAAAATTAAAAGTTAGATTTACTTAAATGTCTAAAAGTTAAAAAATAATTAAAAAAATGAAAATTCAAACTTTTTAATGGGCCAAAGGCCACAAAAATTAAATCTGAATATCTGGTTTTGTGTTTAGGTTAAGTTGAAGAGGAGATGGGTTGAGCGAGGAAAGGAGGAAGCTGAGGACGCGGATAGAAGGAATGCTCTGCGAGCTAAGATCGAGGGAGCGAAATGGCTTGGGAGAAAGGAGTGAGGGAAGAGATACGGGTTGCAGAGGGAAAGAGGGTGCGGGTTAGCAGCTGAGAAGGGAATATGAGAGAGGGAGTAAGTGGCGGGGAGAGGCAGTGGGAGGTTGTGGAGCAGTGATAGGTTTAGGCTGCGAAGGGTTGGGGCGAAAGGCAACAACGAGGAAGGCCGACACGGGGATGAGGGAGGACGGGCCTACTGTAGTAAGGATGCATGCAAGGAGATGAGAAAGCTACAAGTCGCGAAGAGGGTTTTAGGAAAAAAAAACACAGAACAGGGAGGAACGTGGAGATGGATGGAGGTTTGCATGAGAGGGCTTATGCCAAAAAAAATCAAATCAAATCACCTCATAATTTTTTATGAAAAAAACCAAATCTGAAAACGAATTTTAATCAAATGATCTTGACTGAAAATTTCCTGCAAAAATTTGTATTCCGAGACAAGATCTTACCCTCCAAGGCCTAGATCTTGCTCAGATCTTGGAATTTCCTTTGAAAACCTTTAGATCCACACCTGCACAAACGAGAAACAAAACCCAAAAACCTAGTACATGTACAAAAATCTGAAAACAAAACTCCAATCCAAGTTAGAAATCGAAATAAATATTTTGTACAATTTCAGATCTATACAATATATTACAAATCTTTCAAATATGTGAAGTGTGAGTTCGACTCCACTCCCAGATCTGAAAATTTAGACTCTTACTAGCCATATCTACCTTTAAATTAGATAAATAAAGTGATAAAATAAATTTTTATTTTAGGCACGGGCTGAAGAAAGCCCCGCAAGAAAAGAGCTTAAGATAAGCTTGGGGAATAAGATCCGAAGGGCTCTTCACATTTTATTCACTTGGGAGTCAGTTGGTCCAGTCGAGGACTTCCCCAAACGCCCAAATTTAAAATCAAAAGATTTTTGCACACTTAGAGTTAAATTGTTAAATCAATGGAGATAAGATAACAATAGAATTTCAGGAATTAGAGATACCTGCTAAATCCATCCAAATAAAATTCTTGTCCTAAATCCAGTAACCTAATCAACCTGTGCAATAGATTACTCTGCAAGAGCTATTAATCAACAATTTATTTAAATAATTACCAGTAGAATAATAAGAACAAGATTACCATAAAATGTCAAAGAATAAGACCACCATCGAGACCCCAAAGACTTTGTTTGTATTATTCCAAAATATAGAGTACAAGAGAGCTTCGAGAGTGAGCACACAATTCAATGATCCAATCTTTTGATTGACAAATGAATCCTAATTTATAGATAAATTGTCCGACAGTTAACTGCCTTGATCCCCATCAAATTAATCTCGACCGTTCATAAAAATTTAATTATCGTTTAATCATCATCCGAAATTATTTACTTTTTGAGGAAAAATCGAATTTTTCATTTAATTGATTTTTAATTAACTCAAAATTAATTATTTTGAGTTAATTTCCTCAAAATTTTGACTTTGACTTAACCACCAAGGCCCAAGGGTCCAAAATTTCTTGATTTCTTCAATATTCCCTTGGTGAAGGTCCTCCAGAAATTAATTCTCTAAGAACCCACGATTTTTTTTTAATTTGGAGAATTTATTTTTCCTGAAACTCAACTTACACTTAAATTAATTAAATTTTTGGCTTAGAATTTTAGTTTATTTTTTCCAGAAAGTTTAATTAATTGACATACGAGGGGATTTATTAATTTTTTCCAACCCTCTAATATTTTAGCACCATGGCTAAAATATTATTTACATAAGATAAATACATTTAACCCATGAAGGGGGAACACCCGTTTGCTATAGACCCTCAAATATATATCCAATTATGCATTTCAAAATATGATTTAGTAGACCAAGTAATTCGTAATAAAATAATCTAGCCAATTAGCTAAATTATTCTCAAATTACTTTTACAAAGACTCGATAAAAAGGCACTACGACTCACCTAATATCTTGACGACAAAATCCACCCTAGCTTGGGTTGAGGCTAGAGGGAAAAACTTTGTCGATCATTTGTGTCTAGAGAGAGAAAAATCAGTGAGGCGAAAAACCTCCTAGGATAGAAATCGTCACCAAAATAGTAGGCTTACCTAGGCTGTTACATGCATGGTGGTCTTACTAAGATCATTTACATTATAAGCATGCAGAATGGGTTTACATCTTTAATAAACTGAAGATTGTTGTTGAATCCTAGATGAATGATGAAAACCCTTTTGCGAAAAAATGAGTGTACTGCTATAGGGTTGTTGACACAGAGTGGTCAACATAATCCTTCTCTTCAATAAGTTTCTATCACATCTTGAGAAGGCGCAATAATGAAGTGGATAGGTTAGCCAATGAGGGCTCGAAGTTGCAGGCGAGTGCCCTAGTTCAGAATGGATATGCGAGTTTAATCCCCATCCCATAGGATTCATGAATAGCTATACAATAAAAAATATTAAAAGGTGGCAGGGGAGGTTCACAATATACGTGACCTCCCATCCCCAAAGTATACCTACACTCCTTAATCATATAAGGAGGACCTTATTCCATCCTGAGTGCAGAGCAGTGGGAAGAGTTAAGTGGCAATGCGAAGAAGAGCAGGGAGCGTTAATGCACAGGCAACCAATGTTGTCGATCTATAAGGTGTGCAATAAGGGAGCTCGGCTACCATCTACGATGGTAGTCCAAGCTGTGACAAGACTTAGCCTGGAAAAAATTAGTAATCACCTCAGATGAGGCATCTTCCTTTCAAGTCTGAATTGATGGATGATTGTTATGCTCATAGAGGTTTATTTCAATTTGGGAGCAATCCATTGTTATGTCATTCTGCTTGGTAGTATCAGCAGTGCCTAGAACAAACTCCTTAGAGAAATTGTCACTTTTGGGCACTCAATCTTGGACAAATGTTGGTGGCAGAAGGGAGCAGTTATAATTTGTAAAGGCAACACAGAGTGGGATTTCATTGGTCTGTTATAGGTTGGTAATAGTCAAAATCCTTTGAATTATCAAATGCAATTGTGCAAGGCCAAAGTGGTTGAGGGTTGTCTTAGAATTATAGTGCTAAAATCAAACTTTAATTATGGGGAAACTCTAATAATTCTGGGTGCATATCTCCAACTGTGTCCTCTTTCAATTGTGAATAGTTATATTGATTGCCTAATATTCTATCCCCGGCATATTAAGGAGTGGAAGATTGTTGCTACAATACAATGTCATTGGAAACAATGATGGAAAACAGGTCATAAACACATAAGAGAACAAATGATGAGTTAGATAGCCTGCACCAGTAAGTGGAGCTATTGTCGTGCATTGATTCACCTATATATAGAGCTCACAATTCCTCCACTTGCTGGTGCAGGCTATCCAACTCATCATTTGTTCTCTTCTGTGTTTATGACCTTTTGTTGTGCATTGATTCACCTATATATAGAGCTCACAATTCCTCCTCTTGCTGGTGCAAGCTATCGAACTCATCATTTGTTCTCTTCTATGTTTATGACCTGCTTTCCATCATTGTTTCCAATGACATTGTATTGTAGCAGCAATCTTCCACTCCTTAATATGTCGGGGATAGAATATTAGGCAATCAATATAACTATTCACAATTGAAAGAGGACACGGTTGGAGATATGCACCCAGAATTATTAGAGTTTCCCCATAATTAAAGTTTGATTTTAGCACTATAATTATGAGACAACCCTCAACCACTTTGGCCTTGCACAATTGAATTTGATAATTCAAAGGATTTTGACTATTACCAACCTATAACAAACCAATGCAATCACACTCTGCGTCGCCTTTACAAATTATAACTGCTCCCTTCCGCCACCAACAATTGTCCAAGATTGAGTGCCCAAAAGTGACAATTTCTCTAAGGAGTGTGTCCTAGGCACTGCTGATACTACCAAGCAAAATGATATAACAATGGATTGCTCCCAAATTGAAATAAACCTCTATGACCGTACCAATCACCCATCGATTCAGACTTGAAAGGAAGATGCCTCATCTGAGGTGATTACTAATTTTTTCCAGGCTAAGCCTTGTCACAACTTGGACTACCATCGTAGATGGTAGCCAAGCTCCCTTATTGCACACCTTATAGATCGACAACATTGGTTGCATGTGCATTATTGCCCCCTACTCTTCTTCCCACTACCACTTAACTCTTCCCATTGCTATGCACTCAGGATGGACTAAGGTCCTCCTTATATGATTAAGGAGTGCAGGTATACTTTGGGGATGGGAGGCCACGTATAGTGTGAACCTCCCCTGCCACCTTTTAATATTTTTTATTGTATAGCTATTCATGAATCCTATGGGATGGGGATTAAACTCGCATACCCATTCTGAACTAGGGCACTCGCCTGCAACTTTGAGCCCTCATTGGCTAACCTATCCACTTCATTATTGCGCCTTCTCAAGATGTGATAGAAACTTATTGAAGAGAAGGATTGTGTTGACCACTCTGTGTCAAAAACCCTATTGCAGTACACCCATTTTTTCGCAAAATGGATTTCATCATTCATCCAGGATTCAACAGCAATCTTCAGTTTATTAAAGATGTAAACCCATTCTGCAAGCTTATAATTTAAATGATCTTAGTAATACCATCATGTATGTAACAACTTAGGTAAGCCTACTATTTTGATGACGATTTCTATCCTAGGAGGTTTTTCATCTCACTGATTTATCTCTCTCTAGACACAAATGATCGACAAATTTTTTCCCTCTAGCCTCACCCCAAGCTAGGGTGGATTTTGTTGTCAAGATATTAGGTGAGTCGTAGTGTTTTCTTATTGAGTCTTTGTAAAAGTAATTTGGGAATAATCACGACCCACTCACAGTGTCGCATGACTTGGCAATGGAAAAAACTACCATGACTCCCTGTGTTGCAAACTCACACAAATTCCTCAACCAACACTTTATCAAACATTGGACCCTTCTTTAACAACCACTCTCTAACTTAGACTTAGACAATCCCTTTTGCCAATATGCTTCCTCCAGAATCTTTTTTTTTGCCAGGTCACCATTCTGGCATGAATTGTCCAAGCTGTTATTCTTCGCCCGGGAAATCTTATTCAATAGTGCAGTGTACCGAACTCCTCTTCCAAGGCATCCACTAGCAATTTCAGGCAAAGCTTTGGCTTCTAGAATCAAGAGCAAGAATGGCTTATGACAGATTGCATCCTTCCTTCCCTAGCCTCAAAGCTCACTACAACCATTTCATTTCCTTCAATTCATGAGTGCTAGCTCTCCATTTCGCCACAGTGTTCTTAACAATCCATAAAGTATGGGGAAATTGGTCAAGTGAGAGCCAAGAGAGAAAATAGTCGCTGTGTCTAAGCCTCAAAAACTTAAAAGGAGGAATGGATAGGAAATAAAAAAGAATCCCAAATTTTTTACCAAAATGGGTGGACTAATCCATGGTGACAAGTGATTGCATTTAATTCCCAAAGAAAAACCTCTCTTGGTTGCTCCAGGGATGCCTTGCTAGATCATAACCAATCAAGAGTGCAAGGTTAGTCTACCTTGACAAGCTCCCAGCTAGCCCCAAGTCACTCTTGTTGGAACATAACCAATCAAAGCTACAAAATTAATCTACTTGACTAGCTCCCAGCTAACTATTATAGCTGGCTACAAACCAAGCTAAAGAACCAAATAACTACCTTGCATGCTATAAATCCATCAAGAGAAAAATAACTACTTGGCTGGCTACAACCAAACCAAGGAACAAAATAACTACTTGACCACTTACAACCAATTGAACTAACAAACAAATTCCTTTCTAGCTACGAACCAAGTCACAGAACAAAATAACTACCTTGAAGGGAAGCAGGCCAAAGTCTTCTTTATTTGGACAAGGGACAGCCTACCTGATTAGCTCCAACTAGCACTATGTCATCCTCATTTGGTCAAGGATTTCCCTGCCTGACTAACTCCAAGAGCTCTAGGTCTTCCTTATTTGGTCAAGGGATCACCTACCTCACTAGCTCCCACTAGCTCTAGGTCTTCCTGGTTGGCTAAAACCAAGGTAAGGATACATAATAAATACCTTGTTGGCTACAACCAAACCAAGAAAACATGTGAATGAAAGAAAAATCTCTTATTATCATATCTCAATTATCAATACCTGGAAATACCTAGCTATACATTCTCCAGTAAGTATGCCCTGACATCCCTTCCTCTGAGCATCAAAACAGGGACCATCTCATTCTTATTCACACGTTCAATAATCCACATCACACCACATTAAGAGGGAATGTAACAAAATCTGTACCATAATAACATCCATATGCGTATACACACATACATATATACATATTTTAATAACATAATGTGTATATATAGAAATGATATACCCACACCTAACCAAGCATTTCTCAACTGTGATAGAAATTCTTGAACCTTTTGCTTGGAAATCTGGCCCGGAGGCCTTTGCTCAGAGCCTTTAAAGACTCCTTCCCCTAAGATCTTACATGCAGTCTTAATACCTTCGTATGGATGCAATATATAGGCACTATCTTGCACCATGAACTTAACCATTGTTCGACTTGTATGCCTCCCATGCTATTGTCTGGGAACGCAGCCTGGAGGCCTGTACCGTAAGCTTTGTTGTTGCACCTCTTCCAAGCTTATCTGCACTATCCAAGGTCCGACCTCCATGCGGTAACTCAAGTTTGACACTTTGCCATTTTTCCATCATGGTCTTCAACTTGCCTTTCCCCGAGTCCTTTACCCAAAACCCTTCGGCTGGAATTTCCACAAAGCTTGTTCCTCCTCAAGTTCTAGGTTGTCCCGTGCACACCATGACTTGAAAAATATCAATGTCTCGTAAATTTGATAAATCTCATGGATTTCAGACATTCCTGTGGTAGTCCTTCCAACGTCAATGGTTTCTGTCAAATGACAAATTTTAGCACTTAGTAAAAGTTGTAGAAACTTTTTGTTCTGCCCTATTGTATTCTGCTAGGTTTGATCATCTGGATTCTGGCCTCTTGACAACTACAAGTTCATACTCCCCTCTTTTTTATTACTGATCTTATGCAATTCCAATAAATTTCATCAAATCTGTTCTACAAACCAATAAGCATTGCGATGCCTCTATATTGGTCATTAAAACCATTATTAAATTATGCCCATCGGATTGAAGAACATTTCACACTTTTGGTTAAAATCATATCTGTGAACACGTAAATATTGCCGAGAAGGCCTTAGTGCCGAACCTTGCTCTGATACCCCTCTATCACGTAACCGTCTGCCTTTCCTTGGATAGCAGGGCACTGCACTCAAGAATTTATTACATTTACCAGTCTCATTGTTGATTGCAATTCCAATGGGAGCATCCCACAGTGCAACACAGATTTCTAATGCATATAGATGCGAAATTTTAAATGCACAAATAAAAAACCTATGTAGGCAATATGAACAGTCACAGCTAATTGTATCTGCACACAAGCATATATGAATCCACCCAAGTTCGATCCATTATACTTTTCATTTCCAGTTATAACTCATACCCAAAGTTTATAGTAGAGTCTGTTCAATAGTCCCATTTCAAAACACACACTTGGACAGAACTCATATAAACATTGATAAATCTAATTAAGCATGAGCAACATTAATAGCACTCTATATCCTTGTCAAAATATGAAGTAAATATTTAATGAACAACATTCAATCCATAACCAGACAGACATCAAACAGTGTAATTACAAGAGAGATAAAACAACTGTACAGTGAGATAAGAATAATTATCTTATTAAAGTTGTCCATATTAATTGTCTGTGTAAAAGCAATATAACACCCAGCCATAGGCCTCCAACATGGGCACCATCCCTGAGACAAACTATAAAGCGACAAGGGTGAATGCACTGCCTAAAGGTCTTTATCTGTTGTCATGAACCACCCACCGTGCCACATGACTCCACCGTTGCCAACAACTATTGTGAGTCACCATGTTGCAGACTCACTCAGACTTCTCAACTAGGTCTTGATCAAACCTTGGACCCCTTCTTTAACAACACTCCCTACATCAAGCTCAGACAATCCTTATGTTGATACGCTCCCTTGAGAATCATTCATTTGCTAAATTACAATTCTGGCAAGAAGGTGCAAGATACTAAACTTCTTCTAGGGGATCTGATTCAGTGATGCACCCTTCTGAACTCCTCTGCCAGGGACTGGCAAATTCAGGAAATAATTTGGCTTCAAGAATCAAGATCCAACATGTGTTTACGATAGACTACAAACTTCCGTCACCAGCCTCAAAGCTCACTACAACAATTTCATTTCCTTCACTCTTAAGTGCTAGTTCTTCACTGTTTTCTCAGCACTCCCAACAGTTCATACAGTATGTGGAAATCGGTTTCCATCATAACCCACAGAGAAAATAGTAACCATGTTCGAGTCTCAAAAAGAGGTAATGAACAACCAAGAATGGATAGCAAAATGGAAGACACCCAAAAGGTTTCCCAAAAAGGATAGAACAATCCATGGTGACATATGGTATCGATTAATTCCCAAAAGATAAGAAGCTCCTCACTTTGCATCTTGCTGCATCAAGCATCATAGCCCTCTCTACTCCTAGCAGTTATTTTTTGGATTTATTGTACTAACTTTTTTATCATGCTGAAACATCATTACATATATCAACTTTTCAAAATATGTAAAGAGATCGACTCTTGTTTTCCAGTGGGACCTTTGCCTTTGGCTCTCATTAAGGAGTCAAGAATCTTTACATCATAAGAGTGATACCATCGGGAATGCTTATTTACTAGGCAGTAGATAATTGAGCAAAATAACCATCTCAACACACACAAATAATCTGATCAGCATAATTTTAAAAGGTGGGTCAAAATCAGGGTATTATTTTGTGTTTTCCAAAGCCTTTTGGCCCTTGGGAAAAGGATATGTTAAAGGATATCATAGTACCTTTCTTTCAAAAAGCTCTTTTGGAAAATACATTACACCAATTATTTTTTAATATCTACCATTTTTATTTTTTTATATTTTGATTTGACAAAGTTTAGGACCCAAAATTTTAAACATAATTTCATGCCCATTGAGCATCTATGTTTCACCATAGCTTGAGAGTGTTACCACAATGATAATAAGCTGTGGGATACATTACAAACCTTTTAAAATAAAATAAAAAATGTAATGTGTGTGAGAGAGATTTTAAGACATTGTTGTTTTAGCTAAATTTAAGGAATACTTTCTCATATTTGTGATAAAATGTTTAGTAAACTTATCATTATAAATTAGAAAACATCACCTAAAAATATTTAACCTTGACCTCTTAAACTACTTAGAGAAAGAAAAATATATATACATATATAGAAACCACTTAAAAAATGTATGCATAACATGTGAAATATATGGTGGAATTTGCAAATTAGAGGAGCCACAAAAGATGAAGTTTCGACTGCCCACCACCAATGGCCAATATTTTGTGGTCATATATTGTCTCCAAGGACCAAAAGAACAATACTTTCCACGGTCAAAACGCGTAAAATATAACTATAATGGTAAGATGAAGTTTCGACTGTCCACCACCATTGGCCAATATTTTGTGGTCATATATTGTCTCCAAGGACCAAAAGTACAATACTTTCGAGGGTGAAAACATGTAAAATATAACTATGATGATAAATTTGCTCCAAAAGTCCTGAGATCAGTGTCAGATATTGCAGAAACTTCCTTTAGGATGGAAAGTATATGTGTTTGTTATTGTTGAATTGTATAAAATTATAAATGCCAAAATTTATAGCCTGAGAAAATAAACAGAACGAGGCAATGAATTCAGTAAATATGATGACACTACAGTTACGCAATTGTCTTGAAATACTCTGCTGTATTCATATGAGTCTAGCAATAATCTGCTGATATTGCCATAAGAATTAGAAGTATTCATTGGCAAGAGCTGCAACTATCAACAGTATGGCACCGGGGATCCATCTAAAGTTTACAACAATGGACATGAGAAATAATAGCACAAGGTATATCACAATCCTTTCACAATTGCGTGAGCTGATCTCCTCATCATGTATATCATCCTCTTTCTCATTCTCAGGAATTTGTTTTGTTACTCCAATGCAGTATGGCTTCAAAAGAGCTCTGGCATTGTCACTGTGACCAACCTTCTCAAAGTTCTCTGTAGCATCTCCTCCTGGATATCCAGTATATGGGGCATATATCCCATCAGACTCTCTCTTAACATCCTGATTTCAGACTGAGACATTCCCTACGTCACCTGCTTGTATGAAAACGCAGCTTTCTCACCTGAAGCATTCAGAAGAATTTCATATCCACCAGGATGCTCGTGAATATAATCTGACACATCATAGACCTGCACAAAAGTGAGTGTCAAAATATCTGTATATGGAATCAAGTACAGTCCAATTTTTTGTTATTGTCAAAATATCTGGATATCGTATCAAGTACAGTCCAATACAGTTAATCAACGAAGCCCTGCCCCAAATTTTAACAAATGTTCTTCATTTGATATTAATACTGGTTAGAATTCTATACAACAAAATTAAAGGAAATTGTAAAAACCAAAAAATTTTACTTCAAGTAAATTTTTTGGTAGTTTGAATAGCAGTGCTAGTTTCCGAAATTGATAGTAGCTTGTGTAATGAATGTAATGGTGCCAAGATAGATATTACAAGGCAGCCTGAGAGATGGGTGGAGTGTGTTGTATGCATGATTTTCTTCTTGATAAATAAAATACCTTGCCTTGCCCACTCGATGTTTCCTTGACACAATGTCAAGGTTTTACAATGTCAAATTCATGTTGTATGGGTTATTCATCATCTATGTGTTGTTATTTCTCTGCTGTTAATATTTTATATAGGCTGCAAATACTTACAAGTGGTATCAAAGCCAAGGACACAAGCAAAGGGCGAGTTCTAGATGCGAAGTTGTGACCCACCTGCTAGCTAATCTCCAAATCTGTATAGAGGTCTGTTTTGCTCAGTGACGCAAAAGAGGAGCAGCAGGTCAAGCGGATTTGTTTGCCCCCAGTGCTGCAGAAGAGGAGTGGCAGGTCAAGCAGATTTGTTTGTGCCCTCTGACACAGAAGAGGAACAACAGATCAAGCCGATTTATTTGTAGCTGGTAACATAGAAAAAAAGTGGCAAATCAAGTGAATTTAATCATTGTTTGCAGTCCTGTGATGCTGAGAAGCTGCAGAACTGCAGCCAGGTTATTCGATCGCGGAGAGAATTTTTTTCTTAAGGCACAGTGCCTATGGAGCAGTGGTCTCAGATTTTGTAACCTTAGCTGTCGTTGCAGAGGACTGTCGTTGTCGTTGCAAAGGTTGAGCATTGAAGATGTCCAAGGGCACTTTGATGGTTATGGGGACTAAAAAGACTGGAAACCTTTACCATTTGGAAGGAAGCACTTAAATGAATGAAGCAGCGGTGGTATCTAAGAGACCAAATAAATCCACTCATCTGTGACATTAGCGACTAGGTCATATAAGCAAGAAAGGGCTAAAGGTACTGATAAACCACAAATTACTTCCAAATTTAAAATCTTTGAATTTGAATTTCTACAAACATTGTATATTTGGAAAGCATTGTAGACAGAAGTTTAAAGCAAACAGTTATATTAGTAAAGGTATTCTTGATTATATCCATTCAGAGGTTTGGGGGCCATCCCCTACAGTTTCTTTCGGAGAATTGTCGTATTTTGTAACATTCATAGATGATTTCTCTAGAAAAGTGTGGGTCTATGTCTTGAAAAGAAAAGCTGATGTGTTTATATATTTAAACAATTTCGAGTTATGGTAGAAAAGAAAAGTCGCAGAACATTCAAATGTTTAAGAACCAATAATGGAGGCAAGTTTGTGTCTTTAGAATTCAGAATTTATTTCAAAGAAGCTAGGATCAAAAGGCACAAAACCATTGTATATACTCCCCAGCAAAATGGCATGGTAGAACGCATGAATAGGACTCTTCTAGAAAGAGCAAGGATCATGCTCAACAAGGTCAATTTGCAGCAAGAGTTGTGGGTATCACAAGTATTTGTTATCCTATAAATCAATTTGTTATCCTATAAATCAATCACCATCGATTGCAATAGACTGTGAAACTCCTATGAGGTATGAACAGACCCTCCCTCCAATTATTCAAATTTAAAAAATTTCGGTGGTGAAACTCATGCCCTTACTCCTAAAATCAGTGTTCTAATTTAGACCCCAAATGAAAGAAATATGTCTTTATTGGTTATGACGATGTAGTTAAGGGATATAGATTGTGGTATCCTACCGCCCACAAAATCATCATTAGCATAGATGTAATATTTGATGAAACCCCCCTCTCATTAAACCAAATATTGTAAAAGTTGATTTGAAACAAGAACAAATGCCACTTAATTAACAAATTCAGTTGGAGACTCAACCACCTACAAAAACTCAGAAGCAGGAAGAAACTTCTATGGATAAAGAATATGTGGATGCTGAAGATATTTAGACAAATGTGGAAATTCTAAAACACCGAGAAGATATACATGGGAGAGAAACTCCCCTAAAAGGTATACCGATTTTGTTTCATCTATTGCTTTGGTCACTGACAATGGGGAAACTTCTTGTTATTAGGAAGTGATAGATGATATCAATAATGCTAAATGAAAGATGGAAATGAAATAAGAGATAGATGCCTTGGAGAAAAACAAAAATGGGACCTCGTAGAACTTCCTAAAGATATAAAGGTTGTGGAGTGTAAGTGGGTTTACAAACTGAAGAAAGGAATCGATCGTAATGTTTAAAGGTATAAAGCCAGATTGGTCACAAAGGGTGTAATATCCCCAAATAGAGATATTGATGAAATAAACACAAATCTAAAACTATCCTCGGAATTTTATCTCTAAATCGACCTCCAAGCCTAATGAATGATTACGACCTAAAAAATATGATGTGCTAGGGTCTCACAAACTGAAGCTCTTCCATCGAAACACACCCTTCTGACTAGGGAGAGCCCGTATGTCTCTCCGAAACTAGGGATACTCAAGTTGTTCGACCTTAAGCCCAAAGTTTAACATCGTAGAATAGAAAGCTCACAATGTATTTCTTGCCCAGCTATAAAAGCAACCTTCTCCTTTTATCAATTATGGAAGTCAAATTATCCATGCAAGATTCTGCCTTCAACTTCCATGCATTTGGGTTAACTAATGATGAACTAGAATGAGATGACCATGCACATGGCAAAGGGAGTATGCTTGAGTTCAGTTGAAGTAGAAGTGGAGAGAAGAAGTATGTGCTTAGTCTAGTGGAGATACTCTTATGTCAAATTGCTATGAAGTTGGAGAGAAAAAGGCATGCACCTAGTTCACTGGACCACAAGCTCAGTTATCTCCTCATGCATGAAGGCGCTAAAGTTAACTCCAAGAAAAGTGCCAACTCATTTCTAAATTGGTGCATGCATCCTAGTGGTCTTTAGATCACTCATGCATGCGCTCCAAATACCTCCCGGTCACACTCAGTCTTATCCATGCGCATTAATCCTCATGCATGCGCCCAAACCAAATGTGGCTCTGCATCCTTTTTCTCTTGAGTAAGTGTAGAAAAGGACAGACAATTTGTTGTTACTTTTCCTGGTTTGAGTTGGGGACATAACAATCCTCCCCACCCAAAGAATGTTTTTTATCGAGCATTTGTAGATTTTGACGCTTAAGAATCTCCTCCCCTTCCCATGTTGCATCCTCCAAGGGAAATTTTTTCCATTTGATGAGATATTCAGAGATTACTTTATTCCTCAACCGTTTCTCCCTTACCTGCAAAATGGTCTCTGAAATAAGTATCAATTTACCTTCGTCGTCTATGGGAGGTAATTCCATTGAAGGAGTCAAATGCTACCCAAGTGCCTTTTTGAGGCATGATACATGAAATAGATTGTGAATCTTGCTTGTAGAAGGCAACTTCAACTCGTACACTACGTCACCAATTCTCTTGAACACCTTCAAAGGCTTTTCCGCTCCACTAATCTTCAATGAAGATTGTCTATAAGGTTGAAGACACAAAAATTCCATGTCTCCCACCTTGAAATACCTCTCGATTTGATGGTGATCAGCATATTTCTTCCATAGTTCCTGTGCAATCTGAATATTCCTCTTGAGTTTATTGAGGATATCTTGGTTCTCTTTAGCCCACTCAAGAGCTTTTGGAGCTCTAAAATAAAAAAAGACCAAATCTATAAATGTAGAAGCTTCATAACCATACAAAGCTTCAAAAAGAGTCATACCAATGCTCATGTGATATGCAGTGTTGTAACAAAATTCTGACAATTGTAACCTTTTTAACCATGCTTTTTGTTGTGCGGATACATAGTTCCTCAAGTAGCCCTTGAGCCATTTATTAACAATTTCAGTTTGACCATTCGTTTGAGGATGTTAACTAGTGCTATGTTCAAGTTCTGTTCCTGCCAACTTCATTAATTCTTGCCAAAAAGTGCTAATGAATATGTGGTCCTTATCATTTACAATCCTCTTAGGCAAACCATGAAGTCTAAATACATGTTCAAAAAATTGTCTAGCAACTTGCGGAGGTTTAGATTCAAAAGGCATTGGCATGAAATGAGGATATTTAGTAAGTCTGTCCACTATAACAAAAAAAAATCCTCACCATTTACCTTAGGCAGCCCCGTGATAAAATCCATCAATATTTGTTCCCACTTTTGGTTGGAAATAGGAAGTGGTTGTAGCATCCCTGCAGGGAAGGAAACTTCCGCCTTGTTCGTTGACATTCTATGCATTCCCTCACCTGATTGAGAACATCATCCATCATACTCTTCCATGAGAACCTTTCACGAACAGACCTGTATGTCTTAAAATAACCAGGGTGTCCAGCAGGCTTATTGTTATGAACAGCAATTAGAATTTTGTGCTTTAACTTACTTTTGGGCACTAGGTAAATTTTATTCTTGCAATAGAAGATGTTATTCATCTCTTTATATCTTCCATAATCAATTTTACCTTTTAAAATATGACAAGCAAGCTGATATTTCTTATATTATGCTAGTATGTGATCTTTCCAAGAGGCTGAAATTTCTGAAAGCGAACAAAACAAAGGATTTCTAGATAATGCATTAGCAAAAACATTATTCTTCCCCTTAACGAATTCAATGTCAAAGTGATACCCTTGTAGCTTACTTACCCATCGTTGTTGTCTCTCATTTAATCCTTTTTACTCCATGAAATACTTGAGACTGTTATGATCAGTCCTCACAGTAAAGTCATTGCCCACAAGATATTGACGAAACTTTTCAAGTGTGTGCATGATGGCCAACATCTCCTTATCATATGCGGAAAATCTCCTTTCAACTTCATTCATTTTTTGGCTTTTGTAAGCAATGGGATGCTTGTCTTGCATCAAAACCCCAGTGTTGAAAACTGGCCGGTCTAAACTGGAAACCGGTCAAACCGGCCGATCAGACCATTGGCCGGTCCAAACTGGCTGTAAAACCTGGTTTTCCCTTGCACTTAGCCTTAAAAATCTGGTTAACCGGTGCTGACCAGCCGGTTAAGGACGGATAAACCGGCCGGTCAGCACCTACGTTGCTGTAGGGACCCATGGACAGCCAGCAAGGGTGTTTAGGGCTGATTTGGAGGGAAGGGGAGGGTTGTTTCCCTCCAAAAACACCCTCCCCAATCCTTTATAAGCAGGGGCAGCCTCTCCTTTGTCTCACACCATCTCATTTGCAGTTTGTGAGTTTGATTGAGAGCTTGGAGAGTGTTGAGTGTCTGTTGGAGCAGAAATCTTGAAGGCTTGGAGTTGGAGTTGGAGCTATCTTGGAGACCCTCTCCAATCCTTTATAAGCAGGGGCAGCCTCTCATTTGTCTCACACCATCTCATTTGGAGATTTTGTGAGTTTGATTGAGAGCTTGGAGAGTGTTGAGTTTTTGCTGGAGTTTGAGGCTTGCCGCTTGAGCTAAGTAGTAGCCATCATGCCTCCAAAAGGCAAGGATACTGCATGGGCTCATTGTGATATGATTGATGGCAAAATGATTTGCAAATATTGCCAAAAATCTATTGCAGGAGGGGGTATTTACAAGTTCAAGCAACACTTGGCTGGGATAGGAGGCCATATAAAGCCATGTGGAGCACCAAATGAAGTAATAGGGCATATTAGGGCAGAATACCTTCAGAAGTTTGAGACTCAAGTCACTGAACCAATAGAGAAGTTTGTGACTGGAGCAGTTGCAAAGTTTGGTAGTCGAGAATCGGGAGACTCAAGTTCAACCAACCGAGTTTGAACTTTGATCATGATTAGAAGTTTCAAGTGATAATGTTGATCATTAATTAGAATTTAGTAATATCATATATGTAGATTTGTAGTAGATTGTCACTGGTGACTGTACTATGTAGGCCAATGGCCTCAATGCTCATAGCTTGTAGCATTGTTTTTGGACTTTATGGGTCATTTGGAGCCTCATTGCTTATGTACTTTTTCGATGATATGTATTGCACTCGGTGCCATTTTGATATATTCACTTTTACATGGTATATAAATGAGCAAACTTTGCATATTTTGTCTCTATTGGCTTGGAATCATGGTTGCAAATCTTAAAAATAGTTTTTTTATTAAAAACAATTATTTAATGTATTTTTTTTAAAACTGGTTCATTTAGACCTGACCAGTACTAGTTAGACCGGTTCCAGTCCGGATACCGGTTCATTAGGTCCACCGGTCCAGTCACCAGTTCCGGTTTTTAATACTATGATCAAAACAGCCCCAATACCAATACCTGATGCATCACACTCGAGCACAAAAGGATTAGAGAATTTTGGTAAAGCCAAAACATACAAAAATTCATTACCTTCTTAAGATGACCCATAATTCCTTGAGTCTCATCCGTACAAACAAAATCATCCTTCTTGGTCAAATCTGTCAGAGGAGCGGTTAATGAAGAAAATCCCTTCACACACTGTCTATAGTATGTGCACAAACCAATGAAGCCCCACAATTGTGACACGTTCTTTGGTGGCGGCCAGTCAAGTATAGTTTCAATTTTCTCCTAATGTGTCTTCACACCACCTCCCCCAAGGACATATCCCAAATATAATAGCTCAGTCATGCCAAACTCACACTTGGAGGTTTGCAAAAAGGGAACTAGTTGCTAATTTACATAACACTTCATCAAGGTGTCAAAGATGCTCTTCCCACAATTTGCTATGTACTAAGATGTCATCAAAGAAAACTAGCACAAATTTCTGCAATTGCTTGTTGAACACATGGTTCATGCAAAACTGAAAAGCAGCTGGAGTATTTGATAATCCCAAGGTCATCACCAAATACTCAAAGAATACAAAGTGGCACTTGAAAGTTGTTTCGTGCACATCCTACTCTTAGACTCAAATTTGATGATATCCTGAATGAAGACCTATTTTGGAGAAATAGACCGCTCCATGTAGCTCATCAATATGTGGAATAGGGTACTTTCACTTGATGGTCTTCTTATTTAGTGCACGATAATCAACGCACATCCTCATAGTGCTATTGTTTTTCTTTACCAAGACAAGAGAAGTAGAGAAAGGACTAGAGCTAGGTTGTATATGTCCTACACCCAACAACTCTCAAATAATCCTCTCGATATCATCCTTGAATCGTTTAGGATGACAATAGGGATCCATAACAATTGGCTTGATGTCCACGAACTCAATTACATATTCAAAACCATGATATGGAGGTAGGCCATACGGTAGATCTAAAAACACCATATTATGCTTGTCCAACAAGCGTTGTATGTCCACATGATACCCACGTTGTCCTATATCATTAGATCTTTCTAAAATGGAACATTGCAATTCCCACTCAACCTATGAATGTTGAAAAACTCTCTCCATCCTCTTAGTTGAAATGACTCTAGGAGAATCTAGAGTTAAGCCCCCTAATACCACCCTCCTACCATCTGTTGCGAAACTTAATTGCATAGTCTTAAATTTTGTAACAAATGGAATTATAGAATGCAACCATTGAACACCCAACACAACATTGGTATCCTCAATGTCAACCACATAAAATTCGTCAATAAGGGTGTAATTACCCAAAGTTATACTCAACTCTGGAATACGATGAACACAATGCAACATTGGGCCACTTTTTGTCCGCACTCAAAAACCATCATGCTCCTCAACTTGCGAACCCCGCTTCGTCACATAGGATGAGTAAATGAAATTATGGGTAGCCCCACTATCAATCAGCACAACAACTCGTTGTCACTATATAACACACTTTACTCTGAAGACGTTATAATGAGGAATGGCAGTGAGGGTTGCAAATGCACCTTTTATCTATTCCAAATCATCCAAATGCTCATCTAAACCTGTCTCTCCAACCATCTGCTCATGTTGCTCATCAGGAACCTATGTCTCTCTTGAGTCGTCATAGCTAGGCTCCTCAAAGACCTCAATCCAGTGGCCCTTTCCTCCGCTTCTACACTTATGTCCAGGTGTCCAAGGCTCACGATAGTCAAAGCAAATCATTTTTCATCTCAACTCACCCCTTGAATCATGAGGTGCACCACCAACAGGCCTAGACATCTCACCCATAGATCTATTAAACTCTAGCTTCTTGTCCTCCCTCTACAGCCAAATTTGCGACAAGGGTCTATACAGAAACATGCTAGGAAACCTAGCTATGGTGCGGATAACTCCATATTCCTTGCACGCTTAATAGCATCCCGCAAGGTTGGTAGATTAAAAAATTTGACCCAACCCCCGAGAGGTTCTGATAAGCCCTATATGAACTAAGAAATCAATCTTTTCTCGATCACATCAGAAACCATGGCTAACAACCGTTGAAACTCTGAAATATATGCAATGTGCATTATGTCCCAACCTATATCAAATGAACCAGCGCTCTGGAGTGTACCTTTGAATCCTTGTGATCAAACCGCTCTATCAATGTAGTGCAGAGTTGATCATAAGAGACTATTGCACCATGTCTGTGTGTCATTAAACCATGATACCACCATTCATGTGCAACTCCCTCAAGGTGAATGGTAGAAAACTTGATAGCCTCAATCTCCTTCATCTGATTTAGGGCAAGATAGTATCTGATTTCTGAATCCAAGCCTTAGTTGTACACTTGGATGATCCATTAAAACTTCGTAAGCATAGATGGCCTAACCTCTTTTGCAACCCATAGTTTTGCTTCCCTTGGTTCCATTGTTTTTGCTTTGGCTTTGTGCACTTTGTGACCTCCAAGTAGTCCTTAAAGGAGATGGCTAAATGAAAATATGCCCCCAAAGCTCGATACTAAGCTAAAATTTTAGTGTCCTCATTGTCTTCCATAGGTTCCCGTTGTGTAGGCTCGTCCTGTTGTATAAAAGTAGGCATGAAAAGTCTAGATTGTGTTGAACCTCAAGGTTTGTTGGAAGAAAGTTCAATGTTTTCTTCAACCTTACTACTTTCCACTCCCTCCACATGCACCAAATTTCTTCCATTTGTTCTGAACATTTGTTTTGCCTCCTCTTCACTTGATGGCAATGGTTGATCATTTCCAGTCATTATTTCCTCCCGTTTTTCCAAGTTATGACCACCCTCTTTATGCATGCAATTAAGCCAAATAGGCTGCCAAATCTTATAGCTTTGATACCACTGTAATATCCCCAAATAGAGATATTGCTAAAATAAACACAAATCTGAAACTGTCCTCTGAATTTTATCTCTAAATCGACCTCCAAGTCCAGTGAATGATTGCATCCCAGAGACTAAGTTGCATTGAAATGGATACGGGAATGGATACGGATACAAGGTTTGAAACAAATACAGTACGGTAAGGAAACAGCATATATATATATATATATATATATATATATATATATATATATATATACAAATCATCATCATCAATTCAACATAAACATTATCATCATCATTAGTGATTATTATAACATTCAACATATTATCATCATCATTAGTAATGTAATCAAAAATGCTACAGCCTTTGTGCTTTCGGGCCCAACTCCTTCAAAGAACGTGTCATGCATTGCAGATGGTATCTATCTTCCTTGCATGGCAATTAAAAGGCCCATGGGATGTTGAAAAGTGTAACTAGGTTTGGTCTTCATAATGACTTGTAATTATGAATTTATGTAATGAAGAAGACAAAGATAATAATATGTATTTTGTAATGCTTGCCTCATGGGTTTCATGAGCAAGGAGTTTTTATTATAGGTCAAAGAATTCTTCTTGATGTCATTAGGAGTTTCTCATCTTGTCATAAATATAATTAAGAGTCATGTATATGAAGTGTTGTTACATTTGTGTAAAGGACAATGTAATGATGTAAAAGTATAGTCCAAGACCTTGTCACGGTGCTCCAAAAAGTTGGCTAAATATATATATGTTAAAGATACTCCTTGACAAGTCGACTCACCTTTAGTCTTCATGTCAGCCTACAAGACTTAGAGACAGCCCCTATAAATAAGATGACTACGGCCTCATTGTGAGAAGAACAATTCAGACAAGTCTGATATCACAATGCGAGTTTTAGTTTATGTTTTGGTGCGAAGAAGAGAGGGAGTCCAGTGAAGAAAGGAAGGCTTTGTTATATCTCTGTTTTGGGTATAATACACCTCTCATATTTCAGCCTTCAGGTAGGCTGAGGGCTACCTCCGCGTAGAAAAGGGTCTCTAATACAGTGCAGAAAAGGTGTATATACAGTGCGTAAAAGAGGTGTCTTGGCAACAAAAGGTCATTGAAAAGATTCCTATGAAGACCGAGATCAATGCAGAGGAGAGGCTGCACTAGCCTCTGTCATTGATCTCTCACTATTGCATAAGTTCAGTGACATAAACAGTAGCAAGGAAGAAAGTCATCACAGCGTGAAGGAGAAAGCATTACAGCAAGGAAAGAGATCTTTGTCTAGGGCATCAAGGGTGCAGGAAAGTAGGCCGAGGAAGAGTCTCTTGAAGGCCGACAAGAAGCACATCATTTCAGGTTGCTAGATTAGGGACCGAGTCTCCCTAATGCTGGTGCAGTGCAGTGCAGAAAAGAAGATCAACATAAGGAACCAAGAAGAGCAAGTGACAAGAGTCTTGGAGGCATACTAGTGTCACAAGTCTATGTCATGGAGAGTAAATTGAAGATCTATAAGAATAATTACTTTCGGGTTTTCCTCTCCAAGAGGGAGAGGTTTTGGCCCTAGCTTGCTAGCCTTAATATTTGTGTCTTGTGCATTTGATAATTGACTTGATGAAGAACGTAATAATCTAACAAAGATAAGATCTAAGTGAAAGAAGCAAAACGAAATCACAAGTAATTATCATGAAAGAGAAATTTTAATAAAAGCCCTAATTTCTCAACATGGGATAATTGGGATATTGAATATTTTGTCAAGGCCTATTTGAACATTTCAATCTTCTCAATGTCAACTTGGTCTCTTAACTATATGCAAGCAAAAGATTGGCTAGAGAAGACTTGTTATATTGGAGGGATTTATGAAATCAAGAGCAAAATCAATGACAATTAACAAAACCTTAACCAAACTGAAAATTAATCGCTCAAATAAATCTCTTTACGAAGACATCCATCAAACCCTTTTGTTTGTATTTTTGAACATCTCCCTTTTTCTGTTTGTATAAACTTTTGAACAATTTTTCACACGTTTTAACATTTTAAGGGTGGATTCCAATCACAATTCCGTGGATTCGTTTCCGGATTTCCAAAAACGGATCCAAAAAAATAAAAACCCTTGGAAACATAACCAATTCCAAATCCGAAGTTTCTGATTTTTTGAAACGGCACAAAAACATTTTTACGACATTTCGGACCAAGATCGTATTCATTTCCATTTCGAAAACAGGGATCTGCGTTTCTGGCAAATTCTTCAGGTGTTTACGGCAACTTATCCCAAAGAATATGATGTGCTAGGGTCTCACAAATCAAAGGTCTTCCATCAAAACACACCCTTCTCATTAAGGGGAGCCCATATGTCTCTCTGAAACCAGGGACACTCAAGGTTGTCAGAACTTAAGCCCAAAGTTACAACAATGTGGAATAAAAAACTCACAATGTATATCTTACCCAACTATCAAAGTGACCTTCTCCTTTTATCAATTATGGAAGTCGAATTATCCATGCAAGACTCTACCTTCAACTTCCATGCATTTCGATTAACTAATGTTGAACTAGGATGAGATGGCCATGCACATGGCTAAGGGAGTAAGCATGAGTTCAATTGAAGTAGAAGTGGAAGTAGAAGTGGAGAGAAGAAGCATGTGCTTAGTCTAGTGGAGATACTCTTATGTCAAATTGTTGTGAAGTGGGAGAGAAAAAGGCATGCACCTAGTTAACTGGACCACACACTCAGTTCTCTCCCCATCCATGCACGTGCTATAGTTAAGTCCAAGAAAAGTGCCAACTCATTCCTCAATTATTGCATGCGTCCCAATGGTCTTTCGTTCACTCATGCATGCACTCCAAGTAACTCTCAATCATGCTCAGTCTTATCCATATGCATTAATCCCCGTGCATGAGCCCAAACCCAATGTGGTTCTATGTCCTTTTCCTCTTGGTAAGCCAAGGAAAGGTCAGTTGATTCGATGTTAGTTTCCCTGGTTTGAGTTGAGGACATTACAAATAGGTCCTCTCAAATGGAAGGTATTGATTTCCATGAGGACTTTTTACTAGTTGCGAAGCTTATTTCTATTTGTATTATATTGCACTAGTTGCTTTGCTTGAGTTAGAGTTACAACAATTAGACGTTAAAACAACATTTTTACATGGAGATCTGGATGAAGTGATATACATGGAACAACCAAAAGGATTTGTTCAAAATCACCAAAAAACAATTAGTTTGCAAGCTCAAGAAATCATTGTGTGGTCTAAAGCAATCCCCCAGGCAATGGTGCAAGAAGTTTGATTATTTCACGATGAACCAAAATGTTAATTTTGGGCAACTTGGTCCAAACTCCATGTTGTGATGCTCAGATCACGATGCCAATATTTTTATTGGATTCCTCTTTCGGAGAGGTGCAAGATTGATCTAAAGATCATCTTGATCCGATGAGCAGAAGATGATCGATCTAAAGATCAACATCTATTTTGAATTAATTCCACTTATGTGCAAGGTCGGCCAGAATTGTAATGTAGGCTTGAAGCCCCAACAGATGCGTCACACACCCTCACTGATGGATATATATAGGTCAACATTGGAGGTCATTTTCACCATCACTCATCACGCATTCTCTCTTTGCATCTGGTTGGTTCGATCATCATCTCGGAGGCTCCTCTTCACTCACACGTGGGAAAAAGCAACAGACTGTTCTAGGGTTTCCAGCACAGAATTGACCAACGTTGACTCTGGTGGACGCTTGGTCAAATTGACCCGAAACTCTCCCTAAACTTTGATCTCCTCAATCCGCATTTTTTGGCACAAAATCGAGGTTAGACATTGACTTTGACTTGGTTGCGTTAACTTTCTGTTGTTGTTGTTTTGCGTTGCCCGTTGAGTGGATAGCGTTGACTTTTTGTTGACTTTGGGTTGACCGTTGTAGAGTTGTCCGAGAGGGTTGTGTGACACATTCTGGTTGGCTGACCATGAGGAGACTTTGCTGGTTGAAGCATCCTATTGACCGTCGTAATGCACCACAACATATATATTTTGCTGATCAAGTTAAGTGTATTTTTGGCTTGTCTTCCGTCGATCTATTGGTATGTTCTATCAGCATTTTACTTTCATGTTTATGTGATTGCTATTTGATATCGGGTATAGAAGTAAAGTTGCATCAAGCATAGAACATCTACGAAAATTTACATGGTATCAGAGCTAAGGTGAAGACAAAGTCCAAGTTTGTATTGAGAGCAATCACCGAAGAAGTAGTATTTGTTAAAGACTCATGGGTACCTCAAATTATAATGGCTTCAAAGCTGATGACAAGTTGACTGCCAACGCTGACTTTCATGCCTAGAAGATGTCTTTGGATTTGATGTTGGAAGACCAAGATGTCATGGACTATGTGCAGGGTAAAATTCAAGAGCCTCCATCATCTGCACCTGCTGCCACCAAGTCAAAGTATAAGAAAGGGGAAATCAAAGCAAAGCTGGTCATCCAGGATTCCATCCATAAGAGTCTAGTTGCCTATATCTCTGAGCTGCGCACATCTAAGGAGATGTATGATAATTTGGTCAATATGTTCAGGGCCAACAATGCAAATCAAGTTCTTTTCTTCAAGAACCAATTGAAAAATCTCAAGAAAGGCAGGGATGAATCCGTTCAATCTTATTTTCTAAAGTTGATCGAAATCAGGAATAATCTTTTGGCCATTGGGGAAACAATAGTTGATCGAGAAATGGTTCTCACCACACTTGGAGGTCTCTCCTCTGAATGGCATGTATTCATTACTATCATTCTCAATAACAATGTGATTCCTGATTTTGACGAAGTATTGTCGAGATGCACTCAAAAGGAAACAAGAATGATGGAGTATGAAAAGGAAGGTAATGTTGCCTTCACCGCTCATGCTAAGAAGAAGAACAATGGTGGTCTGAGGAACCATGGAAGAGCCGGGGCCAAAGGAAAGAAAGGAAGATGTTACACATGTAACAAGATTGGCCACTATGCTAGAGAATGCCCAAATAAAAGGGATTCTCTCGGGGATGATGATAACAACAACAACAGGGGGAATGACAATCAAAGGAACAACAGGTTCAAAGGAAAGAGGAAGGCTCCCTCTGGCAATGGAAATGGGCATCCTTTCAAAAGGTCAAGAAATTCCAGGTATGAGGAATCTAATGTTGTTGATGTAAAGAAAATGAATTCATTCTTGTATCTGCCCTCTCTGTTGCATCTCCACCCGACACCATGGATGTCTAGTTGATTGATAGTGGTGCCTCAAGGCACCTCACTGGGTTTAAGGAAGCACTTTCTGATTTGGTTGAGAAGGATACTAATCTGAAAATTATCCTTGGAGATAATGCCACCTATCCCGTGAAAGGGACTATGACAGTGACCCTCCACTTATCTCAAGGTCAAGTCCTCCGCTTGCAAGATGCACTATATGTACCTGATTTGAAGAAGAACCTTGTGTCTATTTCGGCCATGGAAGACAAAGGTTTCAAAGTGGCATTTGTCAATGGGAAGGTACGCATCTGGAAGAAGAGTTTCAAGGAAGCTATCACGATTGGGTTTAGAGTTGATACACTCTACCAGGTTGGAAGAAGTCCACTGGGGGCTATGACATGTGATACAATTCGTCAAACCGAATCATTGCATCGGAGATATGGACACCTTCATTACACAGCCCTTCCCGTAGCAAGGAAGGTGGTGACAGGGATGCCCGAATTCAAAATTGATCATGAAGGTGTATCTCAGGGTTGTGTCGAAAGAGAAGTGGAGATATGCCACAATGTTACCTTTGATGTAGATGCTTCCCTCGGGAAAGTGATAAATCTTCCAAGCTCTAAGGAAGATCATGAAGTAAGGTTTGAAAATCAGGAAGAACCGAAGGATGAGATGATGCCCGATGTTGAAGGACCGATGGACCTTATTGATCCACCTCCTTCAATGAAGAGAAGACCCACATGGCTCCAGGATACTCTCGAAGATGCCGATAGACATATGGCCCCAAGGGGGACATTCCGAGAAAGCAAGAAATCGAATAGATACCAAGGGTATCTAGCAGCCATGAGTACAATCGTACAATCTAAGCCTGGATCTTTTGAAGAAATCGTAAAGCATCAAGTCTGGAAGGATGCTATGCACGAAGAGTACGAGTCCATTATGAAGAATGATGTCTGGGATGTAGTTCTGAGACTGGAGGAAAAAGCTGTTGTCACCTCGAAATGGCTCTATAAGATCAAGCATGGATCTGATGGTAGTGCTGAAAAGTTCAAGGCAAGATTCGTTGCCCGAGGCTTCTCTCAAAAGGAAGGCGTAGACTATGATGATATATTTGCACCTGTGGCTCGATATACCACCATCTGATCTATTATTGCCCTTGCTGCTACGCAAGGATGGGGTCTACATCAAATGGATGTGAAGACCGCTTTTCTGCATGAATCGATAAAGGAAGAGGTGTATGTGGAGCAACTTCTGGGGTTCGAAGTCCAGGATAGAGACTCTCATGTATGCAGGTTGAAGAAAGCCCTATATGGGTTGAAGCAAGCCCCCAGGGCTTGGTACGAGAGAATAGATGCCTACTTGATGAAGTTGGGCTTCACTCGAAGTAATGTTGATCTGAACATTTACTTCAAGGTTGATAGAGAAAAGCCTCTCATTCTGGTTCTCTACGTGGGCAATCTCTTCCTAACAGGTGTTGACCCTCTCACTCATCAGTGTAAGAGGGAGCTCGCTTCTGAGTTCGAGATGAAGGACCTAGGACTGGTGCATTACTTCCTAGGCCTGGAGGTCTGGCAGAGACCTGGCAAGATTTTCCTCTCTCGAGAAAAATACATTATGAAGCTGTTGGAAAGATTTGGAATGGACTATAAGTCCGTGTCGACACCGATGGAGCTCAACTTTAAGAAGTTGAGTGGAAGCGTTGTTGGGCCCGTGCTAGCAAATCCTACCAAGTATCGTCAACTTGTAGGGGCCCTAATGTTCTTAGGGAACATCCGTCCAGACATATGTTATGCAGTGAACGCTTTGAGTCAACACATGGTTGATCCTCATAACATTAACTGGGTTGGTGCAAGAAACTCTTGAGATATCTCTGGGACACGATAGACCATGGGCTGAGATACACTGCCGGGAGTTTGAGACTCCATGGATATACTAATGTCGATTAGGCTGGCAGTGTGGTGAATCGCAAGAGCACATCTGGATGTTGCTTCACACTTGGGTCTACTTCGAGCAGGAAGTAGAAGTAGGTAGCTTTGAGCACCGCTGAGGCCGAATACATTGCAGCGTGTGTGGCCTGTTGTGAAGCCACTTGGTTGCGAAAGCTCTTCAGTGAGTTGTTCGAGCATGTGCTAGATGCCACCGTTATCCTTTGTGACAACCAGAGGGGGAATTCGTTTGTCAGAGAATCCTGTGTTCCATGATCGATCCAAGCATGTTGATGTCTGGTACCACTTTATCCAGGATATGGTACAGCGAGGCGCCGTAAGACTCGATCATATAGGAACTGATGAGCAGGTCGCAGATATTCTCACAAAGCCCTTGGGGAAGGTCATGTTCCTAGCCTTCCATGAGAATCTTGGAATCGTGGAACGACCCTATTCTGAGGGTCCTGTTGGACGATGAGCTCTAGGAGCTCCAAGGGGCTTTGGGTATAGCTTCTTGGGGCTATAAGCAACCACAGGACTAGGCTTGTTGAACCTTGTTGGTGTGTTTTTGCCCCACCGTTATGATATTGATTTGGTTCACCTCTCTTTGATCTGTGCCCCGTATGCATCCTACCCATATAGTCCCAGACTCATGGGAAGTACTTCTCATCTTGGCCAATGGGGTGGGAAAAGCTAGAGACCAGTAGCAAAGACCAATGGACGCATTGGAGATTGTCGTACTCTCTATGTCTAGGATGGCACGTGTCCAACCACTTGATCTGGGATCAAGTCTAGTGAGGTTTCGGACCTCCAACTGACTTCGGGTCAGTTAAACTAACTTCGAGTTAGTATATGACTCCCTTGAGTCCAAGTGAGGTTTCGGACCTCCAACTGACTTCGGGTCAGTTAAACCAACTTTGGGTTGGTATGTGACTCCTTTGAGTCCTATAGAGGTTTCGGACCTCTGAGTTGATTTTGTCAGCCGGGAGTGATGTCTTTGTGACTCACCTTTTTTGTTCTGAAATAAAGCAGCCAGCAAAGCAAGTTACGGTGGGATGACGCACGATGTTTGGATGGCACAGGTGGATGGAGTTCTCCCTAGTTGAGAGGGAGTGTTAATTTTGGGCAACTAGGTCCAAACTCCATGTTGTGATGCTCAGATGACGATGCCAATATTTTTATTGGATTCCTCTTTTGGAGAGGTGCAAGATCGATCTAAAGATCATCTTGATCCGATGAGCAGAACATTTATTTTGAATTAATTCCACTTATGTACAAGGTCGGCCAGAATTGTAATGTAGGCTTGAAGCCCCAATAGATGTGTCACATACCCTCACTCATGGATATATAAAGGTCAAAGTTGGAGGTCATTTTTACCATCACTCATCACACATTCTCTCTCTGGATCTGATTGGTTCGATCATCATCTTGGAGGCTCCTCTTCACTCACACGTGGGATAAAGCAGCAGCTAGGGTTTCTGACTGTTCTAGGGTTTCAAGCGCAGAATTGACCAGCGTTG